>CM060311.1:30972588-30975088 GCA_030674185.1 Monoplex corrugatus | reverse complement strand
CGTCCGCACCCACCTCAGGTGATATGGCCGACCGGGATAACCATTCCAGGGAAGTGGGGTAAGGGGAAGGGGGAGGGGAGGGAACTCACCTAATCCTATACTGACACCACCAGAACAATAATAATATTAAGATGGGACAGTGAGAAGGCCAGTTTTAATAAAACGCACTCCGGGATTCGAACCCACAACCATTAGCATGCGAATCCGACGCTCAAACCAACTGAGCTACTGAGGCCCGCATTTAGACCAACTGTGAATAGGCCCCTTTTTAAATGTTGTGGGCAGGGACTGACCTTAAGATATCAGATCTTGAGTCCATGGCTCTACCATCGCGCCCACACCAAGAAGCGGCTATAGCCCTGGTAAACTAATTGACTTTTGTAATCTCATCATCATCATGTGCCCTGCTGCATGGCGTTGGCGATCATGGCCTTCCATACGAATCTATCTACATGTATTGTCGCTGCAAGTACATCTCCCACCCTCTCTGTCTTCATCCACTGTGCAAGTTCGTCCGATGTTTTCTCCCTGACTTTACCTGGTGCTCTTTTTCCCTCCAGCTTTCCTGTTGTGACTAGGTGCTCTAATTTCTCTTGCCTCTAAAATGTCTTTTAAAGGTTGCATGGCTTTTCCTAATCTTCAGTAATGTTCTTTTTGCGTTTGCCTTTTTCAAGACAGTTTCGTTTGTTTTCTTTGCTGTCCATGGAACTCAACATTCTTTGTAACCTGTCATTCCAAAAAATTCAAGACTGCTTGGGCGTGAGTACTAGTCGTCGTTGCAAAGTGGTTGCTACTGACTCGGAGATCTTAGGTTCGAATCCCCATCAGTCTTGAAAACAATCGCTGCGAGTTTTTGTTTTTTGTTTTTTTGTTTTTTGTTTTGTCCTGATCAACTCCTTCACAGAATTGAGCTTGATATGGACTCATCGGGAAGACTGGGGACCACTCAGGCGAGTGTTATCTACTTTACAGATGTATTATTGAGAATGATGGTCAGGACATTTGTTTTTGTTGTAAGTGTGTATTGTCTTGTCCGTCTTGAGGATGTAGCTCAGCCACTTCATTACGGAGTGAAGACACATCACTGGTGCAGTAAGGTCTCCGCCTATCCTAAACAAACCAAACAAAACCAAAACCAAACCAAACCAAACCAAACCAAAACAAAACAAACCAAACCAAAACAAAACAACAACAACAAAAAACAACAAGCAGGCAAGCAAGCAACCAACCAAGCAACCAACCAAGCAAACAAGCAACCAAGCAAGCAACTAGTCAACCAACCAACCAGCCATGGAGACACTAGCTTCTCAGAGAAAGAAGGGAAGCCATGACATCATCCCGGGAAGCAGAAGCTGGATGGTCTCATTAAAGAAATGCCTGAAACGGAGAAGCTTTGTCCACAAGAAAAGAGGTCTGGCATTCTCATCTCTTCTTTTTTTTTTTTCTTTTCTTTTTGTGGACAATACTGCTTATATCAGATGGTCTGACCGCCTTTTCGTTACCAACACTTAATTTTTTTTTCAGCATCCATCGAAGATATCTTTCTTTTAAATCCCTCAGACAACTATTGATTTTGCAGCAAGTTCCCCATGTCTTCCGAGACATAGACATTAGAATTGTAAATCTTCGGTTTAGTGTTGATGTGGATGATGGAAGACTTGCAGATGTTGCTGCTGTAGTGTTCTACAGAGTTTATCACTCAAATCGTTTGACAACACTAATGCATTTTCCTCCAACTTATTCAAGAACCTTGGGTTGTTATTGATCCTCAAATCTATGCAAAAATTCATCACCCAAACCTGTCAGTTCTGTTACGGTCAACTGCGATCTTTTGGTTGTGTTCGCCGTCATCTTTCAACTTTAGCAACATCTAAACTCGCGAGTTCTCTTGTCTTTTCTCGTGTTGGTTATTGTAAGATTCTGCTCTCTGGTTCGTCTGCTTCTTTTGTTGCGTACCTCTATCGTATTCAGAAATCTGCGGCTCTTCTTGCTTTTTGTAAATAGGGGTGTGATCATAATTATTCCTTTGTATCACTTTCTCCAGTATTTGCTTGTTTCTCAATTTTATTATTCTACTGATATATTAATAATATATTGCACAACTTATTTTTGTGACCACCTCCAAATATACACCCCGGCCCGACGGCACCGTTCTGCTTCTATGTCACTTGTTTACAATTTCCTACTTACAGATGTTCTACAGTCGGTCGCCACTCATTGTTTGTGTGTGTGTGAGTGTGTGTGTGTGTGTGTGTGTGTGTGTGTGTGTGTGTGTGTGGTGTGTGTGTGTGTGTGCGTGCGTGAGTGTGTGTGTGTGTGTGTGTGTGTGTGCGTGAGTGTGTGTGTGTGTGTCTGTGTGTCTGTGTGTGTGTATATATGTGTGTGTGAGTGTGAGTGTGTGTGTGTGAGTGTGTGTTGTATGTATATGTGTGTGGAGTCTGTGTGTGTGTGTGTGTGTGTGTGTGTGTGTGTGTGTGTGTGTGTGTGTGTGTGTGTGTGT
>CM060311.1:30965088-30967588 GCA_030674185.1 Monoplex corrugatus | reverse complement strand
CAGGACACCTGATGATGATGATGATCGCAATTTGTGTTACACTTCTAGGGAAGACATAACCAAGACATTCTGACAATCTTTTTCTTATTCCCGCCCCCCTTCCCTCCCGTCTTCAATTTTGTTTTCATTTCTCAAGGTCAATAAGACCTCGAAATGCACAAGATAAACTAAAACTTGACGTGAAACGAGGATAATGACGGACTATAAAATCAATAAAATCAAGCAATTTGTGTTACACCTCTAGCGAAGAGATAACCAAGACATTCTGACAATCTTTTTCTTATTCCTCCTCCACCCCCACCCCAAAAAATGTTGTTTTTCTCAAGGTCAATAAGACCTCGAAAAGCAAAAGATAAACTGAAATTTGACGTAAAGCGAGGATAATGATGGACTATCACAATAACATCAAGGAATTTGTGTTACACACCTCTAGCGAAGACATAACCAAGACATTGTGACGATCTTTTTCTTATTCCCGCTCCCCCGCCCCCCTCAAAATTTTTCAACGAGACCTCGAAAAGCATAAGATAAACTAAAACTTGACGTGATGCGAGGATAATGACGGACTATCGCAATAAAATCAAACAATTTGTGTTACACCTCTAGGGAAGACATAACCAAGACATTCTGACAATTTTTTTTCTTATTCCCGCCACCCCCCCCCCCCCCTTCTTCAATTTTGTTTTCATTTCTCAAGGTCAATGAGACCTCGAAAAGCATAAGTAAACGAAAACTTGACGTGAAGCGAGGATAATGACGGACTATCGCAATAAAATCAAGCAATTTGTGTTACACCTCTAGCCAAGACATAACCAAGACATTTTTCTGACAATCCTTTTCTTATCCCTCCCCCCCCCCCCCCCCAAAAAAGTTTTTTTCAAGGTCAGTGAGACCTCGAAAAGCATAAGATAAACGAAAACTTGACGTGAAACGAGGATAATGACAGACTGTCACAACAGTGAGAACGCAACTATTATAGTGTAAAGTCCCTGAAAGAGTGCTGTTCACGCTCCGTTCTGGGAAAGTGCTCATTTTCGGCACTGTTACTACTAGTCCGTGTAATCTTGACCTTCAAGCCGTGACTTTGCATTCGCGACTCCTCGAAGGTTTAGACCTGTAACCCACATTTGGGTAAAAATTCATACAGTAAATAGCTGAGAAAATCTTGCTAGCACATTTCAGCGACACACACACACTCACACACACACACGTACGCACGCGTGGGTCCACACACACACACACACACACACACACACACACACACACACACACACACACACACACACACACACACACACACACACACACACACACACACACACACACGACACACGCACACACAGACTCACAGAAAGAGAGAGAGAGACGCACACACAGACATACAGAGAGAGAGAGAGAAAGAGAGAGAGAGGCAAACACAGACGTGCAGAGAGAGAAAGAGAGATAGAGAGAGAGGGTGAGAGAGAGAGAGAGACAGAGACAGAGCGGGAGACAGAGAGAGAGAGAGAGAGAGAGAGAGAGACAGACAGAGTGAAGACAGAGAGACAGAGACAAACAGAGAGAGAGACAGATGGAGACAGAGAGACAGAGACAAACAGAGAGAGAGAGAGAGAGAGCGAAAGAGAGAGAGAGAAACAGAGGCAGAGGAGAGACAGAGACAGAGACAGAGACAGAGAGTGACAGAGTCAGAGTCAGAGATGTGAGATGATTTTCAGATCTGTTTAATATCACAAAAATGAGAAGACGTTAAAAAAAAAAGCAAACGTTCACACACACACACACACACACACACACACACACACACACACACACACACACACACACACACACACACACACACACACACACACACACAAAACGGGCACGCTCGCACACACGCAAAGCTAAAGGGGAAGAGAAAGAAAGAGAGAGAGAGAGAAAGAGAGAGAGAGAGAGTGACAGAGACAGACAGAGAGAGAGACACAGAGAGAGACACAGACAGACATAGAGTGAGAGAGTGAGAGAGAGACAGACAGAGAGAGAGAGAGACAGACAGTGAGAGACAGACACACAGAAAGAGTCAGAGAGACAGAAAGAGACAGCGAGAGCGAGAGAGAGCCACACACCATGTCGTGCAGTATTTGAATTGCACAACATCCACAATTCTCAGTCAAATAATCTATCATGGTGCAGTCAGTTGAAACGATACTGCATCACCGGTGAAAATATTTTTTTGCATTGTTATTCCGAGCAATGTTATCTCTGATGCGTGTATGCACCATTGCTTGGCCCGCACTATGCAGGCATTATGTTGCTGCACAGTCTGCATACTCCGTCTTCGATGAGCGTGCATACTGTGTTCTCTTATTTCTTCTATGAGCCACCGATCTCTGACATAATTTACAGGATCTTTAACGTGCGTACTTGATGTTCTGCGTACGTATACATACGAGTGGGATTCAGGCATCAACAGGTCTGCATATTATGTTGACCTGGGAGATCAGAAAAATCCCACATTTTG
>CM060311.1:30895088-30960088 GCA_030674185.1 Monoplex corrugatus | reverse complement strand
AGAAAGCTGATGGATAGGGTGCAGGAGTGACCTACAGAAACTGTGGATAGGTCAGGAGTGACCTACAGAATGCTGGATAGAGGATGACAGGAGTGACCTACAGAAAGCTGATGGATAGGGTGCAGGAGTGACCTACAGAAAGCTGATGGATAGGGTGCAGGAGTGACCTACAGAAAGCTGATGGATAGGGTGCAGGAGTGACCTACGGGAAGCTGATGGATAGGTGCAGGAGTGACCTACTGGAAGCTGATATAAGGGTGCAGGAGTGACCTGCAGGAAGCTGATGGATAGGGTGCAGGAGTGACCTACAGGAAAGCTGATGGATAGGGTGCAGGAGTGACCTACAGGAAGCTGGTGGAAGGATCAGGAGTGACCTACAGGAAGCTGGTGATGGAAAGGGTGCAGGAGTGACCCACAGGAAGCTGGTGGATAGAATACAGGAGTGACCTACAGAAAGCTGGTGGATAGGGTGTAGGAGTGACCTACTGGAAGTTGATGGATAGGGTGCAGGAGTGATCTACAGGGAGCTGGTGGATAGGATGTAGGAGTGACCTACAGGAAGCTGATGGATAGGGTGCAGGATTGACCTACAGGAAGCTGGTGGATAGAATACAGGAGTGACCTACAGGAAGCTGATGGATAGGGTGCAGGAGTGACCTACATGAAGCTGGTGGATAGAATACAGAAGTGACCTACAGGAAGCTGGTGGATAGAATACAGAAGTGACCTACAGGAAGCTGATGGATAGGGTGCAGGAGTGACCTACAGAAAGCTGATGGATAGGGTGCAGGAGTGACCTACAGGAAGCTGGTGGATAGAATACAGAAGTGACCTACAGGAAGCTGGTGGATAGAATACAGGAGTGACCTACAGAAAGCTGATGGATAGGGTGCAGGAGTGACCTACAGAAAGCTGATGGATAGGGTGCAGGAGTGACCTACAGGAAGCTGGTGGATAGAATACAGGAGTGACCTACAGGAAGCTGGTGGATAGAATACAGGAGTGACCTACAGGAAGTTGATGGATAAGGTGCAGGAGTTACCTACAGGAAGCTGGTGGATAGAATACATGTACAGGAGTGTCCTACAGGAAGCTGGTGGATACAATACAGTGACCTACAGGAAGCTGGTGGATACAATACAGTGATCTACAGGAAGATGGTGGATACAATACAGGAGTGATCTACAGTAAGCTGGTGGATAGGATACAGGAGTGACCTTCAGTAAGCTGGTGGAGAGGGTGCAAGAGTGACCTTCAGTAAGCTGGTGGATAGGGTGCAGGAGTGACCTTCAGTAAGCTGGTGGATAGGGTAGCAACAGTGACCTTCAGGAAGCTGGTGGATAGGGTGCAGGAGTGACCTTCAGTAAGCTGATGGATAGAATACAAGAGTGATCTTCAATAAGCTGGTGGATAGGGTGCAAGAGTGACCTTCAGTAAGCTGGTGGATAGGGTGCAGGAGTGACCTTCAATAAGCTGATAGACGGGGTGCAGGAGGGAAAGGGTTCAGAATTCAGGGCTTGAAATGGGCGCCAATTACGGCCATGATATATCGATCCCAGTATAATTACTTTACGATGGGTGCCTCTACAACCAGCGCTCGGCAATAACAGCACGCGCTGAACGTGCGAAGATTCTGTCATGATTACCCATGACACATTTATAATTCGTGCATGCTTTTGTTTTGTTTTGTTTTTGCCTGTGGGGGTTGAGGAACTGGGGTGGTCAGGAGCTGGGGGGGGGGGGGGGAGAAGTGAGCTCGCGCTCACTCACGCATGTGTGTGTTGCGGTTGTGTGTGTGTTTTGTGTGTGTGTGTGTGTGTGTGTGTGTGTGTGTGGTGTGTGTGTGTGTGTGTGTGTGTGTGTGTGTGTGTGTGTGCGAGGTGTGTGTGCATGTATGTGTGCGTGCGTGCGAGCGTGTGTGTGTATGTCTGTGAGTGTGCGCGCGCGCGTGTGTGTGTGTGCGTGTGTGAGTGTGTGTGTGTGTGTGTGTGTGCGTGTGTGTGTGTTTTAAGTGTGTGTGTGTGTGTGTGTGCGTGCGTGCGAGCGCTCGTGCGCGTGCGTGTGTGTGTGTGTGTGTGTGTGTGTGTGTGTGTGTCGCGCAGAAATTATACAATTGTGGTTCCATAGAGAACCTGAAAGTGGAACATAGTTGTTGTTGTTTGTTTTGTTTTGCTTTTGTTTTGTTTGGATTAGACGATAAACCGAAATCCCACGCAAAACCATGCTGTCAGCCCACCTAAAAGATCCAATCTCAACGAAAGAGTCATCCCTCGGAAAATTCTGAAGAAAGATTCACTTTCATTGGAAGAAAAAACAAAAACTCACACACAGGGAAAAAAAAAAAAAAAAAAAAAAAAGCGGAAAAACCACAAAAGAGGTATATCTGATTACATATTCTGCTATGTTACGACATTATTCTTCTCCCAGTACACATATTTTCACTTTTTCGTACCTAATACTAAGCCTCCCCCTCTCCCCCCCTCCCCCCGGTCCCATTTTCTGTCCAGTTACTTCTTCTTCTTCTTTTTTCTTTTTCTTCCTTGTTTTGTGTTGTTGTTGTTGTTGTTCTTGCTCCTGTTTTTTTCCCTCATCTTCTTTTTTTTCTCTTTTCCTTCTCCGCCGTTTTCACTTTTTTTTCAAAGGGAGATAATTTCACGTGTGTGGGTGTCTCTGTGTATCTGCGTGTGTCCGTGTGTCTGCGTCTATGTCTTTGTGTCCGTGGGTTTGTGATGTGTCTGTATGTCTATGTCCGTATCACGTCTATGACAAGAAGATGTGGACACGAGTTTCTCAGCTCTTTAAGGGTAGTCAAGAATGTGGACTCTTTAAGGAATCACGAAAGGGTGTATTAAGAAAGTAGGTCACCCTGAGTTAAGGTCACACGGACAAAAAAGAAAAAAAAAAGAAAGAAAAAAAAAGGGAAATAATCAATTTTCGAAGAAGGTGCGTGAGCAGCACTTTAAACAAACAAACAAACAAAAACAAAAAACAAAAAACAAACAAACAAACAAAAAAGCTGTTGACTTGAATCGGCGACATGATGTCCAACTGTAGCCTACGCATCGCCAACTCCTCAGTAGTCTTTCATCTGTTACCTAAATTCGGTAAAGATGCATCCAGAATCTACTGAGAGAAGACTGGCTACGCATTTGTGCCACTGACAGACACACAAACAGGCAGACTGACAGACAAATAGACAGACAGACACACACACACAAACTCACACACACACAAACACACATAAACACCCACAAACACACATACACACACACATACACACACAAACGCACACAAACACACTCATATACAAACACACACACACACACACACACACACATACACACACAAATACCCTCCGGATGATACAAAACAATCCCCCCACCAGGAAAAATGGTGGTGGTAGGGGTGGGGGGTGGGGGTAGGGGATAGGCAGCGGATTGAAAAATCCACGTAGATCCAGTCGCTTGTTTTAGCGAGAAAGATCAGTAACTTCTTCTTGTGAAGCGAGGGTTAGTCATCGGTCTTCTGTATTTAACACCAGTCTGACTTGGAACACATCATCAATCTCTTTGTTTTCTTTTCTTTTCATTCTTTAATACAAAGGAGATTGTTTGACATTGACCGGAAACGTTACGTGGTGGTGTGTGGTGTGTGTGTGTGTGTGTGATGTGTGTGTGTGTGTGTGAGTGTGTGTGTGTGTGTGTGTGTGTGTGTGTGTGTGTGTGTGTGTGTGTGTGTGTGTGTGTGTGTGTGTGTGTGTGTGTGTGAGAGAGAGAGAGAGAGAGAGACAGAGACAGAGACAGGAGAAAGAAAGAGGAGAAAGAAGAGAGAGAGAGAAGAGAGAGAGAGAGAGAGAGAAAGAGAGATAGATAGACAGAAGATAGATAGATAGATAGAGAGAGAGAGTGCATGCTTGCATGTGTATATGTGCGTGCGCGCACGTGTGTGTGCCATGTGCGTGTGTGTAGTGTGTATGTGTTTTATGTGCATGCGCGCGCACGCGATCGTGTGTGTATGCCGGAGTGTGTGTGCTTGCTTGCGTGCATATGTGTGTGCATGCTGCGAGCGAGCGTATGTGTGTGTGTGTGTTGTGTGTGTGTTGTTGTGTGTGTGTGTGTGTGTGTGTGTGTGTGTGCTTGAGTGTGTGTGTGTGTGTGTGTGTGTGTGGTGTGTGTGGGTGTGTGTGTGTGTGTGTGTGTGTGTGTGTGTGTGTGTGTATGTGTTACCCACCACCTCGTCCAAAAAGAAAATATGAGCAATATTTTCTTAGCTCTTTATATAAGCCGTGGACTGTTCATGAGTCGCAATAGCATACATTTAGCGGGTAAAGCTCAAAGGTCAAGTCACATGAATGAAAAGAAGTAGGTCTACATAAAATCATCATTTCCTTTGTTCAAGGAACTTTTGAGAACATTTAAATTACATTTTCGCTCTTTTGACAAATCTACCGTTGTCGTCGATGCACACCAAGTTTTATTTCAGCTGAAGCTTTTTCTAATTCACATAACAATAACAGTTCTTCTAATTCACAGTGATCTTGATATGTAAAAAAACGTGGATATTATGTAATTGTATAAAAAGGGAGATTGTTATAATGGTTTGGCCGTTTTGGTTTTGGTAGGAAGGAGGGAAAGCGGAAGTAACAAACACACACACACGGTATGTATGTATGTATGTATGTATGTATGTATGTATGTATGTATGTATGTATGTATGTATGTATGTATGTATGTTGATGTATGTGTATGTATGTATGATGTGTGTATGTGTATGTGTGATGTGTGTATGTGTATGTGTGCATGTATGTATGTATGTGTATGTGTGCATGTATGTATGTGTGCATGTGTGCATGTATGTATTGTGATGTATGTATGTATGTATGTATGTATGTATGTATGTATGTGTATGTGTGCATGTATGTATGTATGTATGTATGTATGTATATATATAATATATATATATATATATATATATATATATATATTTATATGATGTGTGTGTGTGTGTGTGTGTGTGTGTGTGTGTGTGTGTGTGTGTGTGTGTGGAGGTGTGGAGGTGTGGGGGCGTGGAAGGGAATTTATTTCGTTGGGCTTCTCAGCGACAATCTGCACACACTGTCCTCGGTGGGCGTGCATGCTGGATGTTTTCATATCTCCATAAGCCATCGGACACTGACATGACTTACAGGATCTTAAAACATGTGTAGGCTACTTGATGTTCTGCATGCGTATATATACACAGTAGAGGTTTGGACACTGTCGTATCCGCACACTTGCTGCCCTAGGAGATCGGAAAAAAATCTCCACCCTTTGTCCACCTGGCTGGAGGTACCTGGAGGCAAGACTTGCACCCAGCACTTCTGATTGGAAATCTGACATCTTGTTCTGAGCTTACGGTTTTTGTGCTTTGTATCTGCTTCTGTGCTAGCTGAATGGGTAGCGCAAACTATGTTGGATTTGAGAAGTTTTGCAATATGGGAATAATTCCTACGTGACTCTCAAGAGTTATGTTCTTTGATTAATTGACATCTTGTCCATTTGACTTTCGCACACGACTTCAGTTAGGTATGAATCGTGCATTAAATTAAAACAAAACAACCAAAAACAACAACAACAACAAACGATCGGTTTCTTTTTTTCTTTTTCTTTTTCTTTCTTCTATGTAGCGTTCCGATTTTTCTCAGCTGCGTGTATGCACTTTGTTTTGCTCACACTGTGCAGGCGGAATGTAACTGCACAGTCTGCATACTCCGTCTTCGGTAGGCGTGCATGTTGGGTGTTTCATATTTCTATACAAAAGGGATAGAATATAGCATAGATACCAGTGCAGAAAATACAAGTTGATGTCCAACCACAACACCACTATCACCACTGATATAACTGTCCATGAACTGAAACTAGGACCTTTTCGATTATTCACTTACGGGGATCCATTATTAGCAACGAGGGATCTAAACCTGGAATCCTCTACAGGGCAGCATAGACAACCTCAGCATTGTCCAGGCTGAAACCTGTATGGAAGGGTAAGAAGACCTTCATGAAACGAAAGGCCAGGCTCTTATGTGCTATGGCATATTCTATGTTCCTATACACAAGCGAGACATGGACCCTTACAGCAGACTTGCAAAACGAATCCGCGTCATGAAAAAGAGATGTTATGGCAAGATACCAAACATCACATATACTGATCATCATCAATGAAACGAGTGCACCAAACCAACAAGCTGCACACTGGACCATATATTATGAAGATCTGCTGACTTCAGTTAAGGACAAAGACCTTTTAAAAGCTCTGTTTTAACGTCTTTGGTCAAGGAAAAGAAAGTACGTTGGTATGATCATGTGACAAGATCCGCTGGCCTTGCTAAATCAGTCCTCCAGGGCAATCAGTCCTCCAGGGAATTGTTGAGGGAGGGAGACAGAAGGGAAAGACAGAAAAATACAATGGATTTAAAATTTGCGGCATGGACAAAGAAACCATTTTCAGAGACCCGAGCTTTGTCGTAATGACCGAAAACAGCTGGAAGAATCTGGTGAACAGTTCTTTGGTGCGGCACACCAGTGACTCTTTACGGACTGAAGGGAGAAGTGGAAGAAGAAGAAGTAGAAGAAGAAGAAGAAGAAGAAGAGGAGAGGAGGAGGAAAAGAGAGGAGGAGAGAAGAGGAGAGAAGAGGAGGGGGAAGAAGAGGAGGAAGAGGGAAGGAAGAGAAGAAGGAGGAGGAGAAGAAAAGGAGAGTTTTACTATTTAGGGGGTAACATGTGCGCAAGTGAAAAATGCTGTGGGCTATAGATTTTGAAATCCACAAGCCTCGGCGGGCTAGTGACAATTTTCATCTTCTAGACTTTGCACACATCACACAACACACACACACACACCACACACACACACACCACACACACACACCACACACACACACACACACTCACACAACACACACACACACACACACACACACACACACACACACACACACACACACACACACACACAACACACACACACACACACACACAACACACGCACACAGTTGTTTAAGATGGTGTGTCATTGCAGTCGGACAATTCCATACGAACTCCACCCAAATCTGCAAACAATTATTTGGCAGACTCCTTCGACCTGTGCAAAACCCTGTTTGCTGGCAGGGTCTTGAAATGGGTAAGGATAAGGGACCTATGAAACAACAGAAGCTGACAATATCAGAATGATTGAAGCATTAAGTAGGTCAGTGTCTCTCTCCTCTCTCTCTCTCTATTTTGGCCCGTTTTTATTATGTTTTAGTGTCCTTACTTATCTTTCAGTTCGTATTCAGGTATGTTATTTAAATCCCATGTGCGATAAATTGGACGGAGTGGTCAATGCCAGGGGCATCTCCGTAGATTATGTACACGAATGCATTGATATGTGTAGGCCTACTTAATTTCCTTTTCCTTTTTTCCTGTTGAAGTCTTGTGAGGGAGGAGATCTGGCCGACACCCATGAGCATGCGGGAGAAGCCACTGAACGGGCCTGTGGATACGCTAAAGCTGACAAAGGATTGAACTCCAGACATCAAATCTTGCGTTCGTTATGGCTCTGTCAAAAGAACTACCATCCTGCCATCTCCCCTCCCGCACACACACACACGTTGTGTAGTCAGTTGTAGTCGCAGAAGTCAATTATCAGCGCATGCAAGGGAAGTAAATCCAGTATGGTCAGGTAGTTATGCTAACTTCCCTTGCGGACGAAAACTTCGTAGAAATCATTTGAGTTGATTCGTCTGCCTTTATGAGTCCAAGATTTATTTGATGTAATTCGAGATTATGGTCACTGTTGCAGTCTGCACCTGGCATCGCTTTTGCTATCAGTAAAACTTCCAGATATCTCATTAATCTGGATGTCATCAATTTGATTTCTTGTGGTGTCTCCTGGATTCATTCATGTCCATTTTCTTCTGTGAGGTTGCTCAAACCAAGTGTTTCCTATTATGGATTCATTTACATGTGTCCACTCAACAAGTTTCTTTCTGCTTTCATATCGCGTACCCAGCTTATGAGGTCCAGCTGTGTTATCTCCTTTTTCCTGTCTCACTTTAGCATTAAAATCTACCATTACAACTGTAATGTCCTGTGATTTACATTGAGCTCTGGCTGTCTCTAATTCTACGTAAGAGTTGTCAACTTTTTCTTCAGTACTTGCGGATGTTAATGCATACATTTGGATGATGTTGACATCAAATAGCTTGCCCTCCAATCTAACTAGTAAAACGTGATCTGATATGGCCCAATATCCTTTGACAGACTTTGACTTGTCACTGTCCATTAAGAGGGCTATCCCTCTTTCATGTGTATCTCCTCCAGGCTATACAATTTAATGTTTGCCCAATGTTATCATGCCTGATTTCTTCCATCTCACCCCTCGTATTCCTAAAATATTGATGTTAACTTTTTCCATTTCTATCTTGACTTTTTCTAGTTTTCCCTTCTGGAGCATTGTTTTAACATTCCATGTTGCAATTCTTATACATCTTTTTTAATTGTGCCATGTGAGGGTAAATTCAATTATTTTCTGTCATGAGTACTTTTGCATTGTATTTTCAGTTTAATATCTTTTATACAACATCCGTCTGAAAGCTATTTCAGGTTGGCGTGTGCTTAGATCATACTTCAATATCTAATATTTGGCAAAAAGTGTGATGAAATGTGTGATGAATCAGTTTTTGTACGGTGTTCAACTCCAAACAGAATTATGCTTTCAGAAAACTTTATATACATTTTCACATCAACTAATCAGATATTTAAAAAAAATTCCAAAAGTGTTGAGCTATATCACACCACCAAAACAGGTGCTCAATGCTTTCTTTTACTATACCATAAAAAGTAAGGTCCTGATAAGTATCTGACATACCTGTGCATAATCATCCAAATCCAAGATTATTTCTTTACGGAATACAAGTCATTATCACTGCATGTTTCATACACTTAAGAATCATTAATTATTGACAGACAACAACAAAACAAAACAAAACAAAAAACAAAACAAAAACCAGGCAGAACAATTAATCATAGTATTCCAAGCACTGTGAAGGAGCATGCCATGACATTATGTCCATATGGCTACCTCAAATAATCATTATGTAAATTTACCCAAAGTAATATTACAGATCTCTTCCTCAGCATATGAAACCTTTTGACACTCATCGAAATCAACAGCCACACAAGGCTTATTATTCAACATTTCCGTTAAAGTGCTTCTATAATCTTTTAAAACTAAAGTTTTGCCATACCTGATCAATATCAGCGATTGTTTGCACGGCTCATTACAGCCACGTTTCATTGCAACTGCCACCATCTGGGATACACTGACATGCCTTAAGCAAGCCAACCAGTTAAGAGAGAGGTTGTTGTTAACCAGCCACCGTGGTGTGGTAGTTAACTGGAAGTTTGTGGGTTCGAATCCCCGTAAGTCCATTCAAAAATAACATTGTGGGATTTTTCGGCTCTAACCGGATCCTACCCAGAGTTGGGCGTGCTATGGGCTCATCGGGAAGACCGACCACACAGTCGAGTCTCATCCACTTCACGGATGCGTCATTGAGGGTGTTGCTCAAATCTTCTGACCAGCACCACAGGTGTCTGTATCTCTCGGGCCTGGTTGACGCCAGGATATATCATGATAGTAAGCGTAGAGTACAGCCCTGTCACGCAGTCTCAATCCCAGATGAAACTCCAAGCATCATGATTATCATCCTCATCGCCACATCATCATCGCATTGTAAAAACTGTGCCAGCTTCTGTGGCCATTATGATGGCGTAGAAAATAGGGGGGGGGGGGGGGGAGAGAAAGAGAGAGAGAGAGAGAGAGAGAGAGAAAGAGAGAGAGAGATTGTTTGCAGATACTTGTATTCTTTGGCCCGTTGTTATATGCAAGTGAAGGATGGACTCGTAAAACTGCAGATGAAAACAGAATCAACAGTGCAGAGATGTGGTTCTACAGAAGACTCCTACAGAAGACTACTAAGAATAAACTGGACTGAAAGATGAACAGACCAAAGCATTCTGGGAGAACTGAACAAACAAATTGAACTTTTAGGCTAGGAAAAAGAAAATGAAATACTTCGGGCATGCTATGAGACATCAGTTGCCATGTAATGAAGACTGTGGCCCAGGGCAAAACGCAGGGCAAGAGATGACAAGGAAGACCACCGACTTTCTATGTAGAGAACATAGTCAAGTGGACGAAGTTGCCGAAATATGAAGTCTACAGGAGGAATGTAGACAGAGGGGGATGGAGATAGTTGATGGCACATGCATCAACAGCTACCCTCAAGAATGATGTCGCCGACAGGTGAAAGGTGAACACATACTCTCCACGTTCTTTTCTGCTGGCATTGTCAGGCTTTATGTGCAGTTGAAAATCTCACCAAAACGATGCCTGTCAATATAATATATGTTAACAACAGAAAACTAACAAAAGACTTCTACGAAATAATAATTTTAGTTTTATCTAAACAGAGGGTCTGTCAAATTAGTCAGATAAGATAAAAGAGTTATTGAATCTGTTGACTAAGAAGCGTGAACTACTACCAATGTTAAAGGGACATATTCCAGCATTTATTTTTAAAAAAAAGGAGGGGGGAGGGCAACGGCAGGAGAGGCATCCAGGAGTCATGACCTGGATGCAGCCCAGTCCCCTTGGATCAGATTGGAACGAGTTTAGAGCTGAAAAACTTGCATGAGAGCGTGCTTCTTCTCTAAAGACCTTCTACCGTCCAGCTCTCCAGAGTTTCTTGCCACTGTAACTTCAGTCTTATAATTTGTTACTGTCATTTTTGTTAAAAGCCCAGCAGACTGCGTACAGCCACATCAAGGCTATGACCATTTTAATACACACACAATAATTCTACAAGAAAAAAAAAAAAAAGGGGGGGGGGGAAGAAAAAAGTACACGTATCAATGCATTCGCGCACATAATCTAAGGAGATGCCCTTGGCACTGACCACTCTGTCCAGTTTATCACGCAAGGGATACCTGAATACAAATTGAAACATGACTAAGGACACTAAAGCATACATAAAAACAGGCCTTATCATCATCATCAAGTGCCTTGCCACATGGCGTTGGCGATCATGGCCTTCCATCTGTTCCTATCACTTGTTACCTCAAGCACCTCTTCCACTCTCTTTGTCTTCAGCTACTCTGCAAGTCCGTCTAGTATCTTCTCCTGGGTCTACCTGGTGCTCTCTTTCCCTCCAGCTTTCCTGTTGTGACCAGGTGCTCCAAATCCCCTTTCCTCATAAAATGGCCTATAAATGTTGCCTGTCTTTTCCTAATCTTCTTTATCAATGATCTTCTTGTGTCTGCCTCCATCAAGACTGTCTCGTTTGTTTTCTTTGCTGTCCATGGAACTCTCAACATTCTTCTTAGAAACCACATCTCAGCTGCCTCAATCTTGTTCTGGCTTTGCTTGTTGACTGTCCATGCCTCACAACCGTTAACATTATTGGTTTTATATAACATTCAAGAACTCTCTTCTGATGTTAATTGATAGGCATTTGTTGGTAAGAATGCTTTTCATCTTCTTGAATGTTGTTTTGCCTTGGCCGATTTGGCTGGCTATTTCTGATGCGCATCTGCCGTCTGCTGAAATGATCGTTCCCAGATATCAACCTGTCTCAAGGTTGTGCCGTTTGCTGTTATTTTGCATGATGGGATTTCATGTTTTTTACTGATCACCATGACTTCAGTCTTCTTGCTGTTTAGTTCCAACCCCTTACCTTTGCTATTTATTTCTAGTATATTTACAAGGTTTTATAGGTCCCTTTCATTTTCTGCAATTAGCACGGTGTCATCTGCGTATCATTTGTTATCATTTTTTTCACAACCTTTGATCCAGGGTCTTCCTCTATGTTTTTCAAGATGTTTTCGCTGTAAAGTGAAATCATATCTGGTGACAAAACACAACCTTGTCTGACTCCTCTTTTGATATTTTGGCAAGAGTTTATATCGTTTTCCATTCTCATTGCAGCTGTTTGTTCCAATACATATTTCTGTTTATTCGTAGTTATTTTCCATCAATATTGAGCCTTTCTAGTTGGTTGATCAACTCGATCAAAAGCCTTGGTACAATCAACAAAGCATAAATATAAATCCTTATTCATCTCAATTGACCTCTCTATGATAGTTCTTAGGATGTATATGGCATTAATAGCTCCTTTCCCTTCGACAAGTCCACAGTGTTCTTCTGCTATTTCTCTTTTGATTCTATTCCTGATCCTCATCATGATTATTCTTAATAGGATTTTTGTTACATGACTCATCAAACTGATTGTGCGATGGAGCTCGCATTCTATAAGCCCTGTCTTCTTTGGAAGTGCAATGAAAATTATTTTGACATATCTTTGGGGATTTTTCCAGTGTCATAAATTTCATTTAGGAGGACTGTTATTTTTTCAATACCAAATTCCTCAAGGGCTTCTGTCATCTCTGTAGTAATGTTATCTGGTCCTGGGGCTTTTCCTGGTTTCATCTTTTTCAGTGCTGCTCTAACTTCATCTTTCATTATGGGTGGTCCTTTAACGTTCTTATAATAATAATTAATAATAATTACAATATTTATATAGCGCAAAATCTTGATAAAATCAAATCTAAGCGCTGAAACACACACAAACGCACGCACGCACGCACACGCACGCACGCACGCACGCACACACACGCACCCACGCACACACACACACACACACACACACACACACACACACACACACACACACACACACGGCTATAAATGGGGAAAAAGAATAAAAACAATGGAAAATTATAGAGAGCATATTATATACAATTATATATTGCAATGTAATTCCCCTCCGAGTGGAGACAGGCTGCAGAGGGGATTGAGTGAGGTCAGGATTTTATGCAGATGAGAAAAGGTGAGTTTTGAGAGCGGACTTGAAGGAGACAAAAGTAGGTTGCTGACGGACTGAGAGAGGAAGTTTGTTCCAGGAGAGCGGACCAGAAACAGAGAAGGCTCGTGGACCATAGGTATTGAACTTAGTGCGTGGAAAGCGAAAAGTCAGAAGATCGGAGGCAGAGCGGAGGGTACGTGAGGGAACATAGATCTCAAGTAGGCTTGACAGGTAATCGGGGGCTGCGTTATTGAGGCTTTTGTAGCACATGGTGTCTAGTTTGTACTGTATGCGCTTTGATACAGGGAGCCAGTGAAGTTGTGCCAGGAGAGGAGATATGTGGTCAGCTTTTTTCTTTTTGAGTACAAGGCGTGCAGCATTGTTTTGAATGCGCTGTAGGATGTGAGTGGTGGAGGCAGGAAGACCGGACAGGAGTGAATTGCAATAGTCAATGCGAGACATTATGAAGGAGAGAACGAGTTTTGCAGTTGTTTCCACAGAGAGATACTTCCTGATCAGGCTTATACGATGGAGATGATAGTAGCAAGATCTGGCAGTTTGAGAAACAAAGTTGTTCATGGAGAGGGTAGAGTCAATGCAGACACCAAGGTTTTTAGCTGAATCAGAAATTGGAACTGATGTGTTACATAATGGGAGAGAAAGAGGAGGCAGCTGAGAAAGTTTCTAACGGGTGCCAATGAGGATAGCTTCTGTCTTGTCATCATTTAGCTGAAGTTTGTTGTATGTCATCCAATTTTTAATGTCCGAGTAACACTCAGTGGTGCGAGTCAGGAGGCGCTGTATATTGTCAGGTGAGTCACTGTCTTGAAGTTGGGTGTCATCAGCATAGAAGTGGTGTTTTATAGAGTGGGAGTTGATGATGGTGGACAGGGGGGAGGTGTAAAGAGTGAAATGAACAGGGCCAAGGACAGATCCTTATGGAACACCACAGGTCAGGTATGCAGGTTGAGAGTAAGTGCCATTGATGAGAACAGTTTGTTTTCTGTTTGATAGATATGAAGTGAACCAGGAGAGAGCAATGTCAGAGATGCCAAAAGTATGATGAAGTCTAGAAAGGAGAATACCATGATGAATGGTATCAAAGGCTGCAGACAGATCAAGGAGTGTGAGGAGAGAGACTTTGCCAGTATAGTTGCAAGGAGGAGATTGTTGAGAATGTGTAGCAAGGCAGTTTCAGTGCTATGGCACTGGCGGTAGGCTGACTGGAAAGGATTGAGGAGATTGTTGGCAGACAGGTGAGAGTTCAGTTGGTTGAGGACAACTTTTTCAAGCAGTTTTGACAAGAAAGAGAGATTAGAGATAGGCCGGTAATTTTTCAGTTCATTTGGGTCTAAATTGTATTTCTTGAGGAGAGGGTGAACAATAGCAGACTTGAAAGAATCTGGGACAGTTCCAGTTTGGAGAGAAGTGTTGATGATGTCAGTGATGAATGGGAGGAGCGTAGGGAGACAGTCAGAGTAGAGAGAACCTGGAAGAGGATCCAGTTCGCAGGTTTTGAACGACATGGATCTGATTGTGTTGAGAATTTCTTCTTGTGAGACTGGGGTAAAAGTAGTAAGAGGTGTGCCAGAGAAGGAAGGGTCAGGTGGGCATGGTTGACAGGGTGTCCTGTCAAGCCTGTCACGAAGAGTTTGTATTTTGGTGGTGAAATACTTGTTTTGTTGGGAGAGGTAAATCTTTTCATGTGCCAAGGAGATGATTCATGGTTGTAAGAGTTCTTTTGAAGAAGAGGCATTCAGGATTTTGGTTTGGAAATAGCTTGTTTTTGCAGATGCAATGAGGGTGGATACTTTTGTTTTAGAGGCTTGGAAAAGTTGCCTATGTACAGTGAGTTTGGATTTGCGCCAGCGGCGCTCTGCTCTGCGGCGGGCACGTTTTGCACAGGCAATCTCATGAGTGAGCCAGGAGGTAGGGGGACGGTCAGGTAAAAGACGGGTTGTGGCTGGAGCATGAGTGTCCAGAAGATGGTGGAGAGTAGTGTAGAATTCATCGGCAAGGTTATGTGACTTTTCAGAAGGAGACAGAAGGCATCAGATGAAAATGTGGAGAGGTCGATAGATTTGAGATTGCGTCGAGTCACTGCATGGTACGGGAAGGAGGAGGAATGTCAAGAGAACAGAGAATTGCAGAGTGGTCAGATGGAAGGGCTGAAGTTAGACGGGTAGAAAGAACTAAGCAGTTATCAGTAGCTGAACTGTGGTGATCACGAGAAATGATCCAGTCAAGAATGTGACCTTTTTGATGGGTTGGTTCAGAAATGTGTTGAGTCATATTGTGATTGGACAGAGAGTTGATGATATGTCTTGTGTCATAACGGTGAGTGTTGTCATAGTGGACATTGATGTCACCTAACATGATGAGATTTCCAGGTAAGAGACAGTAGTAATCAAGAAGTTGATCAAAGTCAGAGAGAAACATGGATGTGGTGAGCTTGTTGGCAGAGCTAGGTGGAGGTCGATAGACGCAGGAGAAGGTGATGGGGTGAGGGGTGGATTGGAAGGATACTTCAACGTGCTCGAAAGAAGGATGGGAGAAAGGCAGAGACTGCGAGAAAGACAGGCGGGAATGGAGTGAGTCGTTGTAGAGGATGGCGATACCACCACCTCGGGATGAGCGATGATATTCTTTCTTATAATGTGTTCTTCGTTTCTGTCATCTTCAAAAAAGGTCTTTAATGTACTCTCCCCATCTGTCTAATATTTTGTCTTTTTCCATGATAAGCGTACCATCATTCGATTTTAAGCAACCAGTTGATGTGCATGTATTTTTCTTGTGGATAATTTCTTCAATTCTTCTGTACATACCCTGAGGATCCGTTTTGTGTCAGTCTTCTATTTCTTTGCATTTTGTTTGCAGACAAGCTTCCTTGGCTTCATTGCACCTATTCCTGATTTCTTTGTTTATCTTCCTGTATATATCTTCCTTTCTCTTTGCCTTCCTCCGTTCCTCCATCAAGCCTAGAATTTCTTTTGTCGTCCACTTCTGTTTTGCTTTTCTATCTACTTTAGGGATTTCTTCACAAGCTTCATTTATCGAATTTCTCAACTTTGTCCATTGTTCCTCATTGTCACCAACGTCTTTCAGAGCACTGAAGTTGTTTCGAACATGTAGGCCTACGTTAATTTTTTTACGTATCACTTCATCTGTCTTTAAGAGTCCAAGATTTAGTTTGATGTTGCTTTTGGTCTGTTTCCTTTTCCGTAATTTCAGCCTAAATCTTCCCACTACAGGATTGAGGTCACTGTTGCAGTCTGCGCTTGGTAGTGTTATTGCTGTCAGTAAAGAATTTCTAAATCATTTATTGGTCAGGATGTAGTCAATCTGATTTTTGGTATTATCTCCTGGACTCATCCAAGTCCATTTTCTTCTCTTAGGCTGCTCAAACCAGGTGTGTCCTAATATGAACTCATTCATCTGTGCCCATTCTACAAGTTTCCCTCCCCTTTCATTTTGTGTACCAGGGCCATGAGGTCTAACTATATCCTCCACTCTATCCTGTCCCACTTTAGCATTAAAATCTCCATTATTATTGTAACTTCTTGTATTTTACATTTGGCCTTGGCCATCTCTAACACTTCGTAGAAATTATCAATTTCTTCCTGAGTACTTGCGGATGTTGGTGCATACACCTGAATGATGTTGATATCAAATGGCCTGCCACTCAGTTTAACCAGCAAAACTCTGTCGGACACAGCCCAGTATCCCCTAACTGCTTTTGATTTGTCCCTGTCAATTACGATGCCTACTCCTCTTTCATGTGAGTTTCCACCAGAATATATTACTGTATGCTCTCCTGATGTTATCATGCCTGCCCCCTTCCATCTCACTTCCCCTGGTCCAAAAATACTAATGTTAAGCCTTTCCATTTTGATATTGTCTAATTTACCTTTTTGCAACAATATTCTAACGTTCCATGTTGCGATTTTGTTATTTTTTCTGAGGTTGAACGTAGTAGCTTGCTGATGGTCTGGTGTCACCTGCGCAGCATGACGGTCCCTACCGGACAAAGGTGCTCCATAGGAGCCCCTATTTACGTCGTTACACTTATTTTCCTTGTTTTGTCTAGCTATGATATCTTGGGAAAGTACGATGGTGGTTTCCCATTGCCTTCCATCGGTTTGTTTACGGTCTCTCCGCTACCCTTTGTCATTCCCACGACAACCTACAAGACACTAGGGTGATTTTTTTTCAGGGTATACTCCCTTAGCCTTATTCTCTCCCGAGATGTCCACAAGGCAGTGGAGCTATTTACCCATAGCTGGGGGTCTGGTTTGTGGGCACCAGGACATATCCACACGCCGGTGGGCCTGCGTGCCGCACGTCTGGGGGCCAGACCTCCTCCGAGTCCCTCGAGATTTAGCCTGAGTCCGTGAGGTGCTCAGTTACCACATGTCGCCACGAGTAGGCATAACGTAGGGATTGCTGATGGAGAGGCTATGTGCTGACAGAGAGAGACTAACGCATTCTGCTCTCCTTTTCGCATAGCTACAAGCAGCAGTGCTAACCAGCGGTGCAGGCTGATGAAGTGAGAGCAGTCACTTGCCAACACACTAGACGCAACACATCTAAAACAGGCCTACATTACCTAAAATTACTTCCGTGTATCTCATTTCCCTAGAGCAAAAATGCACTCAATATAATACCCATTTATCAATCTAAGAGAAAGGACGCATACAGGTGAATGGACCAGTAAGGCAGAAAATGCTAGGAAGAAATGGCAAAGCAAAGGAATAAGGTAGAAACAAAGACTGACAGGAAAGAGGAAATTTCTAGCACAGAGTTTCGAGATGGTAGGAATACCATTTCTGCTGAAAGGTGAAGTCTTATAGTCTGAAAATAGCGTCTGTGCAGTGTGGACCAAATAACGTGCTTATGCACATGCAAAGAAATATTGCTGGTGTTGAAAATATATATTAGATGAAATAAAATAGAATTACCGCCTTCATTTTTTTGTTGCAGTTTTCCTGCAAACTGCAAACTTATGTTTAAATGATTGATATTTTCTTTTATTCAACCAGAATGGCCATGAAATTTGGAACTGTGTGCGAAAATGTAACCCAGGGTTCCTTGATAAGTGAACTGGGTTCACCACAATGGATTTTTTAAAACTGTGATATGCGGGTTTCTCCTGCCGTGGCTGTGGAAATCATGTTATTGGCATAGTGTGCTGTGTCTAGGTTTTCGGTCACTATGAAAGGAGAAAAAGTTGTTTTCAAAAAAGAAGTTCTAGTTATTCTTGAAGAATCCCTCCCTCTTTTTTTTATCAGAAGAAAATTGTTATTGTTTGTTAAAGTTGTTTTTGTAATGTAGAATTTGACCCTGAAGAACAGATCATATTACATCGATCAACCGAAGTACAGGCCATGTTTCACAGGTTTTTTTTTCAGTTAGTAGGATTGCTTTTGATTTAGTTCAGCTGTTTTCGATATAATCCACGATCTCTGAATTTTTAAAATAGAAACTACAATTCTGATCGTACAAAATGAAAGAGACCCACAAAACCTTGTGAATATAACAGAAATAGAAAGCAGAAATAAAGGGCTGGAACTAAATAGCCAGAAGACTGAAGTCATGGTGATCAATAAAACAAAACAAAATAAAACAAAAACAAGAAATCCCGTCATGTAAAATAACAGCAAATGGTACAACATCGAGGCAAGTTGATAAAGTTTAAATGTCTGAGAACAGTCATTTCACCAGATGGCAGATGTTCATTAAAAATATCCAGCAGAATTGGCCAACCTAAAACAGCAGTCAAGAAAATGGAAAGCATTCTTACCAACAAATGCTTATCACTTAATATCAGGAAGCGAGGTCTTCAGTGTTGTATGGAAGCAAATACTGTTGTATAGATGTGAAGAGTGGACAGGCAACACGCAAAGTCAGAACAAGATTACGGCAGCTGAATTGTCATTTCCAAGAAGAATGGTACGGTAAGAGTTCCATGGACAGCACAGAAAAGAAATGAGACAGTCTTGAAAGAGGCAAACAGAAAAAGAACATTACTATAGAAGATCAGAAAAAGACAAGCAACATTTATAGGACATTTTATGAACACGTAGTCACAACAGGAAAGCTGGAGGGGAAAAGAGCACCAGGTAGACCCAGGGAAAAAATATTGGATGGATTTGCAGAGTGGCTGAAGACAGAAAGAGTGAGAGATGCACTTGCAGTGACAGAACATAGATTCATATGGAGGGCCATGATCACCAATGCCATGCATCAGGGACATAATGATGATGATGATGATGATGAAACTACAATTATAAGTTGTCTTGACTGAAATGAATTCAGTGGAGATAAATATGGGAATTAAAATGCAGTGCAGTTATTCTATGGTGTTCTGATTTTTCACAGATGCATGTATGCACATTATTTTACCTAAACTGTATGTTGCTGAAAAGCCTGCTCTCAGTTTTTGGTGGGCGAGTGTTAACTGTGTCTAGATATTTCACTGAAAACAGCATACATGACAATATCAACGAAATCTAAAGCTTCACGTTTCAACACACTGCTTCAGAAAATTATACGTAATTACATAACGAAAGTAAAAAGTCATGATTAAGTTATAAATGCACTTTTTGAAAATTCATTGATACAGTTTGGCCACCTTATCTCAACTTACTTTTGGTTTCATCTGATTTTACTGTGGATGGTGAAAGATTTTTCTGCACCCCCAACAAGCTATTTGCAGCCATTTGATCGTTTTGGTAGGCAGTCCTATTTCAACCTAATCTACACTTAAGAAAATAAATACTTTTTTTTCATGGCTATGCAAGCTGGCTGACCACCTGTGCCAGTGACGAAATGCATATATGAGATCCTGTTTGTTCTCTTCTGCCTCAGCCCAACTTGTCAATAATTCACGCATGACTGGCTTCAAAAATACACAAAGCCAAAGCTAAGTGTCCTGAGAAGTTGTTAGTCGGGATGTGTGGGCTAGAAAACAACTGCTTCCATACCAATACGTCTAAATATACCGATAAGGCGTTACCAGGTGTGCATGGTCCGTGATGATGGTGTGGGCGTTTTCATATTTCTTTTGCCGTGTTTACAGTTTAGGTCAACGGACACTGACATTTGTCCTGTGTGCGCTTACATAGGAAATGGGTTTAGGAAGTTACAGATCGGCTGCACATAAATTTTTATTATGTTGTCTTGGGAGAGGAAAAAGCTTAACACCCACCAGGTGGGAGGAGCTGAGACATGATCGAACACCGACCTACCGACTGGAGTTTCGCCGTCTTGCTCACTCTATCAGGCTATCGCGTCCGTCGCGATTTAGAGTGCTTTCCCCTGAATGCACGCGTCATCTCTTCTTCACGCATGCGAAGCTGTCTACTTCCTACGTGAAAAGATGGACGACTCAGGCGACAAGACAAACCAAGCGAAGTTGACTGCTTCTGTCTACAATTATCTTCGTAATGCTTGCGGTGAAGCTGCTGACATTTTTCAGAAAAAGTTTAGCAAAGTAAGTGACCATTTTTTTCGTGTTGTCTAAGTCTTATTTATTGATTTATTACATTGACAAAACCATGTCATGTGGACGTAAAACACGTGGGGCTCTCAGCCTCAGCCGGCTCAGGTTGTCGGACTCAGGCCATTTCATGTTCAGTGACGACTATTTTGCCTAGGGATTTTTGGTAAATATTTCACATCCTCAGGTATGTTACACGAAATTTCATTCAGAAGAGAAAAAGACAAAACAAAACGAAACAAGTAACTTTAAAATAATGTATAAGTTCATAGTTTGGTTGACCGTGATGAAAGTTAAAATTTTTTTGGTTAATTAAATTTTTGACGTTTTCCGTCATTGGATTAGGAAATCTACATACTACATAGTAAAATCTTTGACCGCATGTGTGCCATTTCTTCACAAAAGCGCCATAATTTTAGAATGGCTGAACCGATTGATAAAAATGAAATATCAATAGAAAGGTCTTCGTTTGCCCAAGATGACTGTCACTAACTTGACTAAGGCCTTCATAGGAACCAGAAAAAAAAAACACAAAAGAAGAATAAGAACATGTATTTAATACAACAGGACGCGTTCTTATTCTTCTTTCGTTTTTGTTGTTGTTGTTGATATCTTGTGCATCAGTCACAGATTAAGGTTCCAAACATGAAGTACTTTCCAGGATTGCATAGACAACAGTATGGTGTTCACTAGACTGAAACCAGTATTGAAAGACACTAACATCTTGCTCAGTTTTAGAGTAAGATCGATGCACTTCCTTGTCCTGTCCATTCTCGTGAAACATGGACTGATTATAGCTGACTTACAGAGGAGGATTGAAGCCATAAAGATGAGTTGGTATCAAAAGATCCTACGCATCTTAATACACTGACCATATCACCAAGACAGAGAGATGAGATGATATCACCAGCAATGACAGTACTTACACAGTAGAATAAAAATATTGGCTCATTGGAAAACTAACTTTTTACATACAGTAAAAAGATAAAAGAAGAAGTGGTATGAACATGTGGCAAGATCTTTCAGGCTTTGCAGAGACCATCCCGCAAGACACAGTCCCATGGGGAAGAAGAAGAGGAAGGCAGAAAAAGAGATGGGCAGACAACATCCAAGAAATTGAAGAATGGATGGTCGTGAACTTCAGCAGTTCCCAGAGATTGGTAGAGACTGGGAGAAATTGAGAAAATTCATTGCAAAATCATCAGTGGTTATGACCTGCAATTTTGGGATATGTAGCATAATCATAGGCTGCAATTGTGAAACTGAATCAAAAGTTTTTTTTAAAGTCTGTGTTTTTAACATCTACTGTATCTCCAGAATCAGTGCTTTCGTTGTAAAGTCTTTCCAGTTCCATAACTTCAAGCAGTTGTGTCATGTAAGATATGTGTCTGAATCCATGCTGGCTGTTGGAGTTCTAACAATTTTTTTTCACTAATGTATACCATGACATCATGCGTAAGTGACTCTTTTAAGATTTTGGAAATATACAAGTTGGGCTGACTGGATGGTAGTTTACCTGGGTCCCTCTTCACTCCCTTTTTGACGTTATATATTACCACTACTTCTGCTTTTTTTTTTTCCCATTCTCCAATGTCTGGATGAGAAGACAACAGATTGGTTAACAAAATTCATTTAATATTATCGAGTTCTTTCTGTACTCTTGCTGACACTTGATCTGGGCCTTGTGCATGTATCATTGTATGCTCTCTCACTTACACTTTTACAGCTTTCAGTATGGTAAATCAGGAATGAGACAGGCTGAATCGAACAAATGGGACATGTCTTGGCTGTAGAAATGATTCAGCGTATCAGTTGACAAACTGAAAGGGAAAAAAATAAGAATAGAAAAATGCCCAAAGTGATTAATACAAAACCACCATACCACAAAATCTGTTGTATATTTGTTCTACACAAAAACTGTTAACTCATGCCATTGTCTTTATCACTGAAAAATAAAAAATTACTTGATTCAGTCAGTATAGGAAGGCATTGCTGCAAATGGCCATAAGTAGAGATGTAAGAAATCATGTCTGTGCGCCTGTGGCTGGTGGCCATAACAGGTTGAAACATCATAGTGTTGAGGTGTCTCCACTCTTATTTTCTTCATTGTTCATTGTTTTAAAATATTATTCAAAACAATCATTGAAGGTAAGCATCTGCTCAGTGGGTCATCAGTGCATGACTGAAGTACCATGACTTGTAGATATTTTGTGACTCATTTTTCTTTGTCTCAGAACTGATTTTTTTTTCAAAAATGAAGTCTCTTGATTCATGGATTTTTATTCCCCGACTTCCTAAAGGGGCAGTTCTCAGAACTGATTTTTTTTTCAAAAATGAAGTCTCTTGATTCATGGATTTTTATTCCCGACTTCCTAAAGGGGCAGTTGTAATGTATTTGGACCTTGCAGGAATCTTCAGTAGCCTACAAATTCCCACTGCCTTTCAGATTTCCTGTTTCTCTTTTTTGTCTTATCCATGTCCTCCCCCCCCCCTCTCCCACCCACCCCTTCTTTTGGTTTGGTTTGTTTGGTGATATTATACCTGGGTAAATCTTTGTCCCACTGCAGATACGATTGATTTTCTGAACCGGTCAGATGATTGAGAGTATGTTTCTGAACGGTCAGATGAGTGAGGAGTAATTAGGTCCATAATAATAATAATAATATGGAATGGGGATTGATACCCGACTCTGGTAAACTTTATTAAATGAAAAGACAGGGCGAGCCACACAGTTGGCACTCGTGGTGTTGTAGACCTTGGGGAGAGATTGAGATGTTGACTTAACAGCCAACTATGCAGAAAAGATCATTTAGTTTTTACAACGTCAGTAATACTTTTAGTTTGACTTATGGTTTATGTAAAACAGAAATGTTATAAGTAAAACAGATGTCTTGAAGGTTCTATGCCATGTTTGTTGCAGGCTGTCAAATCTCCATCCCCAAAGTTGCAGGAGATATACAGTGGCTATGTTCAGTGGCAGCAGTAAGTATTCACACACGTTGAAGTGGATAGCATTGTATGTAATGTAGCACATTGGTTCTGTTATTTACAGCAGTAATGTTGAGTGGGATAGCTTTATGTATAGAATTTATACTGTACCATGGCTCGGTTTAGTGGCAGCAGTAAATATTCATGATGAACAGCTCCAAAAGTGAACGTTCTCAAGTATTTTATTTTGTTTTTATTTACAAAATTAAAGTAGTCAACATTTGCACTTACATTTCGTGTATTGACTGTGGTGTATTTGTGTATACAGTGGCTGTGTTCAGTGGCTGCAGTACTTAATCACAGACAATGAAAAGGAGTATTGTGTGTAGTATTTACTGTATGTTAGCTATTTGGTGGTTGCAGTAAATATTCTCATCATTAAAGGGGGTGTACTTGTAAGTTGTATTAGTGTGTACAGTGGCTTTGTTCAGTTGCTACAGTAAGTGTTCACACTTGTTCAATGGACTGAATCAAAGTGACTGCTAATATTCAAGCAAATATGAACCAGAAAAATACAACAGTCGAATAAAAACACATATTCAATATAACGAAACAAGACAGGCTCAAATTTTCACCTAACTGGCTTTTGTCACATGTGTATAAAACACAACAAAGAGTAAATACACAACACTTAGAAAAAAAAAGCAAAACAATAGACAACTTCCTAAATGTGGTGTTTAGCAGGAGAAAATTTGCTTCTGTCTTGTTTTGTTATATTGAATATGTTTTCTTTTTTTATTTTTGTGTTTTTTCTGGTTCATACATTCATTATTTTCAATGGCTATTCTCACATTTTAAGTGGGTTGTATATTTGTGTACATTAACTGTGTTCATGTTGAATGGGATGTATTTGTGTGTGTGCATCACATGTTGAATGGGGTGTTCATTGGCTACGAGAAGTATTCTTGTATGTTGAATGGGGTAGCTTAGTGTGTAGTATAATCTATACAAAGGCTTCATTCACTCGCTGCAGTAAATATTTCGTTGCACTAATTTTTTTGCCACTTTGATTGGTAAGTGAGGGAGAGATCATACAACAAACAGTGGAAAATTGAAATAAAATTGGATATTTGCAGAAATCCTGGTGTCTACAAGATCTGTTAAGAATGTTATGTACGTGTAGATTTACCCAGGGATGACAATTCCTTTGTCGCTGCAGGTCCTCTGTCGTAACATGTTCTGAGTGCTTGCTGTGCGCAAAGTCTTGGATTTATCTTCTCTGAAAGATTTGTAGGTGACTAGACACCACTGTGTTGTGAAAAGAACAAAAGTACTTGTCCAAGAGAGGTGTGTTTTTCAAGCGGCTCAGACATTCCACATATGTGCTCCACCCAGATCTGCCAGCAGTTATTATACTATACGTCAGACTCCTTGAGACTGCACAAAATGCTATGCCCTGGCAAAGACTTGAAATGGAGAGCTGGAGGGGTAGAGGATGATGAAGAGACTATGAATACTGATCTGATAGAGATGATGAAGAGACTATGAATACTGATCTGATAGAGGATGATGAAGAGACTATGAATATTGATTGATAGAGGATGATGAAGAGACTATGAATACTGATCTGATAGAGGATGATGAAGAGACTATGAATACTGATCTGATAGAGGATGATGAAGAGACTATGAATACTGATCTGATTGAGGATGATGAAGAGACTGTGAATACTGATCTGATAGAGGATGATGAAGAAACTATGAAATACTAATCTGGTACTACCAGAGTGATTGAAGCATTAAGATGGGCAGCAAACTTGGCAAGTGAATATGTTGCCAGCTGGAATTTGAGGAAAACGCTGGAGGGCCCTCCAGAAGTTCTAACCCATGAGCCCCGCATTATCAGCATTGTGCTCTAACCAGTTGAATTCAGTGTAGGGATGAAACTAAGGGAGGTCATATATGTTATCATATATATGTAAACAGAATGACACACTGCTGTGATTCACACATGTGATGCATCAGAAAAGACATAATAGAAATTTAGGGATCTAGTTAACGTGTCACAGTCACTGTCATTGATCTTGTTGATCTTTTTTTGTTTTCTAGAAAATCAGGGTCAGGAGCTGGTAAAGCTGGGGTTTCAGCTACGAAACAGCAAGAGGAGTCCAGTTCTGATTCCAGGTGAGTTATTCCTTTGTTGTGGTCATGTGCTTTATAGAGAATGTGCTCATGCCTGCTAGTTTTAGAGTATGTCTTTTAATTTTAGAGAATTCAGACTGATTCCTGCACCAACTTGCCCTTCCCTATCAAGAGGACCAGACAGCTGTACAATTACTGCAGTAGTATTGCCTGTGTCAAATGGAGCACAGGACACATGGCTGATAACAGCTCTTCTGATCACCATGCTCCATGGCCGCCAGAAGGAACCCCCCATGAAGATGCTGGGGGTTCTGTCAGTTTATGTAGTGTCCCCACCTTCCATAAAAAGCCAGCAGGAACCCCCGTGAGGATGCTGGGGCTCTATCAGTTTATATAGTGTCCCCCACCTTCTAAAAATTGGTGCTAGGAGTTTCCTCTTTTTTGCTGCTCTTTTTGTGTCTGCTATGGTCTTTTGCTTTCTGTCATCTCTTCCTAGCAATTGCTGCTTGCTGGTCCATTCACCTGTATGTGTTCTGTTACATACTGATACTTTCTATTAGGATTAATATTTGGGTACATGTATTAAATGCATTTAAATGCTCTAAGGAAATGTGATGTGCAAAATCATTTCAGGTAATTGAGACCAGTTTTTATATAATTTCAGTATCTTTAGGTATGTTTACGTTTGTAATCAGTTTTTTTAAAACCCCTTGGTGATAAATCGGATAGGAATGGTCAATGCCAGGTGCTTATCCTTAGATTGTATGCGCAGATGGACTGATATACATCCATATTTAGAGTTTTCTTTCCCAGGTGTTTCTTTTCTTCAGGGTCAGCGAGTTGGTGTGTGTGTGTTTTCAGATGACTATAGACTGAATATGGTTCTGTACAGTAAGCTGGGCTTTGAACATCAACAATAACAGTAATGATCATTCATATTCATGTTTATCTGATTCTGCCCACGTAATGATTAGAGTGAGAAGTCAACAGCCAATAGAGATAGTGTTCATGATGTTCTGTCCCAATATTTAAAGAAAATTTTTTTTCTTCAGCAGTTCCGATTCCGAGGATGACTCAAAAGTTGGCAGTAAAATTGTGGCCACCAAGACAACACCCTCACATCAAAATCTGCTCAGGATGGTACGTCTGACTCGGACAGTGACTCAGAGAGCTCTGACGCTGAAGACGCAGGCAAAAAGAAGAAGAAACTGGTTTCAGCCAGTGCCAGGGGAAACAAGGTGGAGAAAGTGAACCAGAAATCAGGTAGAGGGATTTTTGTGCTTTGGATTTAACAATGGCCTTGACAAGCAGGATTGTTGAGTCATTAGAATTTTGGACTGTCTGAATGAAAGATATGGGTCTGATCCTGTCTGGATGCTGCCTGTGTTAGGCCTGATAGGCTGTAGTAGTTGGTGGGCTGTAAGTAAGCAATATGAACTGAACTGAACTGGATGCTGTGGGGTGGGTGAAGGAGAGAGATTTTGATTATCTGTCATGTCGCATTAGTGCAGACCTGTTGGTGCCTGAACCTCCTTTCTGTTTATATGCACTCAGAAAATCAAATTTGTGCGTTAAAGGTCCTTTAGGTTGGTGTTCAATGAAGCACAAAGATACGTGCCAAAGGTGGATTATGCAGACTGTGCAGCAACATAATGCCTGCACTGTGTTGCCCAACAGAATGTGTACATGCACCCGAGAAAACATTTCTTGGAGTGCTAAAGATTGCCAGGTCATACTCAAATAGTGACACTCTCCTTTTTGTGTGTCTGTTCAAATACTTTCTGCACTCTTGTCGTCTGAAAGTGTCTTGGCCAGGTCATACTCAAATAGTGACACTCTCTTGTTAGTGTGTCTGTTTAAATACTTTTTGCGCTCTTGTTGTCTGAAAGTATCTTTGCCAGGCTTGATCAGATAGTGACACTCTCTTGTTAGTGTGTCTGTTTAGATACTTTCTGTGCTCTTGTCGTCTGAAAGTGCAAGACTCTTGGCTAGGTCATACTCAAATAGTGACACTCTCTTGTTAGTGTGTCTGAATACTTTCTGTCCTCTTGTCTGAAAGTGTCTTGGCCAGGTCATACTCAAATAGTGACACTCTCCATTTAGTGTGTCTGTTTAAATACTTTTTGCACTCTTGTTGTCTGAAAGTGTCTTTGCCAGGTCATAATCAGATAGTGACACTCTCTTGTTAGTGTGTCTGTTTAGATACTTTCTGTGCTCTTGTCGTCTGAAAGTGTCTTGGCCAGGTCATACTCAAATAGTGACACTCTTGTTAGTGTGTTTTGAATACTTTCTGCACTCTTGTCATCTGAAAGTGTCTTGGCCAGGTCATACTCAAATAGTGACACTCTCTTGTTAGTGTGTCGTTTTAAATACTTTTGTGCTCTTGTTGTCTGAAAGTGTCTTTGCCAGGTCATACTCAAATAGTGACACTCTCTTGTTAGTGTGTCTGTTTAAATACTTTTTGTGCTCTTGTTGTCTGAAAGTGTCTTGGCCAGGTCATACTCAAATAGTGACACTCTCTTGTTAGTGTGTCTGTTTAAATACTTTTTGTGCTCTTGTTGTTTGAAGATGGATCATACTGTCACCTTTTTATACTGTTGTTGAATACTTTTTGCACATGTATATCAAATATGCAGACCCTATAGACACTGGCCTAGCATCAGTAGTGGTCATGTCAGCCATTTGAGAGGTGTCCCCCCATGGGGACACAGAGGACTCATTTATTATAGTGTCCCCACCTTCTGGAAATTCTGAGTGAGAAATTTCCTTTTTAATTACACATACTGTGTTGTTCAATATACATACCGTGACTCACACTTCATTCCATTTTACATCCTTTTTACGGTCCTTCGGCGACCCTGTGCTCACCATGGCTGATCTTGGAAGAGGAAGATAGAGCACAGACATGTGGGACTGCCATCAATGGCAGCAAGAGTTGTCTTTCATTTCTGCAGTTGCAGCCCAGCTTCTGTCTTTGACAAGGCAGAAGAGTTACTAGCCGTAGAGTATTTCTTTCAAAAGTCATAGGATGTTTCTGCCTAGAATATAGTAAATATGTTTATTAAATGTTATTATAGAAAAAAAAAACATGTTAGTTTTTCTGTCAGTTTCTTTGTTTCTGCCTTACTACTTTTTTTGTCATCTCTTCCTGTCCATTTCTGCCTTGAAAGTCCATCCATCTGAAATAAGTAAAGTCTTACATAATTTGTATTAGGATTGGTTATTGAGTACATGTGTTAACTGTTTTTTATGGCTCTTAAGGTTACTTGATGTGCAGAATCAGTTTTAGGTAATTTAGGCCAGTTTTTCTATTTTATGCATTGTATTTAGATATGTTTATATGTTTGTATTCAGTTTTGTTTACTAGTTTCGTTTCCAGTTTTTTTCCCCCAGGGTCAGTGAGGTGGTTTGTGTGTTTTGAGAAGATTGCAGCCCTATATATACAGTTCGCTAGGTTTTTAACATTGATAATATTAATGATTTGAGAGATGGTTTTTTTTGCATGTAGCTTGGATATTTAGCTGGCTGGTTAGTCTAGATGTAAAACTTTTGCCAACCAGTCTTGACTGAATGGCTTCCAGTCTGGCTTGAGAAAGAATTTGAACAGCTTCCAGTTATCCGACTGTATATGAGTACCTGAACCTGTCCTAGGATTGGGGACAATATAGTAGCAAGTGTTGTGGATAAGCACGGCCCTCATCATCCTGGCCTCAAGAAAAGTTTGAGTTCGGCCGCCTTACTTCCCTATAGCCACTGGGTTATGGCATGGCTGTTACGTTTGTTTCTTTAATAGCCCAGCTGACTGCAGATTTACAAAGTCTCTGTTGTCTTTTTTTTTTTATCTTGTGACTCACTTGCATATGCACACAAGAGACACACACACAGACACTTAGAGACACACAGAGACATGCATGCAGGCAAATCTGTCAAGAGCACAAAGTAGCTCCAGTAGTTCATCCAGTTTTGATGAAGATGAGAAACCAGCGGTGAAGAAAACACTGCCACCACCTGCCAAGTCTCCAGTAGCAAAGAAAACGGCGAAGATGATTCCAGCAGTAGTGACTCCAGTTCTGATGAAGAAACACCAGCTCCCAAACAGACCCCTTCTCAGAAATCTACACCCGTCAAGAATGCAGCATCCAAAAGTGTGATCAACAAGAAAAAAGATGATACCAGTTCTAGCAGTTCTTCAGAAGATGAAGAACCAAAAAAACTGGTTACTACTTGAAGACATCCCCAGCCACCAAACCTGCTGCTCAAAAAGCAGAGAGCAGCTAGTTCAAGCAGTGACTCCTCTGATGATGAGGCTGCAATGAAAACAACACCAAAACCTGTGGTCAAAACAACCCCAGCCAAGTCCCCAGCTAACAAAAAGGCCAACACAACTCATTCACTCACTCAGTCTCTCAAACTCAAACACACATACACACATCAACCATCTATCCATCCACTACCGCTACTTCTTTGTTCATGCTGCACGCTATTGCAGACAGATATATATATACACAGACACACACACAATTGCCTGACTTTTCTTTTCATTTCACAGGGAAGACCACCAAAGGGCAGTCTACTTCCAGTAGTGACTCGTCCAGTTCGGAAGATGAAGCCCCAAAAAAGTCTCCTGCAAAACCTGCAGTCATGAAAGCACCAGCAGTGAAAACAAAGAGCTCCAGCTCTAGCTCTGACAGTGAAGATGATCAAACGAAACCTGTCATAAAGAGTCCTGTCACAGGAAACAAACCAGCAGCTACCACCCCAAAAGCAAAAAAAGACGGTAGTTCTAGCAGCTCTTCCAGTTCTGGGGACGAAAGTACTTCCAGCAGCGATTCCAGTGCTGGGAAGAAAATCAAGATAGAAAAAAGACGCCTGCTAAAAGTCCTGCCACTGCTGTCAAACCAGCAGCCAAATCTCCAGCAGCTCAGAAAAAGGACAGCAGTAGTTCTAGTAGTGATTCCAGTTCTGAAGATGAGAAAAAGGCAGTTACTCCCAGTTCAGTGGCCAAGTCACAGACTAAATCCCCTGCCGCCAAGAAAGCTAGCAGTTCCAGTAGTTCTGATTCAGACAGTGAAGAGGAGACCAAGAATCCAGCAGCCATGCCTCCTGCTGCTGCCACACCCAAAACTAAGGTACCAGTGGCATCCAAAAAGAGCAGTTCTAGCAGCAGTGACTCCAGTTCAGAAGATGACGTTAAGCAGAAAGGTTTTCCTAAACTTGCCACCTCTAAAACTTCTACCCCACAAGTTGCTGCCACTAAAGCTGCCACCCCTCAGGCTAAATCAACACCCGTCAAGAAAGCTTCCAGCAGCAGTTCTAGTAGTGATTCAAGCTCAGATGAGGAGGATAAAAAAAAAGCAGTGATACCCAAAGCAGCTGTTACACCTCTAGGCAAATCTCCTGTCAAGAAAGCACAAAGTAGCTCCAGCAGTTCATCCAGTTCTGATGAAGATGAGAAACCAGCAGTGAAGAAAACACCGCCACCACCTGCCAAGTCTCCAGTAGCAAAGAAAACGGCGAAGAATGATTCCAGCAGTAGTGACTCCAGTTCTGATGAAGAAACACCAGCTCCCAAACAGACCCCTTCTCAGAAATCTACACCCGTCAAGAATGCAGCATCCAAAAGTGTGATCAACAAGAAAAAAGATGATACCAGTTCTAGCAGTTCTTCAGAAGATGAAGAACCAAAAAAACCGGTTACTACCTTGAAGACATCTCCAGCCACCAAACCTGCTGCTCAAAAAGCAGAGAGCAGTAGTTCGAGCAGTGACTCCTCTGATGAGGCTGCAATGAAAACAACACCAAAACCTGTGGTCAAAACAACCCCAGCCAAGTCCCCAGCCAACAAAAAGGCTGACACATCTAGTTCTAGCAGTGATTCTAGTTCTGATGATGAAGCCGCAAAGAAAACAACACCAAAACCTGTGGTCAAAACAACCCCAGCTAAATCCCCAGCCAACAAAAAGGCCGACACATCTAGTTCTAGCAGTGATTCTAGTTCTGATGATGAAGCCGCAAAGAAAACAACACCAAAACCTGTGGACAAAACAACCCCAGCTAAATCCCCGCTAACAAAAAGGCCGACACATCTAGTTCTAGCAGTGATTCTAGTTCTGATGATGAAGCCGCAAAGAAAACAACACCAAAACCTGTGACCAAAACAACCCCAGCTAAATCCCCGCTAACAAAAAGGCCGACACATCTAGTTCTAGCAGTGATTCTAGTTCTGATGATGAAGCCGCAAAGAAAACATCAAAACCTGTGACCAAAACAACCCAGCTAAATCCCCGCTAACAAAAAGGCTGACACTTCTAGTTCTAGCAGTGATTCTAGTTCTGATGATGAAGCCGCAAAGAAAACATCAAAACCTGTGGCCAAAACAACCCCAGCTAAATCCCCAGCTAACAAGAAGGCTGACACTTCTAGTTCCAGCAGTGATTCTGGTTCTGATGAAGACGATACCAAGCAGACACCCGCTGTCAAGAATGTATCGATCACAAAATCCCCTGCACAGCTGGCAGCCAAAAAAGCTGACAGTTCTTCCAGCAGTGACAGTTCCAGTGAGGAAGAAGCTAACAAGAGTTCAGTGAAGTCTACACCAAAACCAACCTCCTCAGCTCAGACAGCACATGGTTTAAAAAGAAAACCTGCAGACTCTTCTAGTGATGACAGTAGTAGTTCAGAATCAGACAGTCAAAACAAAGCAAAAGTTAGAAAAACAGACAGTTCTGTGTCTAATTCTAAAGCAGCTTCAGCTCCCAGTGCACGATCCACACCTGCCAAACGGAAGGCAGAGAGCAGTTCTGATGATTCCAGTTCAGAGGATGAAAAGCCTGCCAAAAAGAAATTGTCAACAGTTCTACGAACCTGACACACTCAGTTGGAAACCAACAGTAAGTACAGACTTCAAGTTTCATTATTTAATTTAATAGTATGATGAAGAGGGATGGGAGAGTGGCATCTAGATACCATAGATTTTACAGGAAAGTATTGATGGAGATGGTACTTAGGCTGGCATAAAGAGTGGGGTGTGAGATGAGTGTTGATGATGATGCAGGCGAGGAGGTTGTAAGATTGCAGTATGTTATGTATATATACTAATGTAATGGTGGGTTGTAGTAGAAGTTGAAGATTGATAACAGAGCTGTAAAGAAAACAGACGGGTATGTGGAAAGGTAGAGACTGATGGTTTGTTTCATATACGTGTCCTACATAATTGATCAGTAGGTAAGTGGCAGTTATCATCTAGAAAAATAGCATAGAAACTGTACTATGGCATTGCATTAAAGTTTTAGTGCTTATGGCTTTTGCTGTGAATGTTTCTGATCCTTTTCCATCATATGACATCTGTGGTATTAGTACATATGGAATTTTGCGAATAAGGTAACACTGGCTTGAAAAAAAAAACTGAGTACATTGATGAAACAGGAAATAAAAATACGAAAACAAAAAGAAACATACTTAAGTCATACAATTTTTTTTGCATAAGAAGGTAGATTTGCGCTTTTGTTTTTCTGTATTGGATGGGTTTTTTTTTCCACAGCAGTCATTTCAACACAAAAACATTTAACTGAATACTATTTTAAAAGATTCACTGGTTGGTTGTCTAAGTGTGCTTGTGTTCATATGTACAACCATTCTTCAGTTTCAGTTTCAGTTTCTCAAGATATCTCGCTCTCAGCACTCAGAATGAATTCCATATGCACTGAGATCACAGGTGCCATGTGGTGGACAAGATCCAGAATGATCATGGCCCAAGCCCTAAGCCTGCACATAAACCCATGAGCTGGCCAGGTCCTCTAATATTCTCTATCATTCTGTAAAGTTCTTGTTAATACTGTAAATTTTTTTTTTTTTTTTACAAATAATGTCCATTGTGACTGACACCAAAACATGGGTTTGCCTGTTTGACTGGTTCAGCAACAATTCTTTGCTCGTTCATGTACACATTTAAACGTGGAACAGAACTCTGAGGCTCTGTGATTGATTGCCCAGTCCACCTCAGTACCCACCCCTTTCAGTTGTGACTCCACCTATAAATCCCACTCTCCCGTTGTTGATGTCTCCAAGAAAAATATCTCAAAACCACCAGCTCAAAGATGTTGAATAAGGCAGGTGCTTCAAATGAAATGAAAAGGAAAAACAGACGAACAGAAAAACATTTTTTCCTGCCCTATTTTTTGTGTGCATTTCAGTGCTCATTTTTGCATTTCAAAACACCACCAGACCCAGCTTGTGCAGTCTAAATCCTGTGCCAGGAAGCCTTGAGAGCCTGTAGTGTTGAGCTGCTGTGAGGCCAAGCACCAGAAGAGACTCTGCTCTGTTGCTGGGTCACTCAGTTTTAAGCTAAACAGTGCTTGTTCTGATCCTACATACTTGTGGAGTGCCTACTAAGTCCCCTAGTTATGCCAGTAATCTCCCTCTTACAGAGGAAAAACATGGTATAACAGTGAATCTAAGACAGGCTGAAAAATAACAGGGTTAGTCAGAATTAGAGCTACGAGCAGATGAGTGGGTTTACCCTCCAACTTTACTGCAGGACGTTGGTGGATAGGGGTGAGGGAGTGAAAGGGTTAAAAGTAGAGGGTAGAAGAACAGAAATGATAAGTATGGTAGAACAACAAAAATGAAGAATGTGTCGGTGAATGTCACATGTATGAACTGACTGCAGGTCTTCGAGTCAAGCAGCCACTCCAGCCAACAACAAGGACAGCAGTTCCAGCAGCAGCAGTAGTAGCAGCGATGGTGACTCTGCGACCCAGAAACCACTGGTGAACGGAGGAGGGGATGCTTCAAATAAAATGGTCAGTTAGTCCATTGATATTTATATATTTAGTAACCAGACTGTGATAGCATCAGCATTGATCCCCCCCCCCCCCCCCCCTATGTGGGGATGCCAGGGGCTCTTTCAGTATAGATAGTATCCCCACCTTCTGGAAATTCTGTGCTAGAAATTTCCTCTTTTCTGTCACTCTTTTTGTTTCTGCCTTGTTTGTTTGCTTTCTGTCATTTCTACCTATCATTTTACGCCTTAATAGTCCATTCACCTGTATGTGTTTGATAAGTGTACATACTTAGGATTGATAATTGGGTACATGTATTAGGAAGGATTGATGTTTGGGTACATGTATTAAGTGCGTTTTTGGCTCAAGGGAGGTGAGATATGCGGAAGCAATTTTAGGTAACTTAGGCCTGTTTTTATATATAGTTTGGTGTTCTTAGGTAGACTTCTTTCTCTTTCTCCTGTCCATGGTCCATGGAAGACGTTGGTGACAGTGAGGAACAATGGACAAAGTTGAGAAGTTCTGTAAATGAAGCTTGTGAAGAAATCCCTAAGGCAAATAGAAAAGAAAAAAAGAGTTGGATGACTAATGAAATTTTGGGCCTATGGAGGAAAGGAGGAAGGCAAAGAGAAACGAGGAGATATACAGGAAGATAAACAAAGAAATCAGGTATAGGTGCAATGAAGCTAAGGAAGCTTGGCTGAACACAAAATGCAAAGAGATAGAAGACTGACACAAAATGGATCCTCAGGGTATGTACAGATGAATTGAAGAAATTGTTCACAAGAAAAATACATGCACATCAACTGGTTGCTTAAAATCGAAAGATGGCACGCTTATCATGGAAAAAGACAAAATATTAGACAGATGGGGAGAGTACATTAACCCTTTGACTCCTGCAGCCTGTCCAACATCATCCTTCTTTTTCACCATGCTGGAAGAGCAAAACTTAACCTTTGATCCTCACCTATCCACCAGCTTCCTGCAGGAAGCTGGTGGATAGGGTGAGGAGTCAAGGTTAAGTTTTGCAGTTGGTAGATAGGGTGCAGGTGGCAAAGGGTTAAAGACCTTTTGAGGATGACAGAAACGAAGAACACATTATAAAAAGAACTTTGAAGGACCACCCATAATGAAAGATGAAGTTAGAGCAGCACTGAAAAAGATGAAACCAGGAAAAGCCCCAGGACCAGACAACATTACTACAGAGATGATTGAAGACCTGGAGGAATTTGGCATAGAAAAAATAAGTCGTCCTAAATGAAATTTATGACACTGGAAAAATCCCCAAAGATATGTCAAAATCAATTTTCATTGCACTTCCAAAGAAGACAGGGGCTATAGAATGCGAACTCCATCGCACAATCAGTTTGATGAGTTATGTAACAAAAATCCTGTTAAGAATAATCATGATGAGGATAAGGAATAGAATCAAAAGAGAAATAGCAGAAGAACAGTGTGGATTTGTGGAGGGGAAAGGAACTATTAATGCCATATACATCCTAAGAACTATCATAGAGAGGTCAATTGAGATGAATAAGGATTTGTATTTATGCTTTGTTGACTATACCAAGGCTTTCGATCGGGTACGACATGATGAATTGATCAACCAACTGTAGAGACTCGGTGTCGATGGAAAAGATCTACGATCAATCAGGAATATGTACTGGGAACAAACAGCTGCAATGAGAATAGAAAACAATATAAGCTCTTTTCAAAACATCAAAAGAGGAGTCAGACAGCGTTGTGTTTTGTCACCAGATCTATTTTCACTATATAGCGAAAACATCATGAGAAACCTAGAAGAAGACCCTGGATTAAAGGTTGGAGGGAAAATGATAAACAACATTCGGTACGCAGATGACACCGTGCTAATTGCAGAAAATGAAAGGGGCCTACAAAACCTTGTGAATATACTAGAAACAGAAAGCAAAGGTAAGGGGTGGAACTAAACAGCAGGAAGACTGAAGTCATGGTGATCAGTAAAAAACAAGAAATCTCCTGCAAAATAACAGCAAATGGCACAACCTTGACACAGGTTAATAAGTTCAAATACCTGGGAACAATCATTTCATCAGACGGCAGATGCACATCGGAAATAGCTGGCAGAATCGGCCAAGCCAAAACAGCATTCAAGAAGATAAGCATTTTTACCAACAAATGCCTATCAATTAACATTAGAAAGAGAGTCCTTGAATGTTATATAGAACCAATACTGTTGTATGGATGCGAGGCGTGGACAGTCAGCAAGCAAAGCCAGAGCAGGATCGAGGCAGCCGAGATGTGGTTTCTCAGAAGAATGTTGAGAGTTCCATGGACAGCAAAGAAAACAAACGAGACAGTCTTGATGGAGACAGACACTAGTAGATCACTCATAAGGAAGATTAGGAAAAGACAAGCAACATTTATAGGCCATTTTATGAGGAAGGGGGATTTGGAGCACCTGGTCACAACGGGAAAGCTGGAGGGAAAGAGAGCACCAGGTAGACCCAGGGAGAGAATGCTGGACGGACTTGCAGAGTGGCTGGGGATGAGGAGGGTGGGGGAGATGCTGGGGGCAACAAGAGATAGAGATGGTTGGAAGTCCATGGTCGCCAACGCCATGCGGCAGGGCACCTGATGATGATGATGATAGGTAGACTTATATTTGTATTCAGGTGCGTTTATTAAATCCTGTGTGCGATAAATTGGACAGAGTGGTCAACACCAAGGACATGTCCTTAGATTATGTGTGCGAATGCATTGATATATGTACTTAATTGTCTTTTCTTTTCTTTTCTTTTTCGTGTTGAAATTTGGTACGTTTGAAACGGTAATAATCCTGACATGGCTCTAAGCAGTCGGCAGGGCTTTAATCCTTAGCTGTTCACAAAGCTGGTAACTGCCCTGGGGAAGAATGTGCCGATCCGTTCGTAGCAGTTGAGATCGCCCGACCTTTTCCGGCACGTGTGGGGAATTTCCATCACTACTGGCCTTGCTGTCTTATCGCGCATGTGGTTAGAATCTTGGTCAGTCTCGCGTTGAATGTTCTAAAAATAGTACGAGCATTCTGGGATGCAAGGAACTTTCCATTCACTACTGAAAGACTTTGTACTGACGCTGTGCCACATTCGAATGCGAATGCTAGGAGCTAGCTTTACATCTAGCAGTGCAAATGCGAAAGGGTTTAAACAACAAAAATGATAACAAAAAGCATTGATTCCTACATATTTTGTGGGATGAGTGCCTTATACCATGAAACAACTGTAAGTGAAAGAAAGTTCCTTGATAAATGATATTGAATTTGTGTGTGGATTCTTTGCTCCTGTTTGTGTATTACTGACCAGATACGGAGGCGTTTTCTTGAGTCGCTCTCATTTTCTGCTTCAACATTTCTGTTAAGAATAATTTGCAAGTTGATTGGTAAACATCATCTGTTTTTCTGTCTGCCCATTGATTGGTAAACATTATTTGTTTTTCTATCTGGCCATCCATTTTAGTCCAGTTATTTGGAGATGTAATACTTGGAGGAAAAAGACTTATTTGATAGTAATTAATAATGATGATAGTGATAATGATAATGATATTGGTGATAATAGTAATAATGATCATGTAAATGAAAATAGAGAGTAGAGAGAGTTTTACGTAGTCTATGGATTGCAGGAAAACTTAAGGTCATAATTTGGATATAAGTGTATAGATAAGTTTTATATAAATTCTTTGTTTGTCAGGAAAGGAATGATATATGTATGAAGTGTTAATAATGTAGAAGTGAAGTACTTTGAGCAACAACAGGAACTCCACATGGCGTTTGTAGATCTGTCCAAGGCATTTGATGCTGTTAACCCGGAAGGGCCTGTGGGAGATGCTACAAAAGTTTGGTTGCCCTCAGAAGCTTGTCTCACTGAATGACTGATGGCTTCCATTTATAAGAAGCATACTGGAGAGGATGGAAGAAAATTGGGAGACGTTAACTCTTTCTCAGTGTCAGACGGAATGCCTGCACTCTTCTCCTCCTCTTTGTGGCTGTGCTGATTGATGCTTGCAGACTTTTACCCTTTGACTCATTCACCCTGTCCAGTCCTGCATTGTGAACCATGCTGGCAAAACAGAAACTTAACTCTTTGACTGCCTCACCCTGGGTGAGGCAGTCAAAGGGTTAACAGGGAAGGGGGGGGGGGGACCAGTTTTGCTCAAATGGAAAATGCTATAATCTGCTGAGACTGCATGCCAAGAGCAAAGTGCTCAGAGCTGTCTTGTGAGAATTTCCTTTCTCAAATGACTGCTCACTGGCCGCACACGCACTTGAGGACATGCAGTGCATTGCTTACCAATGTGTTATGGCCGCACAATCAGCCTCAGCGAGACTGATATTCAAATTCTGAAGAAGTGTGGCTTGCCAAGCAGTGAGTGTCAACTGATCAAGTGTCAACTTTGCTGTGCAGGACACGATACCTGAGTATAAGACAACTGCATCCAAAAGATACTTCTGTATAGAGAGATTACATGAAATGGCTGTAGGTATTAGCACATTGGCAAATCTATGTACTTGCCCTTGCTTATCTTAAAGTAAAAAAAATATTAAGAAAATGGGGAAACTGAAGCAAGAATGCTGAACAGGGAAGACTGGGAAGCAATATGAGGATACTGTGGTGTCCAACCTTATCAGCTGTAGCGTCAACACTGCTAGCTGGGAAAACGGCCACAACAGAGTCTGCTGGTGACAGCAGTGCATGCAGGGCACTGTAAGACTTGAACAGTGCTGAACAGTTCTTACGCAACAGAAGCGGGACTGGCAGAAGGAGACCTCAGTGCTGCAGGACTCCTTCCCATGCAGTTCCTGCAGAAAAACTTGTGCCTCTGGGATTGGTCTTCTGTCTACGAAATGCTCAATACTATTAGTACTACTAGTGTGCCTACTCATCCATTGGACCAGTTATATAGAATCTGTGCAGATTAAAGACTAGTGGTAAACTTTTTTTTGGTGAAACAGTCCTGTTGTGGAGGTTTCAGTGGAAATGTAAAGAGAGAAACTGCTTTTTTTTTTTATCTGATCTCATGAATTTCAATTTTTGGCTTACAGCATGGAAAAAAAACAAACCCACACAAGCTTAACTTACTTTGACCACTTAATTGATTTGTTTTAAGAGTTGAAGAAAGTAAAACTGTGAAAAAGAGTGAGTGATATTCTGATAATGCTGATCCGATAGTATAATTTCAGCCATCTCATTCTTCGATAACCTTATGAGACAATCTCATTCAGTTGCAGTATTTGCCCTTGTCATTGAGAATAAAAAATGATAGTGATGGTGAATTCATTACATGCTTGTCAATGTGACTCATTTGCATAATGCAGTGCATAGTACCAGTGTGGTTCAATGTTTGTGTTTTACTTGTGTGCAGGTATCTGAAGGCTCTGCTGTCTCAAATAGACAGAATCATCCGAAGGTAAAACATTGCCTTAACCACTTCCCTGCCACAGTATTTGTAGCCTTTTGCATTGCTGTCTGCCAGGACAAAATCTTGCTTTATTCGATATGTTCATCAATTTGTTCTCTGCTCATTCATTTCGTAAGATATCTTTTTCAATTTTTGGCATGTTTTTCCTTATACCCGTGGCTATGGTTTGGGGTCATAGTCATTTGATTTGGTTGAAAAATAGTATGATTACATGGGTGCAACCTTTTCCGTTTGATGATGGAATCCGTTTTTTCAAAAGAGTCAGAAACGGAAAATCCGTTTTTTTGAAAAAATCGCCGAGCTAGGGTCGTTTTTTTGTGTGGTCTAAAATCGTTTATCAAACGTGAATGTTTCGTGACGGTTACTCTCCGGTGTAGAAAGGAAAGTGGAAGCACTCTTTTGTGAATGAAGCTATGAAAGTCATATTTGTGGGAATCTATGTGCAAAATTATGCAGAATGACGCTTTAGGCATTACAAGTTGTTCAGCAATTTCTTGAAAAAAAAAAGACGATATAATATTTTGTGAATTTCCAACAAAAACCTAAAAACCACTCATCGTAGAAACAGAAAAGGAAAATGGAAATGTGGCCCTCCTCAATCATGGCAAAATTTTATTGTGAATGATTACCCACCAACAGATCACTGATAGCTGAAAGATACTCCTTTACTGAGGAATTATATGAAGTGAATCTTTATTTTCCAGCATGGTAGATATTAACACATGGGTTAGCCTGCCTTGCATGTCTGCCATTGCAGAGCTACTCATGACATCAGTCTAAAAAAAAAAAGAAAATGGGGAAACTGAAGCAAGAATGCTGAACAGGGAAGACTGGGAAGCAATATGAGGATACTGTGGTGTCCAACCTTATCAGCTGTAGCATCAGCACTGCTAGCTGGGAAGATGTTGCCAGTAATAGAGCATGTTGGTGACAGCAATGCGTGCAATGAATCCCTTTCAGTCTTTTCAAAATCATTGTGGGAATTTTCAGCTCCAACTTAGTTGGCTCTTACCCAGAATTGAGCATGCAATAGACTCATCAGAAAGACTGGGACTACACAGTCGAGTCTCATCCACTTCATGGATGTGTAATTGAGGGTGTTGCTCAAATCGTCTGACCAAACCCACATGTGTCTGTATTCCTGGTTGATGTCAGGATATGTTATGATAGTAAGTGTAAAATGCAGCTCTGTCATGCAGTCTCACTTCAGATGGAACTCTGTAGCATCATGATTATCATCCTCATTTTCATCACCATCATCGCATTATAAAAACTGTCCCAGCTTCTGTGATCATTAAGGTGGTGTGGAGATTGGGACAAAAAAACAAAAAAAACCAAAAACAACTACTTTGAATTGATTAGAGCAGCTCCTAATTAGAGCCATTGCCTCAAGCTCCATTTTTTTCATTTCGTTTCTCTGATTTCCATGGGGAAGAAAGGGAAAAAAACCAACCCACACTTGCATCAAGTCAATTGCACTGAATCAATGTCTCTAAACACATAATTATGCCCAGAATATACCAGATCACACAGATTTTAAGAATTTCCAGAGAGCCTACCCTCACACTGTCAGAGAGGGGCAGCAGATACATGTTTGTGGCTTTGCTACTTTGTCACACCGTGTCATTGTGGATGCTTCTGTTTTGTTTAGTTTGTGCAAGTTGGCATCACTGGCTTTCTGTGAATGTAAATAGTTGTTTCTTTCTCTTTTCAGAAGAAAGTGAATGAACCATTCCGACGTGTTAAAGCTGAGGATATAGAAGTGGATCACAGACTGCGGGACAACTCTTTTGACGCTAAGGTAGGATGGTCAGGATGTTGTGCCCGTTGTCTTGCCCTCATATTGTTTTCAACTTTCATTACCCTGATGTTGCGCTCGCTCTTCCTACCCAGATTTTCCCCCTGTGGGATGCCAGGGGCTCTTTCAGTATAAATAGTATCCCCGCCTTCTGGAAATTCTGTGCTAGAAATTTCCCGTTTTCTGTCACTTTCTTTGTTTCTGCATTGCTCCTTTGCTTTCTGTCATTTCTTCCCATCATTTTCTGCCTTGCTGGTCCATTCACCTGTATGTGTTTGATAAAGTTTTACAGACTTTTTCTTAGAACTGATAATTGGGTTCATGTATGAAGTGCATTTTTGGCTCTAGGGAGGCGAGATATGTGGAGGCAATTTTAGGTACTTCATGCCTGTTTTTATGTTTTGTTGTCCTTAGGTATGCTTAATTTTGTATTCAGGTGTGTTTTATAAATCCTCTGTGCGATAAATTGGACGAGGGCATGCCCTTAGATTATGTACGCAAATGCATTGATATGTGTACTTAATTTTCTTTTCTTTGTTTTTTTCCTGTTGAAGTTTTGTATGTTTTGAAGCGGTTATAGCCCTGATATGGCTCTACGCGGTCGGCTGGGTTTAAAACAACAATAACATAACAATACCCAGGTATTGTTGTGTGGTTTTATGGCCTTGATATTGTAATCTTTGTTCCTATCCTTGTATTGTCATCTGGTTTCATGGCCTGGATTTTGTACTCTGCTTCCTTCCTTTACATAGTTACCTGTTTTATCTAGAATTTTCATGTTTATGACAGGTCAGTGGGTGGAGATAGAGTTTGGATTTAATTCTTTGACTCTTTGCTGCATCCATCAGCTTCCTTCAGGAAACTGGTGGATAGGGAGAGGGAGAGAAAGTAGCAATGCCGTGCGAACCGAAACGCGACGTCAAATTTGTGGTACCAAAAACTGGGGAAAACCGGGGCCGGCCGCAAAACTGGGGGGGTCTTCGGTTCAATCAAGTATTACTGCCTCTTTAATCGGTGTTTCATTCTTATTTTTTGTCTTATGTGAATAAGAAATGAATAAAGATTTGAATGATTGCCTTTTTATATACTTAGAGCGAAAATGGAATTAGTTATTTGATGAAAAAGTCGAAAATCCGCGCTTCGGGCGCAATCGCGGATATGGTATGCGTTTAGAATCGAAGTTTGTTCGGGATGCTTCACTATTTCGGTTGGTACGGCTATATTTGTGAACCAATCACATTGTAATTTTGCAGCCAATGAGAATTAATGTAACAGAATGATATATCCCGACGACACCTGTGTGTGCCTGTTTCGAACAGAGATCGACGCTTCCAAAGTTTTGCTTTTTTTCATCGGAAAAGTTTGCAGGCAAGTCGCCATTTTTGGAACTTGTCGTCGGCGGGATTCGATTTTACATGCTTTTTTCTATATGCATGTGTAATATGAAATCAATTTGATTTAAAATACGGCCGTACGCCAACTTTTTACATGAGGATCTGTACCAGATCAACGTCGGAATGTGCCGACGCCAGTAGCCTGAGTAGGCCTACAACGCGAAACAGAACGCTGTGCAAGTTTCAGCTCGGCAAGTTTTGCGCTGTCAAAGACTAGATCTAGATCTAGCAATCAACAGATCAAGTTCTGTTTTATCTGTAACATTGTATTTTTCAAGAAAAGGACTACTGCGTTTGAACTCGATTCGGAGTTGTTAGCCGAAGCTTGATTTGTCAACCATTTCCTTCCCGAGGTCATACTAATTCGCATGTCGCTGTGTAGACTTGCTCACCCCATGACGGGCGAGCTTACTACTAAAAATGCTATGTGATCGACGGGCTTCCCGGGGCCGTGGAAAATGGGTTTGCCCAAACAGAGGGATAACCCGCGTCCTCCAACTCTCTCTCTCTCTCTCTCTCTCTCTCTCACTCAAATTTTAAATGAATGAATAAACAGATCTAAATAATTTTTTTTTCAAATCAACAAACAATTCTGTGCAAGTCAATGTACTTTCCTTGACATGAATCTCTCTCTCTCTCTCTCTCTCTCTCTCTCTCTCTCTCAGAGAACAAAAAATGAATAAATAACAAAAAATGAATAAATAAGTAAATAGGCCCCAGTACATTCATATCCAAGTCATTGTTAACAGGCATGATCCTCTCTCTTTCTCTCTCTCTGACAACACACACACACACTAATACACACAGATTTAGAATGTCACAAAACAAAATCTTCTGTTCATTGTTTATTGTTATAATATTCTTTATTTAGGTTTTAAAACTGAATAGAAGGCTGTGAGTTGTATTATTTGTAAAGTAGACCACCCATTAGCTTACGTAGTTGTTTCAATTTGTAGTCAGTATCTGGAAAGGATATGCCTATTGTCATTAATTTGTTTTAACGGGAAGATTGCATCTTATTTAGTAGTAGCCTATTATTGATTCGTATTAAAGGGCAAGAGTACACTGGAAACACTTAGCAGGATTGCTCTGCTTTGATGGATTTTTTACCAGTAATATGCTAAAAATCAAAGTCGCGAGTTTAGGCTTAATGTTAAAGTAATATTGATGTGGAGACTATGCATTATGGTTTCCTTTCCTTTCCAGTCTCTCAATGAATAGTATATATTATGCAGAAATTCATATATTTCTCTATTGTAGGACTAGGAGTTAAGTGACCTGTTCCTGAATGGCGAGTGGTCCCATATCCTCCCAGAAGTTTTCTTTGGACGCTGGCTGTGCTAAGTGTTCGGGGACTTGACTCATCCACAGTCAGTCAGTCAGTTTTCTAAACACTGATGAATAAAATAAAAATCAAATGTACTGTGCAAAAATCTTGTCTGATATGTTTTCCTCTGTGTGTGTGTATGTGTATGTGTTGTATGTGTATGTGTGTGTGTTTAGTTTTTAGTAGAATATTGATCAGATGATATTTTTGGATAGCCTGCAGCATAAAAGCATGCAGTAATTTTTAATATTTCAACTATTTAAGTGATTCCAGAAGTCATTGATTCTCAGATTTCCTTTTATATGTACAGAAATTGATGAAATATTACAAATTATTCATAAGACTACTGAAGTAGCGAGTCGTGACTTTTTTGGTTTAATTTGCAGTAATAAGACACTTGAACGATGAGCAAAATGATTTTTTATCTATCTCATGAAATGATTATATATCCTTGTTTTGTTTCTAGCTTCATTTTTGTCTGTTATTAATACAATATGCCATATGGGCAATTATTAATGAAAAACAGATAAAACATGCCAAATATCACATGTTTCCTGTAATAAGACAAAAATGGCTCGTCGCAGAGTTACGATAATGGTTTCATTCAATTCGGCATACAAAAATACATCAACGATCAAAATTTTATGACATTTGGTCCTGTCTGTCTCTCACAATTACAAAATGAATGTCATTTCCAGCAAAATCAGCATACCATGCCATTTGATGGGTTTGTTCTTTGACAGCTGGTCCTTCTTTGTCCCACTAAGACGTAGTACCAAAATTTAAGAAATTTTTGACGCTTCAAATTCGAATATCTCATGAACTAATAGTCCGATCTGAAAAATTTAAACTGCTTTTTACTCAGAACAACAGTATCTTCAAAACCATATAAATCTTTTAACTCAAAACCCAATTTCAATTTTTCATGCGGCATTGCTAGAGAAAGGTTTATTTTTGGGTAGGTTGAGAGACAGGATCGGCTTAATCATAGAAAGTAACTCTGACACATACTTAATTTGTAAAGGCTACCGACTCGCGCACAAAATCGTGTACCTGTTCCCTCATCTGGAAAAGGAGGTAGTGGATTATGTATGTTATGAACAGAGAGACAAAATACTGATAGTAAGGAAAGCGAATCTTTGCAAATCACTGCAATAAAGAAAAGGGCGAAAGAGAAAGAGGTTCATATGACTTGGAAAAAGCTAAATACATTCTGATACCCTTGGGGGGTGGGTGGGGGGGGGGGGGGGGCTCTTTCAGTATAAATAGTATCCCCACGGAAATTCTGTGCTGGATATTTCCTCATTTCTACCACTGCCTTTGTTTCTGCCTTGCTCCTTTGCTTTCTTTCTTCTCTTTCTTTCTCATTTTCTGCCTTGCTGGTCCATTCACCTATATTATGTTCTCCATAAAGCCTTACATACTGATACTGTCTGCCTATTACAGTATCGGGATCGCTAAATGAGTACACATATTAACTGCATTTTTAGCTTTATGGAATAGTGATGGATAGTGCTTGTGGATGGGGTGAGGGAATCAAAGGGTTAAGTTTTTGCTTTGCTAGCATGGTTGACAATGCAGGAAGCTGGTGGATATGGTTAGGGAATCAAAGGGTTAAGTTTTTGCTTTGCTAGCATGGTTGACAGTGCAGGACATTGGTGGACAGTGCAGGAATCAGAGGGTTAACCAGGCACATCCATTGTGTAATCAGACAGAGCTGTCACATGCATGAAGGGGATTTAGATACTGGCAGGTGCGCTGACATGTTCGCCTGCGAGATCAGAAAAATATCTACTCCTTTTGCACCAGACTGATGTGCTTAGGTGGATCACACAGGACCTTCCAGTCAGAAGTCTGATATTTACCCACTCGACTACTGTGCCTGTTGATTACAGACAAACACACACTCAGACATACATACACACACACACACACTCACACACACACACACACACACATACACACACACACACAACACACACACACACAACACACACACACACACACACACACACACACACACACACACACACACACACACACACACACACACACACACACACACACACACACACACACACACACACACACACACACACACACACACACACACACACACACGCATGTATGTGTGTGTGTGTGTGTGTACACGTATGTGTGTGTACACGTATGTGTGTGTATATGTGCATGTTTCAGATCTAAACTGAACATGTTTCTGTAGTCTTACTCATAATGTGTTTAAGATATTTCCAAATTGAGTTATGTATGTGTGATATGTCAGTACAACTGTAATGTTTACTTGGCAATGAATGGTTTACAATGATTATGTGTGTGCATATTTTGATTTGAATTGTTTTGATTTAATAACCTCATACTTCTTAAATAACACATTTGGTGATGCATGGTTTTCAGAGCGGAGCCAGAGGATCGTGGGGAGAAAAAGCCAACATGGATCTCAAACATACACGTGGAAGAAGCTTTCGCCATGAAAAGACCAAGAAAAAGAGAGGCAGTTATCGCGGGGGTCCCATCGACATGTCAGTTCATTCATTCAAGTTTGACAGCGACTGAACTTAAATGAGGAGCTCCGCTTTTAAGCTATGGCTCCATGTTGATGACTTGTTTTTAAACATGGACTCTGCAACCGAAAAAGGAAAAGAAGAGGAGGTTTCCTTTGACAAGGCAGTCCAGTCTGTCAAAACTTAAAAATTTGAACGGTAGTGTTGTGAATGCTGAGATCCTTTGCGATGAAAACTTCTTCTAACGTGGTGTACAAAAAATACTATAGGAGTGAAGATCCTTTGGAAAGACATGACTTCCTATTTGTAACTAATTTAACTTTCTTGCGTTCAGGTCTCTCTGGAGTTAGCCTCCCTGTAGCTTTTAAAGTGGTTTGGATGTTTTAATTTCAGAATAGGTGTGTAGGATTCTGTGGCCATTGTAGTCATACATGACCATTTAGGGAAGTGACATTTGACAAGCGGTTAACCCTTTGACTCTGCTCCCTGTCCGCCAACATCCTGCATTGTCAACCATGTAAGCAAAGCAAAAATTTAACTTTGACTCCCTCACCCTATCCACCAGCTTCCTAGAGAAAGCTGGTGGCTAGGGTGAGGGAGTCGAAGAGCTATGTTTTTGCAGTTGGTGGATAGGGGTGGGAGTCAAAGGGTTAATAAGAGTGTGTACTGTAATCAGTATCTCACATGGTCGAGTGTCTTAAGTGTGAAAATTGGGTCATTGTTACCAGATGTGTGACATTTTCATGTGATAGTCAGATCACAGCACAGAGACATATATTCTCATTACATTCGTATACACTGTTCACATACGACCAAAGCTGAGGCCTTCCTGACATGATCCTTCTACCGTCTGATAGTACAGCGCGTCAGGCTGGGTGTCCCACCATGGCACACAGTGGTAATGCAGTGAACTCAACATCCGATATCTTGAGTTCAATCCGGGCCTGCAGCATTAACCCTTTGACTCTGCTCCCTGCCCACCAGCATCCTGCATTGTGAACCATGCTAGCAAAGCAAAACTTAACACTTTGATTCCCTCACTTTATCACCAGCTTCTTGCAGGAAGCTGCTGGATGGGGTGAGGAATCAAAGGGTTAAGGTTTTGCAGCTGATGGATAGGGTGCAGAAGTCAAAGGGTTAAAAACTGGCCTATTCACTGGATGGAGCACATATGGAATTGCCCAAGTGCCATGATTCCCTCTTGAATAAACTCCAAACTCCAGTTGTCCTGCAGTCGGGTAATGTCACTTTCCTTACAGTTCCTATTGCTATTCCATGTTAGTTTAACTTACTTATACAACACTACGTACACAACATATGGCTGTCTGCATAGGGATATTATGAAAGTTGGTATGTCGTGTTAGTCTTTAGTAAGAGAAAGCCTGATGTGTGTATGTGTTTTCTTTTCTTTTTACCAGGGTTTTTATGAAAATAAACAAAAGGTGATGCCCCTTATTGGCATATAATAAAAAAAATCATTAAATGTATGAGTCGTGATTCCGGTGTGCTTGTAAGTGTGCTTGTGCCTGGCATATGTGTTGTGTGTGTGTGTGTGTGTGTGTGTGTGTGTGTGTGTGTGTGTGTGGTGTGTGTGTGTGTGTGTGTGTGTGTGTGTGTGTGTGCAATAAGTATTCTAGTGTATATTTTCAATTACAACTACCACCCCACTCCACACTTTCCCCATCCCCAAAATTGCTTGCCCTTCCAAAAAAAACGAAAAACAACCTTTTGTCTTTTATATCTTTATATATCCTGTTACTTGTTTTTAATCATGGCCATTCTTTATCCATAAGGTTTTTGTTTTCTTTCTCCACTCAATTGTTTGGACTTTAATCGCAAACTTGATGGTCTATAGTGGATTTGCAACTGTTTTAACAGAAAATAAAAAAGAGCTAACTTGCAGACAAGTCACAGGAGAGGAAAGATCAAAAAAAGAATGGGCAGAATTAAAAAAAAAAAAAAAAATACTAGTAATAAAGTCAGAGGAACTACACTGAAGGAAACTAGACTGGAAAAAAAAAATCAGCTGAATGAAAAAACAACCTAAACCTAAAATCAGTCAACTGAATGAAAAAACAACTAAACCTTAAATCAGTAATGACTGAAAACTTCTTGCAAATGAAATACTCAGTTTTGAAGAGTGATAAATAAACAGGAAAACATGTTGAGGTATTTGTTATTTTCCACAATACAGGTGAAAGAATTTACAAGACATAAGTCGTACTGATAACAAATTTGATGATCAAAGGACTCCCAGCTCCCATTACATTGATCCCATGAGCGTGATGCCATAAACAATACCCAAGCCTAGTAATTAATACTAAATCTGTGACAACTCTACTGAACTATGAGTTGGTTACCATGTACAGTTATGCTGGGTAACAAAATTGTCACTGTAATAAAGTAGGCTACAAGATTAGGTTGGATGTACCCTAGAATCTGTCAGCTAAGATGTACTGTCTTCATTCAGCCAGGGGGACTGCATCAGAATTCACCAGTAAGATTGCATGCAAAGAAAACCAACAACACAAAACAAAACCCACAAACAACCACCCACCACCACCAACAAGAACCATTGGTGACAAATGGTTGAAATACACCAGCACCTGTATAATCTTACTGACCAATGCTGTGGGGAGAGGAGGGTGAGGGAAATTGCATGGAGATGTTCAAACGTTAAAAATCTCTTGGAATTGTGGGAGGTAAAACTACAAAATCATGTTTGTAATGTTGAAATGGGGTTTTCTTTCCCACAATGAGAGAGGTGAGGGAAGTGAAAGGCTAACGTAGACAGTACAATTTTATTTGTGTGCAACATTGCAGTCTTGGTTATTAAAGGCTAACAAAATAGTTTTTCAGCCTGCAGCATTGCTATTATCATATTAAAGAATATATACTGACAGTTGCTGTATGTGATTATCTGGGCTGTAAAATTGTAAATTCTGTATGAAGACCCTATGTTTCCCCTGCAAACTGGAAGACCCTTGTTGGTTGGCTATGGTTAATTTTCACACTTTCATCCATGTAATTTTTGCCACCAACTGTGTCTGGTAATCTGTGTTAAAATGATCCAAACTTGAAAGAAGCAAGTGTTTTAACTGTTGCATTTTATCAATAATGTGATAATCATATTTTGAAGTAATTATGGTGGAAATAAAGGCGGTTGTAGTTGTGTTGCTCTTCTGAATGGCTTAGTTTTATCGTGTGTTGAAGGATTTTGTTTTACGGTGCTCAGGACAATAAAACATTGCACAGACAGGACGTGTTCATTTACTTCAGTTCAGTCTCTCTCTTTCTGATACACAATTGTGAAATTGTCAAAATTTGTCATATCCATTTAAATCCCAGCTGCTGTGATGGGACATGCAAATTGACCATTTTCATTCCAGTGTGCATCCACATATTCTTACATAATTTGTTTGTTTATGATACATAGGCCCATAACAATAGGAGGTGTATATCAATGGATGCACTTGAATATTGTGTTGTCTGACTGTGATTGTGAATAAGACATTACCTTTTGATGTACGGAAGGGAAATGATTTCTTTTTCTTCAGTTCCCCAGTCCCATCAAAACCTACTCCTGCCATTTTGATGGGGGCTGTTGGCCAAAGTCATTAAAGTCCTTTGACCCTTGAGTATTTTTTATACACACACTCACACACACATATGATATACACACACACACACCACACGCACACAACACACACACACCACACCACCACACACACACACCACACACACACACACACAACACACAAACACGCACACAACACACACGCAAACACACAACACCAACACACAAACACACACACACAACACACACAACACAACACACACACACACACACACACACACACAAACACACACACACACACACACACACAACACACACACAAACACACACACTCGAAACACATGCATACACACAACACACACACAACACACAACACACACACCACACACACACACACACACACGTGCACACACACACACACACACACACACCACCACACACAACACACACACACACACATGCGCACACACACACACACATACACACACACACACACACACACACACACACCACACACAACACACACACACACACACACACACACACACACACATGATTCTGTATTAATGAAACTAATGTTGGAGAACATTTCTTAAAACAATGGGATGGTAAAGATGGGTCAGGGCAACCTAATTCTTTGTGGTTGTGTGTGTGTGTGTGTGGCAAACACTTTGATGTCAATTTTTAAACAGTGGTAGATTCATTATAAATATTAAAATTATGTATGTGCCATGACGAGAGATTTAATCTCTGTTGAGAAAACACTGGCATGTAGCTGTTACATTCAGCGCTGAAATTGGTTAATTAAGCGAAAGTTTATTTTGGCATTATCTTTTACATTCGGAATAAATTTCACATTTTGTTCACTTTCCATCACTTTCTACTTCTTGTGTCCAGCTTCTCAACACACCACTAAACTTAATTCTGGGTCTATTGCCTGGGGCCCCTTCAAGTGATAAGCCCACCCACCTAAGGAGACTTGAATTGCTGCCTGGTCCATACATTGCACTCCCCGGTCCATGCATTGCACTCCCCCTCCCCCTTCCCCCCTCCCGTGGGGATGCTGGGGGCTCTTTCAATATAAATAGTATCCCCACATGAAGAAAATTCTGTGCTAGAAATTTTCTCTTTTCTGTCACTTTCTTTGTTTCTGCCTTGTTCTTTTGCTTTCTGTCATTTCTTCCTATCATTTTCTGCCTCGCTGGTCCATTCACCTGTAAGCGTCCGATAAAGTCTCACATACTTTCTCTTAGGATTGATAATTGGGTACATGTATTAAATGCATTTTTGGTTCTAGGAAAATGAGATTTACAGAAGCAATGTTAGGTAATTTTGGACCCGTTTTTGTGTGTGTTTTAGTGTCTTTAGTTATGTTTAAATTTGTACTCAAGTATGTTTTGCAATCCCCTGTGTGATAAATTGGACAGAGCGGTCACCGCCAGGGCCATCTTCTTAGATTATGTGCGCAATACATTGACATGTATACTTAACTTTCTTTTCTTTTTTTTTTCCCTGTTGAAGTATAGTGTATATTTTGAAACGACTACATGTATAGCCCTGATATAGCTCTATGCAGTCGGCTGGGCTTTAAACAAAAATAACAGTAACTGGACTATCTAAGTGTACTTTAGGACTATGGAGATGTACGATCTTAAGGACATGGAGATGTACAGCCTTTAGGACTATGGAGATGTACAGCCTTTAGGATTGTGGATATGTACAGTCTTCAGGACTATGGGGATGTCCAGCCTTTAGGACTATGGATATGTACAGCCTTTAGGACTGTGGATATGTACAGCCTTTAGGACTGTGGATATGTACAGCCTTTAGGACTGTGGATATGTACAGCCTTTAGGATTGGATATGTACAGCCTTTAGGACTGTGGATATGTACAGCCTTTAGGACTGTGGATATGTACAGCCTTTAGGATTGGATATGTACAGCCTTAAGGACTATGGAGATGTACAGCCTTTAGGACTGTGGATATGTACAGCCTTTAGGACTGTGGATATGTACAGCCTTTAGGATTGGATATGTCAGCCTTAAGGACTATGGAGATGTACAGCCTTTAGGACTATGGATATGTACAGCCTTTAGGACTGTGGATATGCACAGCTTTAGGACTATGGATATGTACAGCCTTTAGGACTATGGATATGTACAGCCTTTAGGACTATGGAGATGTACAGCCTTTAGGACTATGGAGATGTACAGCCTTTAGGACTATGGAGATGTACAGCCTTTAGGACTATGGATATGTACAGCTATACAGCCTTTAGGACTGTGGATATGTACAGCCTTTAGGACTATGGAGATGGACAGCCTTTAGGACTGTGGAGATGCACAGCCATTCGGACTATGGAGATGTACACAGCCTTTAGGACTATGGAGATGTACACAGCCTTTAGGACTATGGAGATGTATATAGCCTTTAGGACTATGGAGATGTACACAGCCTTTAGGACTATGGAGATGTATATAGCCTTTAGGACTATGGAGATGTACACAGTCTTTAGGACTATGGAGATGTATATAGCCTTTAGGACTATGGAGATATACACAGCCTTTAGGACTATGGAGATGTACATAGCCTTCAGGACTTGGAGATGTACAGCCTTTAGGACTATGGAGATGTATATAGCCTTTAGGACTATGGAGATATACACAGCCTTTAGGATTATGGAGATGTACATAGCCTTTAGGACTATGGAGATGTACACATCCTTTAATACTATGGAAATGTACAGCCTTTAGGACTATGGATTGTACAAGCCTTTAGGACTATGGAGATGTACAGCCTTCAGGACTATGGAGATGTACAGCCTTTAGGACTATGGAGATGTACACAACCTTTAGGACTATGGAAATGTACACAACCTTTAGGACTATGGAAATGTACACTGCTTTAGGACTATGGAGATGTACAGCCTTTAGGACTATGGAGATGTACACAGCCTTTAGGACTATGGAGATGTACAGCCTTTAGGACTATGGAGATGTACACAGCCTTTAGGACTATGGAAATGTACAGTCTTTAGGACTATGGAGATGTACACAGCCTTTAGGACTATGGAGATGTACACAGCCTTTAGGACTATGGAGATGTACAGCCTTTAGGACTATGGAGATGTACACAGCCTTTAGGACTTTGGAGATGTACAGCCTTTAGGACTATGGAGATGTACAGCCTTTAGGACTATGGAGATGTACAGCCTTTAGGACTATGGAGATGTACACAACCTTTAGGACTATGGAAATGTACAGCCTTTAGGACTATGGAATGTACACAGCCTTTAGGACTATGGAGATGTACACAGCCTTTAGGACTATGGAGATGTACACAGCCTTTAGGACTATGGAGATGTACACAGCCTTTAGGACTATGGAGATGTACACAGCCTTCAGGACTATGGAGATGTACACAGCCTTTAGGACTATGGAGAGATACAGCCTTTAGGACTATGGAGATGTACAGCGTTTAATACTATGGAGATGTTACAACCTTTAGGACTATGGAGATATACACAGCCTTTAGGACTATGGAGATGTACACAGCCTTCAGGACTATGGAGATGTACAGCCTTTAGGACTATGGAGATGTAACAGCCTTTAGGACTATGGAGATGTACACAGCCTTTAGGGATTAGGGAGATGTACACAGCCTTTTAGGACTATGGAGATGTACAGCCTTTAGGACTATGGAGATGTACACAGCCTTTAGGACTATGGAGATGTACAGCCTTTAGGACTATGGAGATGTACAGCCTTTAGGACTATGGAGATGTACACAACCTTTAGGACTATGGAAATGTACAGCCTTTAGGACTATGGAAATGTACACAGCCTTTAGGACTATGAGAGATGTACACAGCCTTTAGGACTATGGAGATGTACACAGCCTTTAGGACTATGGAGATGTACACAGCCTTTAGGACTATGGAGATGTACAGCCTTAAGACTATGGAGATGTACACAGCCTTTAGGACTATGGAGATAACAGCCTTTAGGACTATGGAGATGTACAGCCTTTAGGACTATGGGATGTACAGCCTTTAATACTATGGAGATTACACAGCCTTTAGGACTATGGAGATGTACACAGCCTTTAGGACTATGGAGATGTACAGCCTTTAGGACTATGGAGATGTACAGCCTTTAGGACTATGGAGATGTACACAGCCTTTACTAGGACTATGTGGAGATGTACAGCCTTTAGGACTATGGAGATGTACACAACCTTTAGGACTATGGAATGTAACAGCCTTTAGGACTATGGAATGTACACAGCCTTTAGGACTATGGGAGATGTACACAGCCTTTAGGACTATGGAGATGTACACAGCCTTTAGGACTATGGAGATGTACACAGCCTTTAGGACTATGGAGATGTACACAGCTTAGGACTATGGAGATGTACAGCCTTTAGGACTATGGAGATGTACAGCCTTTAGGACTATGGAGATGTACAGCCTTTAGGACTATGGAGATGTACAGCCTTTAGGACTATGGAGATGTACACAGCCTTTAGGACTATGGAGATGTACACAGCCTTTAGGACTATGGAGATGTACACAGCCTTTAGGACTATGGAGATGTACAGCCTTAGGACTATGGAGATGTACAGCCTTTAGGACTATGGAGATGTACACAGCCTTTAGGACTATGGAGATGTACACAGCCTTAGGACTATGGAGATGTACAGCCTTTAGGACTATGGAATGTAACAGCCTTTAGGACTATGGAGATGTACACAGCCTTTAGGACTATGGAGATGTACACAGCCTTTAGGACTATGGAGATGTACAAGCCTTCAGGACTATGGAGATGTACAGCCTTTAGGACTATGGAGATGTACACAGCCTTCAGGACTATGGAGATGTACAGCCTTTAGGACTATGGAGATGTACACAGACTTTAGGACTATGGAGATGTACACAGCCTTCAGGACTATGGAGATGTACACAGCCTTTAGGACTATGAAGATGTACAGCCTTTAGGACTATGGAGATGTACACAGCCTTTAGGACTATGGAGATGTACAGCCTTTAGGACTATGGAGATGTACACAGCCTTTAGGACTATGGAGATGTACAGCCTTTAGGACTATGGAGATGTACACAGCCTTCAGGACTATGGAGATGTACAGCCTTTAGGACTATGGAGATGTACACAGCCTTCAGGACTATGGAGATATACAGCCTTTAGGACTATGGAGATGTACACAGCCTTTAGGACTATGGAGATGTACACAGCCTTCAGGACTATGGAGATGTACACAGCCTTTAGGACTATGGAGATGTACAGCCTTTAGGACTATGGAGATGTACAGCCTTTAGGAGTATGGAAATGTACACAGCCTTTAGGACTATGGAGATGTACAGCCTTTAGGACTATGGAGATGTACACAGCCTTTAGGACTATGGAGATCTACACAGCCTTTAGGACTATGGAGATGTACAGCCTTTAGGGCTATGGAAATGTACAGCCTTTAGGACTATGGAGATGTACAGCCTTAAGGACTATGGAGATGTACAACCTTTAGGACTATGGAGATGTACAGCCTTTAGAGCTATGGAGATGTACAACCTTTAGGACTATGGAGATGTACAACCTTTAGGACTATGGAGATGTACAGCCTTTAGGGCTATGGAGATGTACAGCCTTTAGGACTATGGAGATGTACAGCCTTTAGGACTATGGAAAGGTACAGCCTTTAGGACTATGGAGATGTACAACCTTAAGGATTATGGAGTGTACAACTTTATGGGATTATAGAGATGTACAATCTTAAGGATTGTGGAGATACACACGGCCTTTAGTATCATGGAGATGTACAACCTTTAGGACTATGAAGACGTACAGAGCCTGCCTGACTGTCTTTATTTAGTGGCCTGATCCAGTGGTTTTATTACTTACTTTGTTAAACAAAATGAGAAGTTAAGCTACATGAAATTTTCAGTCCTTAGAGGACTTTCCTACTCTCTCCACCCAGACTTTCAGTCTCCTCAGCCAAGAGTGAAGTCCTTTTTTGATAATCTGACAGAGATATGGTAGTAAACTGTGATTTCACCGCTTTTCCCAAGTCCTAAATACTTAAAACACTTCTTTCTAGTCGTGTTTTACTACTTCAAAAGGGGAAACAACCACAAGTCGCGCGGGGCTAAGTCAGCACTGTTGAGTGGATGACGGAGAACTTCAATAGATTTTTCTTACAGCTGGGTCATGGTGACCTTAGCTTTATGGGCACTTATGCTGTCATACAGAAGGAGCGGTTTACTTAAACCAACCCCCCCCCTCCACCCACCCCCCATACGGACGCTGCTCGTGGATGGACGGACTGTACAACTTTGGGGAAGACACTTTCTATGTAATATTTAGCGGTAAGTGTAGACTTTTCAAGAAACATATCGACCGCTACAGAGACTTGGGAGATGAAGGAAAGGGAGAATAGACACCCCAGGGGAGGGAATTCTGCTCGGATCCGCGGATTCCAGCGGCAGAAATATTTAATTTCCTCAGATTACACGGGCCTTTTCGACGGAAAATCAATATCCAGCTTTTTTTTTTTCTTCTTTTTTTTTTTCAAAGTAGTGTAAGTGTAATGAATTGGTGATTTGATATGTGCTAATACCCGGTATAGGAAATAAATAGTGCAGAAAATGTCTTTTTTAAGTACTCTTTGATTTGATGCCTGGAAATGTGCCAGATTGCACAGGTTTTCATCCTTCAAAACTTTTTTTTTTGTCGGGGTAAGCATGACCCATGACCTCCCGTAGATTTCCTCCTCCCCCCCCCCCCCTTTTCAGCTCTTCCCACCCCCTGTCTCTCCATCTCTGAAAACCAGACCTCAGTACAACCCGTCTTTCATCATAAATGTCCACCCACATTTGACTGGACCGTTTGTTTGGAATGCCATGAACAGTGATCCACGTTTCGTCCCCTGTCATCTCATCACATTGTCATTTTTGCAGTCCTCTCACTAAAAAAAAAAAAAAAAAAAAAAAATCCAGCGATCGCTTAGAACTCTTAACTCTCTGTTCTGTTTTGTTTTTGTTTTTTGTTTGTTTTTGCTCTTTTTTCTGTCACAAGAAGGGGAAGCCAATTTCCCTAAGATCATATTGCAAGATCTGTTAAACTTTGTCGTATAAAACGCTGTATACTTCATTTATATCACAATCTGAAATACGTGGATTCTCTTTGTAGATATATAAACTGAACTTTTTGCTCGTTCCGGGTCCAATAGGCCTACTCACTTGGACATTCACATCAGTACTTGTCTTTTATGTCGATGTTTCCTCGTTTGAAACTATCAATTCAGCGGCAGACTGTCATATATGACACACGCGTGTCTGCGTACACAAGTGTCAAATCAGCATGAATTTTGATCAGACTGTCTCCATGTTTGAATCTCAAGAATATTTAGTATCTGAGCTGCTCTGTGTTCTGGGATCCATGAGATATGTGGAAGCAATTTTGGGTGATTTCGGCCCAGATTTTGTGTGTGTGTGTGCTGTGTGTGTGTGTGTGTGCGTGCGTGCGTGTGCGTGTGTGTGTGTGTGTGTGTGTGTGTGTGTGTGTGTGTGTGTGCGCGCGCGCGCGCGCGGTTTTAGAGTCCTTACTTGTATTCCAATTTGCATTCAGGTGTGGTTTTTATTTTTTTATATTTTTTTTTATCCCCTGTGCGATGGATTGGACAGGGTGGTCATCGCCTGGGGCGCCTCCTTGGATTGTGTGCGCGAATGCATTGCTGTGTGTGCTTGATTTCTTCCCCCCCCCCCCCCAACTCCAGTTGGGGGTATTGTGTAGGCTTTGAAACGGTTATAGCCCTGATATGGCTCTACGCAGTCGGCTGGCTTTATACAAAAATAACAATAACAACAACAAGCAGAAATCAGAAACTCTGACAGGGCTTTTGGACCAGATCTCGTAGTGTAGGCAATACTATATTGAGGAAACTACCTACTAAAGTACTCTCCTGTTGATAATAGTATGATTAGGAAATCAGCTTAAGCACCCCTCTGCACATAATAATTAGTCAGGAAACCACCAAACTCAAGCCCTCTTCCTGTCCACTGTAATTACTCAGGAAACTGCCAAACTCAAGCAATTTTTCTGTCCATGAAGATGTACTCAGGAACCCACCAACATAAGCACTCTTCCCTGCCCACAATAGTTCCTCAGGAAACCACCAACTCAAGCGCTTTTCCTGGCCATTATAATTATTCAGGAAACTAAACGCAAGCCCTCTTCCTGGCCATGATAATTATGTAGGAAACCAAACTCAGTCCCTTTTCCTGTCTATAATAAGCATTCAGGAAACTAAACTCAAGCCCTCTTCCTGTCCACTGTAATTACTCAAGAAACCACTGACTCAAGCACTCTTCCGACCTGCTGTAATTACTATGGAAACTAAACTAAAGCACTCTTCCTCTCCATGATAATTATTTAGGAAACCAAACTCAAACCCTCTTCCTGTCCACTGTAATTATTCAAGAAACCACTAACTCAAGCACTCTTCCAGGCCATAGTAATTTACTCAGGAAACTATGAACTCAAGCACTCTTCCAGGCCATAGTAATATACTCAGGAAACTACGAACTCAAGCAATCTTCCAATCTTTTGTTTTTTTATACTACATATTTGATTATTTCAGGACTGTTTTTGGAGTGGTTGAACTGGATCCTCTCTTATCTATAAGTGTGTAGATGAAATAGTCTTTTAGTATCCGGCCCCTACAAACAGAAAACATTTTTTAACAAAAATACAAAAATCATAACCTGTCTTCTATAGTGACAACTGTGCTTTAAAATAGATAAGGTTCCAGCACTAATAAGAGAGAACGTCCATGCCAAGTTTCATAGCTCTATCTTAAAAAACAAAACAAAAAATATGGTGGAAAAACCAGTGAAACCGTGCGAATTTAAAAAAATTAAAATTTTTTTTGAGACAAATCACTGGTAAATATGATCAAAATAACACTTTTGTATGAAAGCCACATCATTTCTGCATACTTTGACAACATTTCAACAAAATCAGATGTCTCATTGCTGAGAAAAAAAAAAAAGAAAAAAAAACCCACATAAAAATGACCCCCGCGCTAGGTGACACTGCTTCTTTTAACAATATTCTTACAGCTAGTCCTCATAGAGGAGTGTTCTGAGCTTACGGTTTTTGTGCTTTGCATCTGCTTCTATGCTAGCTGAATGGGTAGCGCAAACTATGTTAGATTTGAGAAGTTCCACAACATGGGAGATAATTCCTACGTGACTCTCAAGAGTTATGTCCTTTGGTTGATATTATAGTCCTCATATACTCTGAGAGTGGTAGGTAGTAAGAAACACCGGGGAGACCTGGACAGCAGAAGATCCCCAGAGGAGAAATCCTCATCAAGCAAGTGTTTCGGCCTTAACTCCTGACACTCTAAAGGGGGTGGGCTGCGTCCAGGTCATGACTCCTGGATGCCCTTCTGCTGTCGCCATTTTTTTTAAAACACAACTAAACAGAACAGAATAGGTGTCTTTGCTTGTATCAGCAGATTTCAGCTCACGTTTGCAAACTTCCCTATATTGCAGCAACTGGCGCCTATGGGCCGGGACCCCACAGCGAGCTCTTCATATAGAATATCTTTTGGAATGAGGCCGTCATGCTTACAGCGGGCATAACCAAGCCAGCACGTTCGTCGTTGTGTCAGGAGGGCATACATGCTTGGCGTGCTGGTCTAGTCAAAGATGTCCCTGTTTTGCACATGGTCTTTCCAGGAATTACCCAGGATTTGGAACAAGCACTGCAGATGGACGTTACTTTAGGGGATTGCTCGTGTACATAGGTTGTCCAGCTCTCGCTACTGTAGAGAAAGGCACTCAGTTTGCAGGCTTAGTACATGTACACTCCAGTCTTGGTGGTTGTGGTAAGCTTGTTATTTTCCCACACTCTCCTGGACAACTTAGCCATGGCAACAGCAGCTTCTCTACCTGATTATTAACTCTGGGACAAGTTACTGGAGACTGTAGATGCTAGATAGATGAATTCATTTAACATTTGGAGAGTGTGATCGCTGATACTGATAAGGGGTCTTCGCTGACTCTGTACCCCATGATCTCTGTCTTCTTCAGACGGTCGATGAGGCCAAATTCTTGGCAAACAGGCGCTGAGGGAGCTGACTAGACTTTGGACTCCAGGCTGTGTGTGAGATGTCAAGGTGGCATTATCAGCAAAAAGCATCTCCAGGATCAAGACGTGGCGCACTTTGGTCTTTGCTCTGAAGACAAGGTTGAAGAGCTTGCCTTTGAACCTCGTGTGTATTTACACTTCATCACCAGATGCTCTGAAAGCGTATGCCTTTACGAGGGAGAGAAAGATCCCCCCAAAATGCCCTGCTTCACTCCCCTTTGAATGGGGAATGGCTCTGAGAATGATCCGTCAAACAAACACTGTCCCCTGCATGCCAGAATGGACAGAAATGATGAGATTCAGCAACTTCAGTGGGCATCTGATCTTCTCCAGGAGTGCGTAGAGGCCTCTTCCGCTGACCAGGTCAAAGGCTTTGGTCAGATCGACATTCCTGGCTCTTTTCCTGCAGCTGTTTGAGTTAGAAGATCATGTCGAAAATGCCTTTGTAACAGATTCGCCCGAAATGTGACTCAGATACGCTTTCGTGTATATTTCGAAATATGTATTTCATCGACTGGGATACCACGCGTGCTTGTCAAATTACCGAAAATGTCAGGAGTCTGAACACGCCAGTTTTTATCTCCGAATCCAGGATGGAACAGGATCAGAAGAAGCAGAGTATCTTGGATCGAGATAATCTCCAACTGATGACTCATCACTTTGCTGTCATAACGTACATCTTGTTGCTTTGTCGGTTCAGACTTGTGTTATCAGAGACAGAACCACACGGTCTCACACAGACGGTTGTTCAGGAAGAGATGTGTGAGGAAGCAAAAGGATTTGCCTGACTCACATGGCGGTGACACTAGCTTGGAGATACGTCTGTTTGATATCACATTGCTGACACTAGCTTGGAGATACGTCTGTCTGATATCACATTGAGCGACACTAGCCGGGGACACTTGCGTTTAACATCACATTGGTGACACTAGCCAAGGCACGTCTTGTCACGCTGGAGTAGTGTCGTCGACCTGATATCACATTGAGCGACACTAGCCGGGGACACTTGCGTTTAACATCACATTGGTGACACTAGCCAAGGCACGTCTTGTCACGCTGGAGTAGTGTCGTCGACTTGATATCACATTGAGCGACACTAGCCGGGGACACTTGCGTTTAACATCACATTGGTGACACTAGCTTGAGACACGTAGCTAATATCACATTGGTGACACTAGCCGGGACGTCTTGTCACGCTGGAGTAGTGTCGTTTGCCTGATATCACATTAGCGACACTAGCCGGGGACACCTTGTGCCTAACATCACATTGGTGACACTAGCCAGGGATGGTGTCTCATATCACATTGGCGATACTGACCTGGGACGTGTATGTCTGCTACAACATTGGTTACACTAGCCAGGATAGGTGTCTCATATCACATTGCGATACTGACCTGGGATGTGTATGTCTGATACAACATTGGTTACACTAGCCAGGGATAGGTGTCTCATATCACATTGGCGATACTGACCTGGGACGGTATGTCTGATACAACATTGGTTACACTAGCCAGGGATAGGTGTCTCATATCACATTGGCGATACTGACCTGGGACGTGTATGTCTGATACAACATTGGTTACACTAGCCAGGGATAGGTGTCTCATATCACATTGGCGATACTGACCTGGGACGTGTATGTCTGATACAACATTGGTTACACTAGCCAGGAACCCATTTCGTCACGTTGGAGTGGTGTCATTTGCCTTACGTATCACATTGGTAACACTAGCCTGTGTCGCATTTTGTCACGTTGTAGAACTGCCATTTGCTTGATATCACATTGGCCACTGCAGCCTGTGTCTCGGTTGGAGCGGCGTCGTTTTGACAAGTATCACAATCGGTCACAGTAGTAGCCCAGACCACTTTTTTTTGCTTCATATCACATTGGTCACAGTACTCCCAGGACACGTTTGTTTCGTATCACTTTGGTTACTGTAGCCAAGGATGCATCTCGTCACACACAAGTGGTGTCTGCCAGTGCATGTATCGAGTCACGTCCTGTTGCCTTCCTTGCAATACCCGTTGCATCATCGTGTGGAACATTTTGGACCTTTGGATCAGCTCATCGGAGCTGGACTGTGATCCTGACACCTAGAACAAGGGAATAGGTCACCAGTGGCTGAAACAGGATTTTCACGTACGCTTGTTTCAAGAGACTTCACACTCTTAGGAAACAGTCTGCAGAAAATTTTAAAAACAATTCCTTAACAGCACGAACGAAATTGTCTTGATCCAAGAAATTTGATTCAAAAGGGAAGGTATGTCATGACCCTCGAAAACCGGAAAATAGGAAGAAAATTTCACTACCTGAAACAAAATGAGCCGATGATACTACCAATAATGCATATTTTCACTATCTAAGAAATGAAAATAATAATACACATTTTGATCATCTAAGAAATGAAAAGGTGTTATAGTGGTTCACGCCCATCAATTTTCGTGGATTTAAAAGACAAGTTGACAGACTTTGGAAAAAAAATTATCGAGACATTTTCTGCAAAAATTGTGTAGTGTAGTGAACATAAACTAAAATCCATAGAGAGCAGATAGATTCTACAGCGTGTGAAGAGATTACCGCTTCTCCATTCGCCTGATCATCACACGAAGACACACAAAGATCTCCATGATCTCCAAGACGATGAAATGTCGCAAGTACACATATCGCAGACTGCTCTCAAGTCGCACTTCAGGTAAGGAACACTGCTGGAGTTTGGAATGTATTAACTCTTTGATTTCCGCACCCTGTCCACCAGCATCCTGCACTGTCAACCATGCAATCAAAGCAAAAACTTAATCCTTTGATTCCCTCACCCTATCCACCAGCTTCCCGCAGGAAGCTGGTGAATAGGATGAGGGAGTCAAAGTGTTAAGTTTTTGCATTTGGTCGATAGGCTGCAGGAGTCGAAGGGTTAAATTCAGATTCATCACATTCGGATAATTACATATGCGCTTTACCATACCTGCTACTGATTATCTGGTAGCAGATTTTATTTTTGAGTTTATGCTAAAACTCTGTGAGCTGGCAAGATTTTGAAATGGGAGGGAAGGAGTAGAACAGGACTTGTGAAATGCTAAGCTGACATCACAAGAATGATTGGAGCATTAAGCTGTAATTCCGAAGACGTGATGGCGAAGTGGAAAATCAACTGGCGAAATTCACTCGCAAAATTCGCTCGCGAAAATCACCGGTAACAGTTCCATGGGCGACGTTTAGCTGCCATATTCCCAGCTTTTCTTTTCTTTATTTCTGTCTTTTTTCTTCTATCAAAACAGCAGCACTAGCACAATCAAAGGAAGCAGTTTTGGCCGAGAATGACAGGATTTTACTTGCTGTTTAAACCCTTTGATTCCCGCATCCCATCCACCAGCATCCTGCATTATTAACCACAATAGCAAAGCAAAAACTTAACTCTTTGACTCCCTCACCCTATCCATCAGTTTCCTGCAGGAAGCTTGTGGATAGGGTGAGGAAGTCAAAGGGTAAAGTTTTTGCAGTTGGTGGATAGGGTGCGGGAGTCAAAAGGTGAACGTACGAGAGAAAAAAGAAATATGCAGCACAGAAATTAAGAAAGCACCGATTTGAGGTGAATTTTGTTAGACTTTGGTCATAATCGCCTTATTTTGGCGCATAAGTTCGGTTAGTTTTTCTGCAGTCTCTCTGTTGTGTACCGAAGACATTTTTTTTTACATGTATTCTGAAGAAAATGGCCAGAAATGAAATTGGCGTGAGATGTGCACCTCCCACTTCAGTGTGAAATTCTCCGGTGAAGAAAAACGTTTTGCTCCTCGGAAGAGAGAGAGAAGGAAGAGAGAGAGAAGAGAAGAGAGAGAGAGAGAGAGAGAGAGAGAGAGAGAGAGAGAGAGAGAGAGAGGAGAGAGAGAGAGAGAGAGAGAGAGAGAGAGTTTTCGCTGCATGATTTTCGTGTCGATGGCTTCAGACAATGACTGTAATGTCAGATTCATGCGAAAGATAACTATTCGTGCGAATTTCACTCGTAGATTTTTCGCTTCGCCACGCGCGTCTCTGAGACTGTGGATTAAAAAAAGATGGGTAGCGAAAAGGCCATGATTTCATGTAAATGTTGGCATGGACTGAACTCAACACATCAAATCTTGAGTCTTGGACTAAACTGATAGAAACCCAGGCGATCCACAAACTGCACAGTTACAGACAGTGGTTTGATGGAATGAATACAGCAGATACAGAAGACAAACAAAAAAAAAAAAAAAAAAAAAAAAAAAAACACAAGCAAAGCGACTATCGGCGTCGATACTGGTAACTGTCATCATGCACTGTTTAGCAGATAACGTTTCTGGCGTCACTTCAGTCTGCGTCACTCTTTTGTGTCTGTCTGTCTAAAGGTCTTGCTTCATTGCCAGTTTCTCTCTGTCTCTGTTTCTGTCACTGCCTCTCTCTGTCTCTTTCTATCTCTCTCTGTCTCTGTCTGTCTGTCTGTCTGTCTCTCTTCACCCTCCACTCTGTTTCTCTCTCTCTTTCCTCACTACTCACTATCACGCATCACTCTCTCTCTCTTCACGCCTCCACT
>CM060311.1:30867588-30890088 GCA_030674185.1 Monoplex corrugatus | reverse complement strand
ACAGGCAATAAGTTCTGTCACACTTAACATATGGATAGGTAGACAGGCAATAAGCTCTGTCACACTTAACATATGGATAGGTAGACAGGCAATAAGTTCTGTCACACTTAACATATGGATAGGTAGACAGGCAATAAGTTCTGTCACACTTAACATATGGATAGGTAGACAGGCAATAAGTTCTGTCACACTTAACATATGGATAGGTAGACAGGCAATAAGCTCTGTCACACTTAACATATGGATAGGTAGACAGGCAATAAGTTCTGTCACACTTAACATATGGATAGGTAGACAGGCAATAAGCTCTGTCACACTTAACATATGGATAGGTAGACAGGCAATAAGCTCTGTCACACTTAACATATGGATAGGTAGACAGGCAATAAGCTCTGTCACATTTAACACATGGATAGGTAGACAGGCAATAAGCTCTGTCACATTTAACACATGGATAGGTAGACAGGCAATAAGCTCTGTCACATTTAACACATGGATAGGGAGACAGGCAATAAGCTCTGTCACATTTAACACATGGATAGGGAGACAGGCAATAAGCTCTGTCACATTTAACACATGGATAGGGAGACAGGCAATAAGCTCTGTCACATTTAACACATGGATAGGGAGACAGGCAATAAGCTCTGTCACATTTAACACATGGATAGGGAGACAGGCAATAAGCTCTGTCACATTTAACACATGGATAGGGAGACAGGCAATAAGCTCTGTCACATTTAACACATGGATAGGGAGACAGGCAATAAGCTCTGTCACATTTAACACATGGATAGGGAGACAGGCAATAAGCTCTGTCACATTTAACACATGGATAGGGAGACAGGCAATAAGCTCTGTCACATTTAACACATGGATAGGGAGACAGGCAATAAGCTCTGTCACATTTAACACATGGATAGGGAGACAGGCAATAAGCTCTGTCACATTTAACACATGGATAGGGAGACAGGCAATAAGCTCTGTCACATTTAACACATGGATAGGGAGACAGGCAATAAGCTCTGTCACATTTAACACATGGATAGGGAGACAGGCAATAAGCTCTGTCACATTTAACACATGGATAGGGAGACAGGCAATAAGCTCTGTCACATTTAACACATGGATAGGGAGACAGGCAATAAGCTCTGTCACATTTAACACATGGATAGGGAGACAGGCAATAAGCTCTGTCACATTTAACACATGGATAGGGAGACAGGCAATAAGCTCTGTCACATTTAACACATGGATAGGGAGACAGGCAATAAGCTCTGTCACATTTAACACATGGATAGGGAGACAGGCAATAAGCTCTGTCACATTTAACACATGGATAGGGAGACAGGCAATAAGCTCTGTCACATTTAACACATGGATAGGGAGACAGGCAATAAGCTCTGTCACACCATACACATGGATAAGGAGATAGGCTACTAGCTCTGTCACACTATAGATATGGATGGGGAGACAGGGAACTAGCCCTGTCACACCATAGACATGGATACAGAGACAAGGAACTAGCTCTGTCACACTATAGACATGGATAGGGAGACAGGGAACTAGCTCTGTCACACTATAGACATGGATAGAGAGACAGGCAACAAGCTCTGTCACTCCATAGACATGGATAAGGAGATAGGCTACTAGCTCTGTCACACCATAGACATGGATAATGAGACAGGCAACGAGCCCTGTCATATCATACACATTGACAAGGGGACAGGCAAACTAGCTTTGTCACACCAAAGACATGGATAGGAAAAAACAGGCAACTAGCTCTGTACACCCACATACAAGAGAGACAAGCAGCCAGTATTTCTTTTGCCCTTTGTGATATAATCATCTCACTATTCCATAGAGTTCGTGAATTTACACAACTGAATGACACTGCTATACCACTGAACTAACTAGGTTCAATTTTGTGTTGACATATTCATGTTACCAGAAAATAGAATAAAGGTGATAATTAATCCATTGGAGTTCATAATGGAGCAATTTTCAAGCAAAATACAATCAAACAAGCAACCCCCCCCCCCCACACACACACAAAGGCGTCCAAGATTGAAACAGAACATGAAAGGCACTCAAGAAAATGTAACCGTCTTGATGAATATTATACATAGAGGATGAAACTATTGCCACATACATATACAGTATTATTTTTCAAGCAACAGTCATTATAGAGAAATGAGGGCCCAGCGTAAGGCAAAGGAAAGGCTCTTTAGTTCTCTCTTTGGTCTGGTAGCTGGGCTGGACCTGACTGGTTTGTGTTGTGTGGGTTACATCCTAGGGTTTGTCAACTCCTCCATCTTGCCATTCGGCCTGTAAACGAGGTACCTTGTAACTTATTGTTATTGTTGTTTAAAGCCCAGCCGACTGCGTAGAGCTATATCAGGGCCATAACAGTTCCATAACATACACAATACTTCAACAGGTAAAATAAAAAAAATAAAAAAAGAAAGAAAATTAAGTACACATATCAATGCATTCGTGCGATAAATTGGACGGTCGTGCACATAATCTAAGGACATGCCCCTGGCGTTAGCCACTCCGTCCAATTTATCGCACAGAGATTTTACAAAAAACAAACAAACAAACAAACAAACAAACAACAAACAAACAAACAAACAAACAAACAAACAAACAAACAAACAACACACACCTGAATACAAATTTAAGCTTAACCTAAGGACACCAAAACATATATAAAAACGGGTCTAAATTATCTAAAATTGCTTATGCTTATCTCACCTCCCTAGAGCCAAAATTGCATTTAATACATATACCCAAGTATCAATCAAGAAAAAGTACATAAGACTTTATCGAACACATACAGGTGAATGGACCAGCAAGGCAGAAAATGATAGGATGAAATGACAGAAAAACAAAGGAACAAGGAAGAAACAAAGAGAGTGACAGAGAAGAGGAATTTTCTAGCACAGGATTTCCAGAAGGTGGGGATACTGTTTATACTGAAAGAGCCCCAGGCATCCCCACGGGGGGAACTTGTGACTGGGTGCGCGTGGGTCATGTGGCCCATGGACAGACCCCCCCTCCCCCTTTTCCTTAGCGAAATGGCTACTAGCTGGCGTCACGTGCTGCGGGGGGGGGGGGGGGGGGGGGGTGACTGTCCAGTGGTAAGGCATTGTTGCACTGGATCCTGTCCAGCTACCTTAGATATTTCTTGTTCACTATGTTAACTTTAACTTGTCTCAACGTTGTTCGAAATATATCGGCGTCAGTCTGACAAAACAAGCGGGAATCTATGCTGAGATTGAATCAGACTATAAATTTATGAGCAGCTGCAATCTATATACTATTTGTATCAAATCGATGTCTAGGTTAGAACTTTGTGAAAAGCCAGTGTATAAAGCTATTCGTATCTAATCGATACCTTGGTCAGACTTTGTGATCAGCCAATATAGCTGTTTATATCTAATCAATAACCAGCTTGACATTTTCCGAGTTGCAAAATTGTGTGTGTGTGTGTGTGTGTGGGGGGGGGGGGGTTGGTGGGGTGGGAGTGGGGTCGGGTGGGTGGGTGGTGGGTGGTTGTGTAATAGATACTTACGCCAGTTCTCCTCTGAGATTCTAATCTACAAACCTATTCATATCTACACGACATCTTGGCCAGAAGCTGAATTTCCGTTCTACATGACTATCTATATCCCATTTATACTAGGTATAGCACTTATACTAGGTATAGATCACTCTGAGCTTCCAGTCTATACAGCTATTTATATCTAATCCATACCTAGGTCAGAAGTTGAGTTTCTGATTTACATAACTATTTACATCAAATCGATATGTAGGCCAGAAGTTCTTTGAGTTTCCAATCTATTCTACCTGTTCATAATCTAATCGATACCTAGGCCAGAAGTTCACTGAGTTGCCAGTCTTTGTCACTATTCGTATCTATGGTTGCCACAGACGAAGGGCAGGGAGAAGTGAGTTTGAAAGCAAGATGTTACCGACGATACCTAGGTCAGAAGTTCATAAAGTTGCCAGTCTTTGTCACAATTCGTATCTATGGTTGCCACAGACGATGGGCATGGAGAAATGAGTTTGAAAGCAAGATGTTACCGACGACATGTCGAAGAAAGAGAGAAGAAAGAGTCGAGTCATAGGCACACACACAATGACACACACGTTGAAGGAATATTAAAGCAAGAGAAGAAAAGATCTTTTCGGACGATCAGTTCAGCCTACAGGCTGACGGCTACATACTGTAGATCTAATAACCGGCTCTCCACGCCGACTGAATTTATATCGTTACTATGTACACGCAAGCGAGCAAGCAAGCGCGCATGCACACACACATACACACACGCACACACACACACACACACACATACACACACACACGCACGTGGTCGCCCGCGCACACGCAAAGACACGCACATACACACACACACTCACACACACACACACACACACACACACACACGTGCTCTCACAAACACGCACGCACGCATGCACGCACACACACACACACAATATAGTGAAAAGACGTTAAATCAAAGAACGACACACACACACACACACACACACACACACACACACACACACACACACACACACACAAAACACACATACGAGCAGGCGTGCACACAAGAACGTGCGCACTCATAGACACGCACGCGCAAACATACATACACACATACTAGCGCACCCGCCCGCACGCACCACACACACACACACAACACAACACACACACACACACACACACACACACACACACACACACACACACACACAGAGAATCGCACACAGACATACACGCCCCACACACACACAGACTGGCATACACACACAGACTGGCTCCAACACACACACACACACACACACACACTCACACACACTCACACTAACACATACACACGCACACACACACACACACACACTGACACTAACACACACACAAAAACCCGCATGCGCGCGCGCGCACACACACACACACACACACACACACACACACACACACACACACACACACACACACACACACATGGGACGTACTCCTGCGGCCAGAGCAGACCCGATTTGCCTATTCCTGCTTCACCTATTCTTTGATGGCGCTGCCAACCTTGATGGCCTCTTAATTAACTCTTTGACTCCCGCGTCCTGTCTACCAGCATCCTGCATTGACAACCATACTAGCAAAGCAAAAATTTAACCCTTTGATTCCCTCACCCTGCAGGAAGCTGGTGGATAGGGTGAGGGAGTCAAAGGGTTAAGTTTTTACGGTTGGTGGATAGAGTGCGGGAGTCAAAGGGTTATGAGTTTGACTCTTTGTCCCGTTTTCCTTGTTCAGCCACTGTCTCTCACAGACAGACAGACAGACAGACAGACAGACAGACAGACAGAGAGACAGAAGACAGACAGACAGAGACAGAAAAGACACAGACAAGACAGACAGACACAGACAGACAGACAGACAGACAGACACAGTCTGACAACACACACACACTACACATACACACACACACACACACACACACACACACACACACACACACACACACACACCACACACACACACACACCACACACCACATACACACACACACCACACACACCACACACCACATACACACACACACCACATCACACCATGCACCACATACACCACACACCACACACACCACACCCACACACACACCACACACACACACACACACACACACCACGCCCGCGCGCGCGCACAGCGCGCACCACAACATACAACGCACATACACATTCCTCTTAATAATAATAATAATTACAATATTTATATAGCGCAAAATCTTGATAAAATCAAATCTAAGCGCTGAAGCAGACACACACGCAAGCACGCACGCACGCACGCACCATACACACACACGCGCACACACACACACACACACACACACACACACACACACACACACACACACACATCACACAAACGCATGGCTATAAATGGGGAGAAAGAATAAAAGCAATAAAAGCAAGAATAAAAGCAATGGAAAATTATAGAGAGCATAGCATATACAATTATATATTATAACCATGTGATTCCCCTCCGAGCGGAGACAGGCTGCAGAGGGGGGGGGGGGGGGGAGAGGGGGGTTGAGTGAGGTTAGAATTTTATGCAGAGGAGAAAAGGTGAGTTTTGAGAGCGGACTTGAAGGAGACAAAAGTAGGTTGCTGACGGACTGAGAGAGGAAGTTTGTTCCAGGAGAGTGGACCAGAAACAGAGAAGGCTCGTGGACCATAGGTATTGAGCTTAGTGCGTGGAAAGCGAAAAGTCAGAGGATCGGAGGCAGAGCGGAGGGTACGTGAGGGAAATAGATCTCAAGTAGGCTTGACAGGTAATCGGGGGCTGCGTTATTGAGGTTTTGTAGCACATGGTGTCTAGTTTGTACTGTATGCGCTTTGATACAGGGAGCCAGTGAAGTTGTGCCAGGAGAGGAGATATGTGGTCAGTCTTTTTTCTTTTTGAGTACAAGGCGTACAGCATTGTTTTGAATGCGCTGTAGGATGTAATGGTGGAGGCAGGAAGACCAGACAGGAGTGAATTGCAATAGTCAATGCGAGACATTATGAAGGAGAGAACGAGTTTTGAGTTGTTTCGACAGAGAGATACTTCCTGATCAGCCTTATACGATCAGCCTCTTCATATGGATGATTTAAGATATGTGACACACCACGCGAAAACATGGCGAAAGTGGAAACTTTTCTTTTTAGACTATTTTGTGTTTTCTCGGATTACAACTATTATACGGCAACATGCAAAACAAAGAATGATTTAAGTGTATTGAAATTTTTTTTATCCTGTAAGAGTTCAAAGTGTGCCAAAGTTAGTCGTGGCAAAGGAGAACAATCTGGCTTTGTTTTATTTTTTCATTTATCCGGGAACAGGATGTTGCGAGTTGCGCAAGGCTTTCCTGTTGGGTGTCACATATGTTTGAGTACATAGGCGAACTGGGACTTGGCAAATGTGTACATAGACCAATTGGAATAGGCAAAATGTGTACATAGGCGAACAGGGAATGGGCAAAACGCGTAAATGGGCGAACTGGGAATGGGCAAAACGCGTACATAGGCGAACTGGGAATAAGCAAAAATTTATGTGCACATGGGCGAACAGGAAATAGCCAAAATGTGTACACAGGCGAACTGGGAAGAGGCAAAATGTGTGATTGGCGAACTGGGAACAGGCAAATCGGGCACCAACTTAAGAATAGGCGAATCGGGGAATAGGCAAATCGGATGTAAGCGATCGGAAGGACGCTTTGAGTTCGGCTTCTCTGCTACTGCATCGCAGCTGTTATGCGGTGTTCAAATAACATGATTATTCCCTTACCTGCGCTGTCGTCACCAGCTTATTCCGCCGTGAGCAATGTTTTTCCAGTTGGTGGTGGTGTTGAGGCCGCAAGCTTATGAGGTTTAGCTTTTTTCAGTGTATCCTTGTACCGCTATTGTGGTCTTCTCTGATCAAAGTATCGTTGCTTCAGTTCTGCGTACAAGACAAGTCTTTGTGGTATAGTTGTCTATATGCATTTTTTTTTTGGTGCAATATAAAGTACGAAAGATATCAGAAATTATGTCTGACGATACAGAATTGGAATAAACAGAACTTTACCACAACACTTTATAAAATTTGACCAAAATGTTCTTGTTATTTTTTGAATTTATTATTATCATTATTACTGTTACTATTATTATTACTATCATTATTATTATTATTATCATTATTATATTCTTCTTCTTCTTCTTCTTATTATTATTATTAGTATAAGAACATCTACTATCATCATCATCATCATCATCATTATTATTATTATCATATCTTTATTATTATCAAATTATAATTGTTGCTGTTGATGTTATTATTATTATTGTTATTATTATTATTATCATTATTATGTTATTATTTTAGCGATTACACAATCCACTACCGGCTTGCTAGGGCCATCATATTTTCGCCAAAACCTCATTAGCCTGACTGTGTCTGTTTCCACTTCCCACAACAAGGACGACGGGTTGGACTTAATTCAGGACGCAAAAGCGAGAGGCAGACCAAGGAAGGCCTGGGAGGCATGGCGTGAAAAAGAACTTGACATCACACAACTTTGCTCCTCATCAAGCCTTCCAGCTCGCTGCTGAGCGTCAGCTTTCGCTCCCCCCCCCCCCCCCAACCACCCCCCATCCAACCCCTCATGACACCCATGGTGATACAAGCAGATGAATAAAAGAACCCAGAAGACAAATTTTGATAAAATTATATTTAACCCTTTGACTCCTGCACCCTATCCGCCAACTGCAAAAACTTAACGCTTTGACTCCCTCACCTAAAATCACATTTCACCCTTTGACTCCCGGACCGTATCCACCAACTGCAAAAACTTAACCCTTTGAATCCCTCACTCTGTCCGACAGCTTCCCGCAGGAGGATTCAAAGACTTAATTAAGTTTTTCGTATCGCTGGCATGGTTGGCAATGCAGCATGTCGGTGCACAGGACGCGGGAGTCAAAGGGTTAAGAAACATAGGTGCAACGTAGAAATCGATCGACCTGAATCAGTATTCCTTTAGTCAAAAATCTCTCCGCTCCTTTAAAAAAAAAATGGAGGGGTGGTTGGTGGGCGCTGGTTTTTTTTCTTTTCTTTTTCTTCTTCTTTTGTGAAAGAAAGGAAATGGGACGGAGTGTAAAGGTGTAGGGGAGGGGAAAGGGGACGGGGACGGGGGGTGAGGGGGGGAGGGGGGGAGGGGAGGGGTGTGAAGGGTACAGCGTTATCGACTGGGCGACGTTCGCTGCCACGTGACGTCAGCTGTTGTGCAGCGTTGGGCTCATCTTCCAACATAAAGAGCTTTAAGACAAGGCGTTACGTAAAGGCTCTGTATCGTACGACAAGTTTAAACAGCAAGAAGTCTGAAGTCATAGCAATCATTTAAACAAAACAAAACAAACAAAAAACAAAAACAAAACAAAACAAAAAACAACAATAACAACAAACAAACAAACAAACAAACAAAACCAACATGAAATCCCCTCATGCAAAATAACAGCAAACGGCACAATCTTGAGACAGGTGATAAGTTTAAATATCTGGGAACGATCATCTCACCTGACGGCAGATGCACATAAGAAATAGCCAGCAGAATCGACCAAGCCAAAACAGCATTCAATGAGATGAAAAGCATTCTAGCGAACAAATGCCTATCAATTAACGTCATGAAGAAAGTTCTTGAATGTTATATGGAACCGATATTGTTACACGGTTGTGAGGCATGGACAGTCAACTAGCAAAGTCAGAACAAGATTGAGGCAGCCGAGATGTGGTTTCTAAGAAGAATGTTTGAGAGTTCCATGGACGGCAAAGAAAGCAAACGAGACAGTCTTGATGGAGGCAGGCACAAGAAGATCATTTACAAGTAAGATTAGCAAAAGACAGGCAACCTTTATAGGCCATTTTATGAGGAAAGAGGAATTAGAGCACCTGGTCACAATAGGAAAACTGGAGGGAAAGAGAGCACCAGGTAGACCCAGGAAAAAAATATTGGACGGACTTGCGGAGTGGCTGAGGACAGAGAGGGTGGAATATGTGCTTGCGGCAACAAGGGATAGATGCATATGGAGAGCCATGATCTCCGCCGTGTGGCAGGGCACTTGATGATGATGATGATGATCGTGAGACCGAGGTCAACGTAAAAAGGTTGCCCGTAACCCTGAGGTCACAGGGGAGTTAAATTGTATGTAGAGACTTCAACTTTTTGAGGGGGGGGGGGAGGAGGGGCAGTATTATGAGAGTGGTGACTGTATTCTCTCCCTTGTTACATTATCTACCCTGATACTGAACGGGTTTCGGTTCCCACTCGCAGCTGGGTAGACTGGAGACAACACGCACAGATTTCATCTATATTTCCTTGTCAAAATCGAACTCGGGGATTCAGAATAGTGGACAGGAGCTGTATTCTCTACGCCACCTCGATCTCAGTGTACGATTTCTGCTTATCCCATTCCATTTAACCGTTTGACTTACGCCCCCTATCCATCAATTTATCCAGTGGAGCACCTGTTGAGATTTTGTGGTGTTTGGAGTTTGTTGGAAAAGGATTGATAGCACTTGGACGATATCATATATAAGTTCTACTCAAATTCGCCAGTAATCATCTGGAGGAAACTGGTGGGTAGGGTGAGGGAATCAAAGGGTTAATTTTCTGTAATTAATGGAGAGGGTGTGTGAGTCAAAGGGTTAAGCTGGGCAGGAAAAAAGCCAACTGTTATGTTGCCGGGGTGGGGATGGGATTGAAGACAATGTATCTTGAGTCCACGGCTCTGTCATGAATACCAGTCAACCCCCTTATCAAATTGTGGCCCATTTACTCAGGGGAGGTAAAGTAGCGTGGCTGAGGAGAGGGGCAGTACCTTCATAATGCAGGCCCTTAACCCTTTGACTTTCGCGCCACGTCCGCCATCACCCTGCGTTTGTCAACCATGCTAGCACAGCAAAAACTTCACCCTTTGATTCTCTCATCCTATCCACCGCTTCTTGCAGGAAGCTGATGGATAGGGTGAGGGAATCAAAGGGTTAAGTTTTTGCAGTCAGTGGACAGGGTGCGGGAGACAAATGAGTTAAAAAGTTATAAAGTCTACCAGCTCACTACTTTTACTAGCTCAGGGTTATTGGGGCAATCTTTAAACTTCTGGCCCGACCGCCACCCCCCTACTTTATATATATATATATATATATATTTTTTTTTTACAAACAATCGTGTGATCATTAAATTAAAACAAAAATACTTTATTGCTTGTCTTTTATCATCTGCGTGGAAGGGCAGACCTTAAATACTCAAGACACTGCTTCTGTGGAAATGTTTGTTAATTTTTGTTTGTTTGTGTGTACGTGTGTGTATGTGTACACCAATAACAACAACAATAACAAACAATACTACAGCTACTACTGCTGCTGCTGCTGTTGCTTCTACTACTACTTCTACAACAGCTACTACTTCTACTGCTACTACTGCTACTACTGCTAATATTACTATCACCAGTACTACTACTACTACTATCTATCGACCTCTCCACATTTTCATCTGATGCCTCCAGTCTCCTTTCTGAAAAGTCACATAACCTTGCCGATGAATTCTATACTACTCTCCACCATCTTCTGGACACTCATGCTCCAGCCACAACCCGTCTTTTACCTGACCGTCCCCCTACCCCCTGGCTCACTCATGAGATCGCCTGTGCAAAACGTGCCCACCGCAGAGCAGAGCGCCGCTGGCGCAAATCCAAACTCACTGTACATAGGCAACTTTTCCAAGCCTCTAAAACAAAAGTATCCACCCTCATTGCATCTGCAAAAACAAGCTATTTCCAAACCAAAATCCTGAATGCCTCTTCTTCAAAAGAAATCTTTACAACCATGAATCATCTCCTTGGCACACGAAAAGATTTACCTCTCCCAACGAAACACACAAATGAAGAACTCCCATCTGTATTCTCCAAGTATTTCACCACCAAAATACAAACTCTTCGTGACAGGCTTGACAGGACACCCTGTCAACCATGCCCACCTGACCCTTCCTTCTCTGGCACACCTCTTACTACTTTTACCCTAGTCTCACAAGAAGAAATTCTCAACACAATCAGATCCATGTCGTTCAAAACCTGCGAACTGGATCCTCTTCCAGGTTCTCTCTACTCCGACTGTCTCCTTACTCTCCTCCCATTTATCACTGACATCATCAACACTTCTCTTCAAACTGGAACTGTCCCAGATTCTTTCAAGTCTGCTATTGTTCACCCTCTCCTCAAGAAATACAATTTAGACCCAAATGAACTGAAAAATTACCGGCCTATCTCTAATCTCTCTTTCTTGTCAAAACTGCTTGAAAAAGTTGTCCTCAACCAGCTGAACTCTCACCTGTCTGCCAACAATCTCCTCAATCCTTTCCAGTCAGCCTACCACCAGTGCCATAGCACTGAAACTGCCCTAATACGCATTCTCAACAATCTCCTCCTTGCAACTGATACTGGCAAAGTCTCTCTCCTCACACTCCTTGATCTGTCTGCAGCCTTTGATACCATTGATCATGGTATTCTCCTTTCTAGACTTCATCATACTTTTGGCCTCTCTGACATTGCTCTCTCCTGGTTCACTTCATATCTATCAAACAGAAAACAAACTGTACTCATCAATGGCACTTATTCTCAACCTGCATACCTGACCTGTGGTGTTCCACAAGGATCTGTCCTTGGCCCTGTTCTTTTCACTCTTTACACCTCCCCCCTGTCCACCATCATCAACTCCCACTCTATAAAACACCACTTCTATGCTGATGACACCCAACTTCAAGACAGTGACTCACCTGACAATATACAGCGCCTCTTGACTCGCACCACTGAGTGCTACTCGGATATTAAGAACTAGATGACATACAATAAACTTCAGCTTAACGACGACAAGACAGAAGCTATCCTCATTGGCACCCGTCAGAAACTTTCCCAGCTGCCTCCTCTTTCTCTCCCATTATGTAACACATCAGTCCCAATTTCTGATTCAGCTAAAACCCTTAGTGTCTGCATTGACTCTACCCTCTCCATGAACAACTTTGTTTCTCAAACTGCCAGATCTTGCTACTATCACCTCCATCGTATAAGCCTGATCAGGAAGTATCTCTCTGTCGAAACAACTACAAAGCTCGTTCTCTCCTTCATAATGTCTCGCATTGACTACTGCAATTCACTCCTGTCTGGTCTTCCTGCCTCCACCATTCACATCCTACAGCGCATTCAAAACAATGCTGTACGCCTTGTACTCAAAAAGAAAAAAACTGACCACATATCTCCTCTCCTGGCACAACTTCACTGACTCCCCGTATCAAAGCGCATACAGTACAAACTAGACACCATGTGCTACAAAAGCCTCAATAACGCAGCCCCCGATTACATGTCAAGCCTACTTGAGATCTATGTTCCCTCACGTACCCTCCGCTCTGCCTCCGATCCTCTGACTTTTCGCTTTCCACGCACTAAGCTCAATACCTATGGTCCACGAGCCTTCTCTGTTTCTGGTCCACTCTCCTGGAACAAACTTCCTCTCTCAGTCCGTCAGCAACCTACTTTTGTCTCCTTCAAGTCCGCTCTCAAAACTCACCTTTTCTCCTCTGCATAAAATCCTGACCTCACTCAACCCCTCTGCAGCCTGTCTCCACTCGGAGGGGAATCACATTGTAATATATAATTGTATATAATATGCTCTCTATAATTTTCCATTGCTTTTACTCTTTCTCCCCATTTATAGCCATGCGTGTGTGTGTGTGTGTGTGTGTGTGTGTGTGTGTGTGTGTGTGTGTGTGTGTGTGTGTGTGTGTGTGTGTGTGTGTGTGTGTGTGTGTGTGTGTGTGTGTGTGTGTACATGCGTGTGTGTCTGTTTCAGCGCTTAGATTTGATTTTATCAAGATTTTGCGCTATATAAATATTGTAATTAAAATTAAATTAAAATTACTATTACTACTACTGCTGCTGCTGCTGCTACTACTACTACTGCTGCTGCTGCTTCTGCTGCTGCTACTACCACTGCTGATGATAATGATGACGATGATGCGCATTTAATACATAAAAAAGCACTGACATCACACACACACACACACACAAACACACACACACACACATACACACATACACACACAAGAACATCCAAAATCTAAACTAGTCGTTAGTAAGGTTGCCCCTGTACGGCAGGCCCGAATGGAGGTTCAACGAAATCTGTTCAACGCTTTTCTATCTGCTGAACTTGTTGATATGAAAAATATTTCTTTTGTATCACATGAGAACCTTCGTACCACTCAACAATTTCTAAAAGACGACATTCACCCCACCACCAGAGGAAGTAGCATCATTGCAGGAAATCTTGGAAGACACATTCGAGACCTATTTTGGGAGACTCCAAGGAGAACATCAAGATCAAGATCATCACAGCTACACCCTTCCAGATTCTCCAGAGGACAGTACCACCCTTTTGACAACTACACACCATGGTGGCCGTATAATATGTTTTGAAATAACAGTATTACATATACAATACTTAATGTTCATGTCACAGGACTTTTTCCTCGTCATCTCTGACATTTCTTCTGCTGAAAATAAACAATAACTAGGTTTTAGTCCGACTATCAAGACTCGGTCAGACTATACACTCTGTACATTTGAAGACGTGAATGCCATTATTTTGATTTTTGGTTATTTGTTATCCCTTGTAATCTATTATCACCTTTATAAGTTATTCGTACGTTGGACTATGTAATTTTCTTTTTATTGATTTTGCTACAATTTTGTTTTCTTTACTTCGTAGTCTAAGTAATTACGTAATTTTCTTTCTGTCCAGTTCTCCTGGACACAGAAAATCAAAGTATTCATTATTATCGACCATAAATAACAGTTAATAGAAAGTTGGAGATTAACCAATATCAGCAATGCGAAAACAATCCCAAGTCAAGTTTTTGCAATGGAATTGTAGATCCCTTTCCACCAATTCGGCTTACTTGGAGCATTTCCTAGCATCAAATAGGTGTGAAATTTTGATTCTACAGTCGATGAATGTTGTCGCTACCAAGCTTCCCAATTTCCCCAATTATTATTATCCTCCAGTCTATGAATGTGGGAATCACGGGAAGAAGGTATCCACCGCGATTTATATACTCAAAGAGTTACAATACTGCTTACTTACTTCCCCAGTTTTGAAATCAAGCGAAGATTTGCATGCTTGTGCTGCCACTGTCCAATTAAGCAATTCTCTAAACATTAACGTTTTGTCAGTCTACCTACCAACAGGTCCAAATGACCACAACACAGAATGGCTGCGCACTATCCAAGATCAGCAGCGTGGTAAATGGTTAATAGGTGGAGACTTTAATTCCCACTCCCCATTTTGGGAAAAGAACTGTTCTACTGTTACGAGCAATCGTTTGGTAGAAAATATCGTTGATAGTTCGCTTTACCTTCTAAATGATGGTAGTGTCACTAGGATCCCTGATGTTTCCAAACACAGGGCGACAGCCATCGATTTGTCTCTAATCTCACCAGAATTAGCACCATCCTGTACCTGGGAAACTCACAGAGACACTTTGGGAAGCGATCACTTACCTATCATCATAACCATAACTGACAAAAACATCAGGATGAAAGACAGCTATCCTGAAATTATTCCAAAATATAATTACAAGCGTGCAGACTGGTCCTTATTTCGAACTGCTTTAGCTAATCAAGATTACAGACATTATGAAAGTGAAAATGTAGACATTATGTTTTCTAAATTCCAAGAGTCAATTTTAGCCGCTGCAGACCTATCGATTCCGAAACTCAAATCTTCTAGATCAAATAATCGATTGGGTAATGTTTGGTGGACAGAGGCATGTGAGAAAGCAGTTCAATATAAAAGGGAGAAATTCAAAATCTACATCAAAAGCCGGAAACCTGAGGATCATGTCGAAATGAAAAAAGCTAACATCCAATGTAACAAAATCATTGCTGAAGCAAAGAAAGATTATTGGGCATCATTCTGCACAAAAGAAATTTCAGATTTCAAAGATTTCCATAAAGTCTGGACGAAAATGAAACAAATGAAGGATGGAACCAACTTACCTAGGTGTCCGATAATGATTGAAACATGTAACACATTTCCTTCAGACATGGACAAAGCAGAAACTTTTTTGGATCTGTTCGCCAAAAACAGTAAAGTTGAAGGTTTATCTCCTGACTGCAAACATCACAGAGAAATGGAAGATTACAACCCAATCTACACTGATCCAGTACCACAGAATGATCTCTGGTTTAATTCTCCAATCACCTTGGAAGAGCTAAAAAACACAGTACTGTCTCTACACAACAAAAAGAGTTCGGTAGGTGTTGATGCAGTTTCGACTGAAATGATTAAACATCTCCCTGAAAACTACCTTATTTTCCTACACAAAATTTTGCAGAAATGCTGGGTTACTGGAACTGTGCCACAAATCTGGCAAAAGTCTATAGTTATACCAATCTTAAAAACAGGAAAATCGAAAACCGATAAAAACAGTTACAGACCTATTGCTTTAACGTCCCACACAAGCAAACTAATGGAAAGATTGGTCTTAAACAGACTTTTACACTACTGTGATAAAAATAACATTATTCCGGTAAACCAGGCAGGTTTTAGAAAAGGAAGATCCGCAGTTGAGCACCTAGTTAAACTTACAACTCAGATCAAACAACAGTTTGCCCGCAGAAAAAGTGTTTTAGCTACTTTCTTTGATGTGAAAAAAGCTTACGATCAAGTTTGGCATAAACGTTTATTGTTCAAGCTAAAATCTGTTGGTTTATCGGGCAATATGTTCAATTACATTAAATCTTTTTTAGCTAATAGAACAATTCAGGCAAGAGTGGGAGCTAGTTATTCTTCTTCACGATGCCTCGACATGGGATTCCACAAGGTTCAGTGATAGCACCTATTTTATTTAATATCCTTATACAGGATCTTCCTAAAGCTCTTTCAAATCGTGTTGTTTTAGTACAGTACGCTGATGATATATGCACTTGGATGAATATCACTTTAAAAAAGACAACTCCACAGAGAACGCGAAATTACATCAGGAAGTTGTATCAAATTGATCTTGATAATCTTGGAAACTATATGTTAGAAAATGGGCTGTCGTTGTCAGCAGAAAAAACTAACATGATGCTGTTTGATCCTGGTGGTAACTCAAATAACTTGCCTATTTTCAAATTGCTTGGTGAAGTGTTAAATTACAAACAGGTCGTAAAATTCCTGGGAGTTTACATCACGTCCAAATTAAGCTGGAATGTCCATTTTGATTATATTTTAACAAAAGCGCGAAAAACCTTAAATTTTCTAAAGATAATAAGCAAATTACCCTGGGGAATGGATACAAATGTACTGATTCATCTGTCAACAGCGCTGGTTAGGTCTAAATTATCCTACGCGCAAGAAGTTTTCTTCAATGCACCCAAATATTTACTAAAAAAGATTCAGAGCTTGGACTGCAAAAGTCTTAAAATTGCACTAGGTGTACCAACTCATGCTTCTACTCTGGAAACGTACAAAGTTGCTGGAATTCTACCTTTAAACAACCATCGTGAGTTAGCTACAGCAAAGTTTGCAATTAGAACTACTTCACAAGTGGATAATTTTGTGAGCAAAGAAATTAAGATCAGGTCTGATACTGACTTTCCAAAACGAGCAAAAAACATTTCATCACAAATTACAGCCGCAACTTACATATCTGGCCTGATCAAACAGTCCAACATAACTATGGATGAAATTGCTGAGAAACCAACGATAACGCCTATCCCTACATGGGAAATGCTAAATGCCACATTTGATCTCGATTATGCAAAAGTTAAAAAAGATGATAATGTCAACATTACGCTATCCACAGCTTGTGAACACATCGATGAAAAGTACAGTACCCACCTCCACATTTTTACCGATGGGTCAGTCTTAGCAAACCAGAGCGCTGGAGCAGCCTTTTATGTTCCAAAATTTAACATTAAAAAGTCTTTTTTCATTGGGGCAAATGTATCTATATATACAGCAGAATTGGTCGCTGTTGTTCAAGCGTTGCATTATTTAATAAGCCTTCGGCCTGTGTCATTCAAAGTAGTTCTCTTTGTTGATTCAAAATCTGTATTATATGCCTTACAGTCTTTTGATACAGACACAAGACCTGACTTAATTATTGAGGCAAATCATCTAATACATTGTTTAAAGATAAATGGTTCGGAAATCAATTTATGCTGGGTGCCTTCTCATGTTGGTCTTCATGGCAACAACGTAGTTGACAGAGCAGCTAAATCCGGTGCCCTCTATTCTGAAAATTCCATAGAATTACATGTTAACACCTCGGTAAAAGAAGCTTACAACTCGCTAGAATTAGCATCATGGATTCGATTTCATGAACATTTAAATGAAAAATTTGTGTCTCAAAAAAGAATCAAACTTTCAGTTCAAAATATCTGTAAAAATTTGCAGTATTCCTCGTTATATCATTTGAGATTAATTGTTATGACATATTTTCGCATTCAACTGAACGCTTTGAAAACAAAATATTGTAACAACGTTTTATGTATTTGTGGCGAACAATTCACATTGTATCACTGTTTGTTTTACTGCAGAAAGCTTCGTTCCTTTTTACCAAAGATGTTTACACAAGGAAACTATCTTGAAACGCATTTTAAAGAAGTAGTATCGGATCAAGTTTTGTTAGTTAAAATTTCAGAATCATTGGTTCACAGTCCTGTTAATGCGTTACTTTAAGATTATTATTATAATTATGATTATTTTTGTTTTGTTTTGTTTTTATGACGATTTTTCTTTTACATTATTGATGTTAGCGTTGTTCTAGTTTCATTTCTCTGTTCATCCATATCCTTTTTCTTAAGACCTTGCCGCTTCCTTTTAATTTTTTTTACGTCCCTTACTCTGTTCCCCTCTCCCCTCCACACCCCCCCCCCCTTATTTCATCCTCCATGCCATTTTTCCCCGTCTAATATCACTTATAGTGAAAAGACGTTAAATCAAGCAACGAACGAACGAACATACACACACACACACACACATACGCAGACACACACGCACACACACGCACACACACATACACACACACACGCAGACACACACGCACATACACATACACACACTTATACGTCAGAACACACACAATCATACACGTACACAAATTAGTATACACCAACAGAGTCTGACCATAGATAGACACATGCCTATCGTCATCAACACCTATATACATGAATGGTTACATCATGCCACATGATAAATAATTAGAAGTGACAACCGGTACATAGATAATGGCACAGTTTTAACCCCTTTGACTCCCGCACCCTATCTACCAGGAGCAAAATAGATAACCCATGATCGAAGCTGGTGGATAGGGTGAGGGAATCAAAGGGTTAAGATTTTGCTTTGCTGGCTTGGTTGATAATGCAGGATGCTAGTGGACAGGGTGCAGGAGTCAAAGGGTTAGGTCTCTCTCATTGCTGCAGATCTGGCGCATGAACAGATGGCTTGACTTCATTAACACTACAACTGATGTAACCCTTACTGTAACCCCAGCCCTACTTCTGACTCTCATCCTCCAGATCCGGTAATCTATTTACAGGAAAAGTATTGATCCCATGCTGAAGACTTGGCATGGTAGGGCTAGCAAAATTCACGATAGCTAGCAAAATCCATGATAGCTAGCAAAATCCACGATAGCTAGCAAAATCCACGATAGCCAGCAAAATCCATGATAGCTAGCAAAATCCATGATAGCTAGCAAAATCCATGATAGCTAGCAAAATCCACGATAGCCAGCAAAATTCACGATAGCTAGCAAAATCCATGATAGCTAGCAAAATCCACAATAGCTATCAAAATCCACGATAGCCAGCAAAATCCATGATAGCTAGCAAAATCCATGATGGCTAGCAAAATCCATGATAGCTAGCAAAATCCACGATAGCCAGCAAAATCCATGATAGCTAGCAAAATCTACGATAGCTAGCAAAATCCATGATATGTAGCAAAATCCACGATAGCCAGCAAAATCCATGATAGCTAACAAAATCCACGATAGCTAGCAAAATCCATGGTATGTAGCAAAATGCACGATAGCCAGCAAAATCCATGATAGCTAGCAAAATCCACGATAGCTAGCAAAATCCATGATAGCTAGCAAAATTCATGATAGCTAGCAAAATCCATGATATATAGCAAAATCCACGATAGCCAGCAAAATCCATATGTAGTAAAATCCACGATAGCCAGCAAAATCCATGATAGCTAGCAAAATCCACGATAGCAAAATCCACGATAGCTAGCAAAATCCATGATAGCTAAATCCATGATAGCTAACAAATCCATGATAGCTAGCAAAATCCACGATAGCTAGCAAAATGGATGACAGATAAATTGCTCGTTGCTGTTACACTTCGAAAGACCAGTTCTGAAGATAAAGTTGGTTGCCCTCTGTGAAGCATCCACAGGCCCGAACAGTTTCTCCTCAAGGATAGTCACACCTCCTCCGTCAGGAGCCAGAGGTTCCTACGATACAATACATATTATTGGAGGAGTCGTTATCATTATTTTTGTTTGTTTGTTTTGTTATTTCAATGTTCCTGGACGCGTCTTTCCACGTTATTTTGCCCACACTGTGCAGGTGGTATGTTGTTGCACAATCTGCATACTTCGTCTTCGCAGAGCGTGCATGCTAGATGTTTTCATGTTTCTATAAGTCACTGGACACTGACATGACTTACAGGATCTTTAACCCTTTGATTCCTGCACCCTGTCCACCAGCATCCTGCATCGTCAACCATGCTAGCAAAGTAAAGATTTAACTCTTTGAATCCCTAACCCTATCCACCAGCGTCATGCAGGAAGCTGGTAGATAGGGTGAGGGAAATCAAAAGGTTAAGTTTTTGCAGTTGGCGGATAAGGTGAGAGGGTCACAGGGTTAGGGAGTCAAAGGGTTAACATGCATATCTGGTGTTCTGCAATCATGTACACATACGAAGGGTTAGGGCACTAGTAGATCTGCACATATGCTGACCAGGGAGATAGGAAACATTGTTATGCTTTGCCCACCAGGCAGAGGTAAATAGACGGATCGAACCCACACCTTCCAACAGATAGTCCAACGTTTAACCCGCTCGACTATCCCACTCATCAATTCAGTTGTTCCTCCTGTGGGGATGCCGGGGGTTCTTTCAGTATAAATAGCATGCCCACCTTCTGGAAATTCTGTGCTAGAAATGTTCCTCTTTTCTGTCAATCTCTTTGTTTCTGCCTTGTTCCTTTGCTTTCTGTCATTTCTTCCTATCATTTTCTGCCTTGCTGGTCCATTCACCTGTATGTGTTCGATAAAGTTTTGCGTACTTTTTCTTAGGATTGATAACTGGGTACGCGTACTAAGTGCATATTTAGCGCCAGTGAGGTGAGTTATGCCGAAGCAATTTTAGGTAATTTATGCCCGTTTTTATATATGTTTTGGGCGGAGTGGTCAACGCCGGGGGCATGTCATTAGATTATGTGCGTGAATACATTGATATGTATACTTAATTTTCTGTTCTTTTTTTTCCTGTTGAAGTTTTGTATGTTTTAAAGCGGTTATAGGCCTGATATGCCTCTACGCAGTCGGCTGGGCTTTAGACGACAATAACAATAACAACAATAGCAATGGAGAAGTAGGCCTACTTATAATATCAGCAGTAAAAAATTGGGTGAACAGATACAGCTGTAACGCCCTATCGGTATACTCAGTCCTATCGGTATACTCAGCCCTATCGGTATACTCAGCCCTATCGGTATACTCAGCCCGATCGGTATACTCAGCCCTATCGGTGTGGAAGCAGGTGTTTTCCATCCCACATATCCCGACTAACAACTCCTCCCAGGAGCACTTAGCACTGGCAAACGGGTCTGTTACATGTATCTCATCACAGGCAAGGGTGGTCAGCCAGCGCGTATAGCCATGCAAAAATTAATACATTTCACTTCATGTTTTTATTCCTTGCGTTTTAGAAACATCACAAATTTGTTCGTGTAGAATGAACCGAAAAGGATATTTTCTTTAGTGCACATTAGATCGAAAAAAAAAAAGACAAAGAAAAAGACTGTCTACCGAAATGATGAAATGGCTTTGAATAATGTGTTGAAAAAAAAAAAAAACCCACAACAAAAATGGTATAACCGTTCACTGTAAATGCAGACGAAACCAGAAGTAGGTCGGGATAGGGAGGCCACATTGTATCAAAGAATATTAAACAAGTGCATTTTTAACTTAATCGTGACCTTTTCATTTTCAGTATGTACACATTTGTAACCTTCCGCAGAAAATTGTTGAAACGTTGAGCTTTAGATTTCGTAAGTATTGTCGTGAATGGTGTTTTCAACGAAACATACCGATAGAGCTGAGTATACCTATAGGGCTAACGTTAACATTCGTCTCTCACTGTTGCTTGAACATAGTATGCACACTCGCTGTCAAAACAGAGCCTATGAGAGCGGACCAGACAGCGAACGTCATAGCGGTGCGAAGTTGCCTTTCCGCATACAGTCAGTCAGTCAGTTAGTCCGGCCTCTTGGCAGGCGCGCGCGTGTGTGTATTTTACAGGCTTTCTATTCCCCACTACTCTCACTTCCAAAAAAACAACCCTCGTACCTTGTTCCTAGGCTTTTGTCGCTCTCACCCTCTCTGCTTCTCTGTCGCGTTGCCAACCCCATGCTTCTCATTATGCGAGCAAATTACTGCGTCGGTTTGTTGAAGTAGTAGTAGTGGATAGATCCAGAGCTGAAATTCCTATCATCCAGTGCACAGCATCGACGATGTTGGGAGTAGGCCTTACTGGATCATCCACGAAACGCTGCTAATCTCAGTGTTCGGCTGCTGTGAAAGATTTTGTCATGTGTGCATGATGATGATGATGATGTTGAAGCGATCGGAAGGAAAATCGTTGTGATGACAAGCC
>CM060311.1:30847588-30850088 GCA_030674185.1 Monoplex corrugatus | reverse complement strand
ATATATGTATGTATGTATATATATATGTATGTGTATATGTATGTATGTTTATATGTATGTATGCGTGCATGTATGTATGTATGTGTGTACGTATGCATGTATGTATGTATGTATGTATGTATGCATGTATGTACATGTATGTATATATGTATGTATGTATGTATGTATGTATGTATATGTATGCATGTATGTATGTAGGTATATAGGTATGTATGTATGTATGTATGTATGTATGTATGTATGTATGTATGCATGTATGCATGTATGTATGTATGATATGTATATATGTATGTATGCATGTATGTATATATGTATGTATGTATGTATATATATGTATGCATGTATGTATGTGTATGTATATCAACATAAACAGCCAGTCCACAAGTAGAAGTAGCAGCAATAGCAGCAGAAGTATGGTAACTCCAGTCTGGCAGGACGAAAATAACATAGCTGTTGATAGCATGTGTGTGTGTGTGTGTACCGTGTCAGTGCATGCTGCTGCTCATACTGACACTGTCAGGAATGAGCCCAGCTGTTATCAGTGGAATGTTTTTAGAACAACCCCAACAAATCTATCACTCTATCTCTCTCCCTTCCTCACTCTCTCATTCTCTCTCTTTCTCTGTGTGTGTGTGTGGGGTCTGTGTGTGGCCTCGTGTGTGTGTGTGTGTGTGTGTGTGTGTGTGTGTGTGTGTGTGTGTGTGTGTGTGTGTGTGTGTGTGTGTGTGTGTGTGTCCCTGTCAGTCTGTCTATCTGTCTCTGTCTGTCTGTCTCTGTCTCTCTCACCTGCCCCTCTTTGTCTCTTTCAATATTGCTGGTATTCCAGGTATGCATTATTTTCATGTCTGGGCTATTATAGTTCACATGTATTTGTGTAGATCCTCCATGGGTATTACGATGTATTAGTAGAAACCTTCCATGGGCAATATAGTGTATGTGCATCAGTTAAGACACTCCATGGGCATTTAGTTTACCTGTATCAATGTAGACTCTCCTTGGGTGAGGGCTGGATGTAAAAAACAAACAAACAAAACAAAACAAAACAAAACAAAAAAAAGGGTGAATCTGCTGGTAAACCACTACCCATGGAAAAAAAGTTAGCCTTGCTTGTGGCTTGGCCGCTGACTTCAAGGAATCAGGCCTGATGACCGCATGGAAAGACCTGCAGGCTAATCGGAAAGACTGGGTCCAATTGGGTCATGCAAAGCTTGGACAATCCCCTATGCTTGATGAAAAGGCTATCGAGTGGCGTCGGGAGCTTGGGAGGTGATTGTCTGGAGAGTGGTGAGGCATTGGTGCTCTGGGTCCCGTCCGGTACCCTCGTGGTGTTTCTTGTTGAACTGTTAACTTTTTTCTGTTATGGTCACGACATTCCTTTTCTATTGAATAGTCTAAATGCCGGACATATTTCATTTCATCATCTCTTCCCATTCTGGATGCAGTACTGGCATGGGGGGGGGGGGGGAGGGCTGGGAAGAGGGGGAATGTGGGAGGGTAGTGAGAAAGGTGGTGTGCCGTGTGATTGTGGAGCCAGCGCAGTAGACTTATCTGTTTTGAGATTTACGAGAATGGGGAACATAGCGGTTAACTCTCTCAATCCCTTGTCCTATATCCACTAGTTTCTGCGGTAAGGTGGCGAATAGGAAACGGAGTGAAAGGGTTAAAATTATCCAAACGAGAACTTTTACAGATAGACAGAAAGGTAAGAGACAGATAAGCTTGCTGTCTCTCTCTTTGTCTCTGTCCGTCTGTCTGTCTGTCTGTCTGTCTGTCTCTCTCTCTCTCACACACACACTCTCTCTCTCACACACACACACACTCTCTCTCTCACGCACACACACACACACCTCTCTCTGTCACACACACACACACACACACACACACCACACACACAACACACACACACACACACACACACCACACACACACACACACACACACGCAAAAGCGTGTTCACACACTTACAAGCGTGCTTACACACACGTTTTCGGACACACATACATACAAGTACAAACATGCACGCGTGCGCGCACATTCATACAAACACACACAGGCAAACATGTGCAGGCAGACAGACAGACAAAATCATGCACCTATGCACTCGCACGCACACACACTCACACGCATACACACATACAGACACACACGTATACACAGACAGACAGACAGACAGACAGACACACACACACACACACATTCACTCGCACGGACTCACATCACTCACATACACACACACAACACACACACACACACACACACACACACACACACACACACACACACACACACACACACACACACACACACACACACACACACACACACACACTCACAGATATCAGTGGGGAAAAAAACAAACGAGCTTCCCCCAAACACCACACACACACACACACACCACCACCACCACCACCACACCACCTACAACAACAACAACAACAACAATAAGAAGAAGAAGAACAACAACGACAACAAAAATAAAAGAAAGCAAAAAGAAAGAAAG
>CM060311.1:30842588-30845088 GCA_030674185.1 Monoplex corrugatus | reverse complement strand
AAGTGGACAAGTTTCGTTGTGACAACAACAACAACAACAACAGAAGCAACAGCTGCAGCAACAACAAAAACAACTGTAGTAGCAGCAGCAATAACAACAGCAGCAGCAACAACAAAATCATGATAGCAGCAGCAGTAACAACAGCAACAACAAAATCATGATAGCAGCAGCAGTAACAACAGCAACAACAACGACAAAAATCGACAACAACAGCAGCAGCAACAACAACAACAATAGTAACAACCACAGCAGCAACAACAACAACAATAGTAACAACCACAGCAGCAACAACAAGGACAGCATCAGCAGTAGCAGCATCAGCTGCAGCAGCAACAACAAAACATCGACAAGAAGAACAAACAAGAACAACAATAATAATAATAGCAGCAGCAGCGATGATAGCAACAAAGGACAACAACAGCAACAATAACAACAACAGCAGCAACAACAGCAACAGCACCGACATCCCAAAACAGCAATAACCACCACAGCAACAACAACAACAGCAGCAGCAGCAGCAGTAGCAACAGCATTAACAACAAAACATCTACAACAATAATAACAACAACAGATCATCAACGGGGAACTGGACTCCAGTACCATGTGTCCTTTGCAGTCAACCCAACCAAATCAAACTGACCATTTAATCAATCAATCAATCAATCAATAAATCAATCAATCAATCAATCGATCGATCGATCGATCACTCACTCATTCACTCATTCACTCACTCACTCACTCCGTCCACCCATCCATCCATCCATCCATCCACCCATCCATCCAACCATCCATCCATCCGTCCGTCCATCCATCCATCCATAAAGTAACTGGATAGTCAAATAGGATTTGTTAACACTGGGCTAACACATCAGTCAGTCGGTTATAGTCAGTCAGTCAGTCAGTCAGTCAGTCAGTCAGTCAGTCACTCACTCACTCACTCACTCACTCACTCACTTCAAGGAATTGGGTAGTTAAATAGGGTTTGTTAATATCAGACTAACAAAAACCTATGAATACATGGCCTTGAACTGTGAGTAGGTGTGTGTATATATGTAGGACATAGCTGTATAGATGTGACCCATCCCCATCAAATACGTACTCGATAGGTATGCTGCTGTTATTGCCAGTGATAATCTGTGGTGAAATTACACACATGTACGTACGAGTGCATCATGACCTGATTTGATTACCGCTGACGAATTTTGCGGTCTTCTTGAGTTCAACATTTTGTTTGTTTGTTTTTACAAAGACAAGAAGAGAGTGAGAGTGAGTGAATGAGTGAGAGTGGAGTGAGAGAGAGAGAGAGAGAGAGAGAGAGAGAGAGAGAGAGAGACAGAGAGGACAGAGAGAGAAGAGAAAGGAACAGAGAAAGAGAGAAGAAGAAGAAGAAAAGAAGAAGAAGAAGAAGAAGAAGAGAAGAGAGAAAGAAGAAGAAGAAGAAGAAGAAGAAGAAGAAGAAGAAAGAAGAAGAAGAAGAAGAAGAAGAAGAAGAAGAAGAAGAAGAAGAAGAAGAAGAAGAAGAAGAAGAAGAAGAAGAAGAAAAGAAGAAGAAGAAGAAAGAAGAAGAAGAAGAAAGAAGAAGAAAAGAAGAAGAAGAAGAAGAAAGAAGAAGAAGAAGAAGAAGAAGAAGAAGAAGAAGAAGAAAGAAGAAGAAGAAGAAGAAAGAAGAAGAAGAAGAAGAAGAAGAAGAAGAAGAAGAAGAAGAAAAGAAGAAGAAAGAAGAAGAAGAAGAAGAAGAAGAAGAAAGAAGAAGAAGACGAAGAAGAGAAGAAGAAGAAGAAGAAGAAGAAGAAGAAGAAAGAAGAAGAAGAAGAAGAAGAAGAAGAAGAAAAAGAAGAAGAAGAAGAAGAAGAGAAGAAGAAGAAGAAGAAGAAGAAGAAGAAAAGAAGAAAAAGAAGAAAAAGAAGAAGAAGAAGAAGAAGAAGAAAAAGGCAGAGGTAGAGGAGGATGAAGAAGAGGTTTGTTGGGGGGGTGGGGGTGTGCATACCGGTACCTTGTTTCCATGCATGGGGCAATCCCAGCCCGCATCAAAAACTGGCCTGTTCGCTGCCCATCTTAATGTTCCATCATTCTGGTGGTGCCAGCTTGTGTTTCATAGGTCCCTCCTCTCCTCCCTCTCCATTTCAAAACCTTGTAGCGAATAAGGTTTCTGCAGGCTTAGGGAGTCATCCAGATAAATGCTGGCAGATTTGGGTGGAGCACATATGGAATTGTCCCAGTGCGTTGAATCCCTCTTGAACTGACTGCAAACTGCAATCTCTGTAAGCCACCAAACATCGACAGTAATTCATAGGATCGTTAACGTGCGTAATTGATGTTGATGTTTCACAGTATACACAAAGAGGATTCAGCTACAAGCAGGACTGCTTGTATGTTGACCGAGGAGCTTGGCAAAATTTTAATTCTCTACCCATGTAGCGATTTCCTGTGATCAGAGAGTTATTTTCTCTTTGTAGTTTTTAGTAACCTGGTACTGAGAGTTATGTCCCTTTTGGTGAGT
>CM060311.1:30832588-30837588 GCA_030674185.1 Monoplex corrugatus | reverse complement strand
ATCACAGTCAGTCAGTGCCCCTCCCCAGCTCAGTCAGACCACGCCCTCCCCTTCACCCACTACAGCATCACAGTCAGTCAGTGCCCCTCCCCTTCACCCACCACAGCATCACAGTCAGTAGTGCCCCTCCCCTTCACCCACCACAGCATCACAGTCAGTCAGTGCCCCTCCCCTTCACCCACAACAGCATCACAGTCAGTCAGTGCCCCTCCCCTTCACCCACCACAGCATCACAGTCAGTCAGTGCCCCTCCCCTTCACCCACCACAGCATCACAGTCAGTCAGTGCCCCTCCCCTTCACCCACCACAGCATCACAGTCAGTCAGTGCCCCTCCCCTTCACCCACAACAGCATCACAGTCAGTCAGTGCCCCTCCCCTTCACCCACCACAGCATCACAGTCAGTCAGTGCCCCTCCCCTTCACCCACAACAGCATCACAGTCAGTCAGTGCCCCTCCCCTTCACCCACAACAGCATCACAGTCAGTCAGTGCCCCTCCCCTTCACCCACCACAGCATCACAGTCAGTCAGTGCCACTCCCCTTCACCCACCACAGCATCACAGTCAGTCAATGCCCCTCCCCTTCACCCACCACAGCATCACAGTCAGTCAGTGCCCCTCCCCTTCACCCACCACAGCATCACAGTCAGTCAGTGCCCCTCCCCTTCACCCACCACAGCATCACAGTCAGTCAGTGCCCCTCCCCTTCACCCACCACAGCATCACAGTCAGTCAGTGCCCCTCCCCTTCACCCACAACAGCATCACAGTCAGTCAGTACCCCTCCTCTTCACCCACCACAGCATCACAGTCAGTCAGTGCCCCTCCCCTTCACCCACAACAACATCACAGTCAGTCAGTGCCCCTCCCCAGCTCAGTCAGACCGCGCCCTCCCCTTCACCCACCACAGCATCACAGTCAATCAGTGCCCCTCCCCAGCCCAGTCAGACCACGCCCTCCCCTTCACCCACAACAGCATCACAGTCAGTCAGTGCCCCTCCCCAGCTCAGTCAGACCACGCCCTCCCCTTCACCCACCACAGCATCACAGTCTGTCAGTGCCCCTCCCCAGCTCAGTCAGACCGCGCCCTCCCCCTTCACCCACCACAGCATCACAGTCAGTCAGTGCCCCCCCCCCCCAGCTCTGTCAGACCACGCCCTCCCCTTCACCCACCACAACATCACAGTCAGTCAGTGCCCCTCCCCAGCTCAGTCAGACCACGCCCTCCCCTTCACCCACCACAGCATCACAGTCAGTCAGTGCCCCTCCCCAGCTCAGTCAGACCGCGCCCTCCCCTTCACCCACCACAGCATCACAGTCAGTCAGTGCCCCTCCCCAGCTCAGTCAGACCGCGCCCTCCCCTTCACCCACCACAACATCACAGTCAGTCAGTGCCCCTCCCCAGCTCAGTCTGACCGAGCCCTCCCCTTCACCCACCACAGCATCACAGTCATTCAGTGCCCCTCCCCAGCTCAGTCAGACCACGCCCTCCCCTTCACCCACCACAGCATCACAGTCAGTCAGTGCCCCTCCCCAGCTCAGTCAGACCGCGCCCTCCCCTTCACCCACCACAGCATCACAGTCAGTCAGTGCCCCCCCCCCCCCCCCCAGCTCTGTCAGACCACGCCCTCCCCTTCACCCACCACAACATCACAGTCAGTCAGTGCCCTCCCCCCAGCTCAGTCAGACCACGCCCTCCCCTTCACCCACCACAACATCACAGTCAGTCAGTGCCCCTCCCCAGCTCAGTCAGACCACGCCCTCCTATTCACCCACCACAACATCTCAGTCAGTGCCCCTCCCCAGCTCAGTCAGACCACGCCCTCCCCTTCACCCACCACAGCATCACAGTCTGTCAGTGCCCCTCCCCAGCTCAGTCAGACAACGCCCTCCCCTTCACCCACCACAGCATCACAGTCAGTCAGTGCCCTTCCCCAGCTCAGTCAGACCACGCCCTCCCATTCACCCACCACAACATCACAGTCAGTCAGTGCCCCTCCCCAGCTCAGTCAGACCACGCCCTCCCCTTCACCCACCACAACATCACAGTCAGTCAGGATCTTTTCATTGCGATCAATGTCGTTTGTGATATGGTGCGTACAGGATCCGTTGTTATTATTGTTACTATCATTATTATTTTATTATTGTTATCATTATAATGATGATGACGATGATGATGATGATGATGGTGATGACGATGACGATGATGATGATGCAGGAGTTTACAAATGCAGGAAATCAGTGAGGTGTCTGGAATCAGTGGACTCATTTTCAGACACACAGATGGAAGTCTTGTAATCGATTCTGTCATTTAACTGTGTTCAAGCTGAACTAGCCAGATATCTTGTTTTTCTCTCTGTCTCCGTCTCTCTGTCTGTCTCTGCCTCTCTTTATGCCTCTCTCTGTCTCTGTCTCTGTCTGCCTCTCTGTCTGTCTGTCTGTGCCTCTCTTTGCCTCTCTCTCTGTGCCTCTCTCTCTCTCTGTGCCTCTCTCTCTCTCTCTCGCTCGCTCGCTCGCTCGCTCTCTGTATATGTGCTGGCAAGGTCTTGAATTTGGGAGGGAGTATGGAGTTCATAATTTGTTCAAGAGGGATTCATGGCATTTAGACAATTCCATATGCGCTCCACTCATCTCTGCCAGCACGTATTTGGCAGACTCCCTAAGCCTGTGCAACCCCTATGCACTGGCAATGTCTTGAAATGACAAGGCTGGGGGTTGGGGTGGGGTTGGGGGTAAGGGGGAGGAGAAGAGTATGTGAAACATTAAGCTGAGACCATCAGAACGCTGGAAACATTAATATGGGCAAGCCACCAAGCCAGTATTTAATGTTGCCAGCTGGAATTGAACTCAAGATACCAAATCTTGAGTCCACGGCTCCATCTAAAGAGCCAATCGGCCCGATGGGGAGGGGAGGGAAAGGGCCCATGAAACATTAAACTGTCACCACCAGAACGACTGAAACATGAATAAATTAATCCTTTGACACCCGCACCCTGTCCACCAGCGTCTTGCATTGTCAACCGTGCTAGCAAAGCAAAAACTTAACCTTTTGACTCCCTCACCCTATCCACCAGCTTCCTGCAGAAAGGGAGTAAAAAGATTGTGCAGGAAGCTGGTGGATAGGGTCATCATCATCAAGTGCCCTGCCGCATGGCGTTGGCGATCATGGCCCTCCATATGTTTCTATCCCTTGTTGCTGCAAGCACATCTTCCACCGTCTCTGTCCTCAGCCACCCTGTGGATTGGGTGAGGGAGTCAAACGTTTAAGTTTTTGCGGCTCGTGGATAGGATGCGGGAGTTAAAGAGTTAAATTAAAGTGAGCACCGAGCGAACAGGCGAGTTTTCAAAGAGAACTCGGCAACCCAAAGCCAGCTGTCATTGTCCTAACCCTAAGTGTCCAGCCGCAGGGCATAGCGATAGATAGTGCGTGTCACCTGTCATCCCGCCAGCTCTGCTTGTCCTATGATTCACTGGACCAATCGGGTTTTGCTGGTAGAACAAAAGAGCTACAGCCTGCCCTAGGGACTAAGCGCACAAGAAATGAGTTTCTTACAAAGACGTTATACTGTCTCTGGTTTCGTACGAAAAAGAAAAAGTTAGTGTTATTGTTATTTTTGTTAAAAACCCAGCCGCCTGCGTAGAGCCATATCAGGGCTATAGTCGTTTCAAAACAATCAACAGGAAAAAAAAAAAAAAAGGATAGGAAGAAGTAACAGAAAGCAAAGGAGGAAGAAAGAAACAAACAAAGAAAGAGAGTGACAGAGAAGAGGAAATTTCTAGCACAGAATTTCCGGAAGGTGGGGATACTGTTTATACTGAAAGAGCCCCCGGCATCCCCACGTGAGGGAAAAACAAAGTGGAGACAATGCGTAGTGCATGAGGCGTAATTCTTCTTTTGCTTTCGTTCTGTGTCTATAATTATACATAGGCCACATCTGGTTATTAATGTGGCCCTGGTATTTTTTTTTCTTTTTCTGCTTGCTGCTGTGGAAACTGGTGGCCAGCGGAATTGTAGTCGGCCATGTCTCCTGTCGCTCCACTTGATAAAGGTGACATCGCTGTAATGTGTTCAGCTGTCTGGTTCTCTTGACCGAAGGGACAAGGTGGTGAAGAACGCCATGCGTACGTTGATTCACCTGAAGCGTAGTGGGCTAGACCTGTTTGTTTTATGTATGATTTAACCCTTTGACTCCTGCACCCTATCTACCAGCTGCAAAAACTTAACCCTTTTACTCCTGCACCTTATCTACCAGCCGCAAAAGTTTAACCCTTTGACTCCCTCACCCTATCTACCAGCTGCAAAAACTTAACCCTTTGACTCCCTCACCCTATCCACCAAATTCCGACAGGAAGCTGGTGAATAGGGTGAGGGAGTCAAAGGGTTAAGTTTTTGCTTTGCTAGCATGGTTGACATTGCAGGATGTTGGTGGACAGAGTGCGGAAGTCAAAGAATAGTGTATATTCAAATTGTAGTTGTTTAAACATTATTTTACATATTTATTTGCAAGAGATCTCTTTCCACAAAAGCAAGTCACATCGTGTGGGACTGTTGGATGCTGCACTGTAAACTCGTCAGAGTGTTGAACAAAAATTGATACACAGAGTGACTCAGACAGACACAGACACAGACACAAACACAAGCACACAGACATAGACAGACAGACAGACAGACAGACAGACAGACAGACAGACACACACACACACACACATGTAGACACGCATGCACTTGCACTTACACACACACACACACACACACACACACACACACACACACACCACACACACACACACACACACGCACGCTCGCGCGCGCGCGTATTTTCGATGGGGTTTTCCAGACCGAATCATGTCACGTGATGTCAGTGCCCCGGGCAGTTTGTAGCTGAGCGTTTGCTGACAGTGGTTAAGTGCACTGCTTAACTTCCGGACATGTTCCATTAAGTCAAGATGGATGGGACGGCCATAGCGGATGTCGTCTGTCCATTTGTGTGGAGAGGAGAG
>CM060311.1:30827588-30830088 GCA_030674185.1 Monoplex corrugatus | reverse complement strand
CAGTAAGATAGCGCCTGCGCAGTGTGGGCAAAAATGACGTGCAATACAAGCTTCCGAGAAGAATAAGACAACTTGACAAACAAACAAACAACAACAAACAACAAACAACAAACAAACAAGAACAAAAACCAAAACAAAAGAAAACCCCCTGAACAACAACAGCAACAACCATAACAACAAAAACCGAAAAAATTACCTAAAGACAAAACACACACACACACACCGCCGCGCGCCACACACACACACACATACACACACACACACCAAACAACACAAACAAAACAAACAAACAAACAAAAAAAAGAAAAGAAAAGAATAACAAAGGGGGAAACCCCCCCAGAGTTTAATTAAGACGGGACACAGTCCAGCCGCTGTCTCCCGACGATATCACCTTCCATCTCCTCTCTCCCCACAAACACATTATTTCAACCTCTGTCTCTGCTATATTTCTGTCTCTTTTTCTCGCACACGCACACATATACACACACACACGCACACACGCACGCACTCGCTCGTGCGGGGCTAATCCCCCCACCCTGCTATCACGCTCTACCAGGACACACACACACACACGGGCACGAGCACGCGCCAGGTGAACATTTGTGCTAATTGTAGGGCAGGTGAAACCGTTCCTTTCAGAAGCTCACCCCCAAATCGCGTTCTCAATATAATTAGTGCTGGGGGGCTTATAGAACAGAACACGTCATAGACATTGGAGTACGGCAATAGCTCTGTCACAATGTGGGGGAGACAGACACTAGCTTCATATGACATGGATAGGAGACAGCAACTACTCTGTCACATATGACATGGATAGGGAGACAGGCAACTACCTCTGTCACATTATGAGGACAAAACTGACGATAGGGAGACAGCAACTGTCAATGCTGATGGCAGCAATGTTCACATTATAGACATGGATAGGGAGACAGGCAACTACCTCTGTCACATTATAGGACATGGATAGGGAGACAGACAACTAGCTTGTCACATTATAGACATGGATAGGGAAAGACAAGTGCAACATGCTACGCTAGTCATCACATTATGGACATGGATAGGGAGACAGACACTAGCTCAACATTATGGACATGGATAGGGAGACAGACAACTACGTAATACAGATAACACACTTCGTACAGACATGATAGAGACACAACTACTCTACACATTATGACATGATAGGAGACAACAACTAGCTCTGCACATGGACATGATAGGAGCAGCAACACCGACAATGACAGGCACAACACTCTCACATTAGACATGATGGGACAGCAACACCTATCACATTAGGACATGATAGAACTGAATCATGTATCATAAAACACATTCACACACACACACACCACCACAACAACCAAACACCACACACAACCACAACCACACACACACACACACACACAAAAAGAGATCCCTTCATGCGCACTAACAGCAAACGGCACCACATTGAGACAAGTTGATAAGTTTAAATATCTGAGAACAGTCATCTCACAGACGATAGAATGCACATTAGAAATAGCCAACAGAATCGGCCAAGCCAAAACAGCATTCAATAAAATGAAAAGCGTTCTTAACAACAAATGGCTATCAATTAACATCAGGAACAGAGTTCTTGAGTGATAATAGAACCGATATTGTTGTACGGATGTGAAACATGGACTGTCAACACGCAAAGTCAAAACAGAATTGAGGCAGCTGAAATGTAGTTTCTAAGGAGAATATTCAGAGTTCCATGGACAGCAAAGAAAACAAACGAGACAGTCTTGAAAAAGGCAGACACAAAAAGAACATCAACGAAGAAGATTAGGAGAAGACAAGCAAAATTTGTAGGACATTTTATGAGGCAAGAGAAATTAGAGCACCTAGTCAGAACAGGAAAGAAAGGTGGAGGGAAGAAGAGCAGAAAGTAGACCCAGGGAGCAGATATTGTACGGACTTGCGCAGGGGAGAAATATTTGAAGCGACAAAGGATATATTCAAATGGAGGATTATGATCGCAGCGCCATGCGGCGGGGCACATGATGACAGGGAGACAAGCAGCTAGCTCTGTCACACCGCAGTCATGGACAGGGAGACAGAAAACTAGTTCTGTCATATCATAGACTCGCATAAAACAAACAAACAAACAAACAAACAAACAAACAAACAAACAAACAAACAAACAACAGCAAGCAAATAAATAATGAAAAACAAAAGAAAACAAAACAAAACAGCGAGACCAAACAAGAAAACACACAAAAACAAACAAACAAACAAACAAACAAACAAACAAACAAACAAACACTCAGACTAAAACAAACAAACAAACAAACAAAAAAACCCCTTACAAATCAGGTACAGTAAGAATCAACATAAGGGGGGCATCGCAGGACCATCAGTTCATCGAGTTGCCAATCTATGCAGCTATCTATATCTACAGGGCCCATTGGAGTTTTTTTTTAACTCTTGTCGGTTTAGTCTTTATGATCACTAACCGGCATGCACACCTGATAATGAA
>CM060311.1:30820088-30822588 GCA_030674185.1 Monoplex corrugatus | reverse complement strand
CCCACCTCCATCCACAAATTACAATTTTTTTCTTTAGGAACTCACTACAAGCAGCTGCCATTTTCACACAGACAGCTAGCTACTGGTAACAAATTGATGCTAAAAAGCCAGCTGCTTTGCCAGTGACGGGCTGGGGTGTGAGTTCGTTTCGACTGAGGGTGTTGATGATAATGATGACTCAAGTCCCGTAGACATATACATGGAGACAAGCAACCAGTTCTGTCACGCCACGTACATACCATAGATCATGGATAGGGTGATCAGGAACTGGTTATCGACATGGATAAGGAGACAGGCATGTTAGCTGTTCGCACCATAGACATAGACAGGGAGACAGGCCTGTTAGCTGTGTCGTACCACATAGATAAGGAGACAGGCATGTTAGCTGTGTCGTACCACAGACATAGATAAGGAGACAGGCATGTTAGCTGTGTGGCACCATAGACATAGATAGGGAGACAGGCATGTTATCCGTGTCACACCAAGACATGGACAGGGAAACAGGCGTGTAGCTTTGTCGCACCATAGACATCGATAGAATGACAGGCAATTGCTCTGTCCCACCGTAGACATGGATAGGGAGACAGGCAACTGGATGTTTCACATCATAAACATGCATAGGAGAGAGACAACTAGCGCTGTCACAACAACAGACTCTGTGACACGAGAAACATGGACAGAGAGACGGGCAAGTGGCAGACTGACATTTGCTCTGCCACACCATAAACAAAGAAGGGGATACAGGCAGCTTTCTCTGTCACACCATAGACATAGATAGGGAGATAAGCAACTAGCTCTGCCACATTATAGACATGATTAGAGAGACAGGCAACGAACTCTGAGATATCATAGCCTTGCTATGACACGAGGCTCTCGAGCATATAGAGCTAATTAACGTCGCTGTCTCATTCAGCTTGCCTCAGTTCAGTTTTGGCGGCAAATTTGTGTTATAAGAAAACTGACGATAGCAATCAATCAATTCACAAACTGTCCTGCATATCAGGGTTTATGATTAAAAAAAGGCTCAAAATTAAACAAAGAGACAAACAAAAAACAAACCAACCAAACAAACAACACCCACAAACAAACAAACAAACAAACCAAACAAACAAACAAACAAACACAAACAAACAAACAAACAAACAAAAACAACAACAAACAAACCAAAACCAAACAAACACAATAACAACAACAACACGCGAAGTCAGAACAAAATTGAGGCAACTGAAATGTGGTTTCTAAGAACATTGTTGAGAGTTCCATGAACAGCACACACACACACACACACACACACACACACACACACACACAACACACACACACAACACACACACACACACAACACACACACACACACACACACACACACACACAACACAACACACACACACACACACCACACACACACCAAACCAAAACAAAAAACCCAAAACAAAACAAAAAAAACCCAAAACAAAACAAAACAAAAAACAAACAAACAAACAAACAAAAAAACAAAAACAAAACAAAACAAAACAAAAAAAACCCGAGTTAGTCTCGGAGGCAGACACAGGAAGATCATTGATAAGAACAGGAAAAGACAAGCAAAATTTGTCAGGACATATTATGAGGAAAGGCGAATTAGAACACCTGGGTCACAACAGGAAAGCTTGGGGGGGGGGGGGGGGAGGGAAAGAGAACACCAGGTAGACCCAGGGAGAAAATATCGGACGGATTTGCTGGGTGGCTGAGGACAGAAAGGGTGGGAGATATACTTGCAGCGACAGGGGATAGATTCGTGTGGAGGGCCATGGTCGCCAACGCCATGCGGCAGGGCACATGATGATGATGATGATGATGATGGCATCTTTTACTTATCTCAACGTTGATTCCTGGCATAAAGGCTTTAATCTAAAAAAAAAAAAAGTAGAAATGGATTGTGAGGCTGTCATACGCTGCGAGTTCTGCTGAGTTGCCAATCTATGTTACTATACGTATCTATGATGCCAGAGTTAATGAGCAGTGCGCTGTGGCAGTCAGACAACCATCTCCAGCTCTAATCACCTTCAACTGCTTAATGAGCTGCTGTCTGTCAGTAAGTCCGCTACCAGCATCTGGCTGCTGGTCTGGTCCAACTGTTCAGTCTAAACTATAATAATAACCGACAAGGCGGTCAGGCCATATCAGTAATAATCCCTTTAACTTGTCTAGTGATCATGACCCCAATTTTGAGTTATTCGCAGACACACAAAAAAGTCACCTTAGCTTGTTTTATGAAATCATTTTGTGGTCCTCACTGACCCATCTCCCCCCTTCTCCTAGCATTGAAGGTTCTTTTTCTTTGAAATCAAATACAGTTTTACAAAATATGAACCAAAGATCTGTATTCATACAATGAGTTTACATTAAACATGTCATATCTCTAATATGCCACAAATCAAACAACAATGCAGACCGAAACGAATCGCAATTTTTGAGCAAAATCAAGAGATGCAAAGGATTCTCTGTCTCTGTCTCTCTC
>CM060311.1:30805088-30810088 GCA_030674185.1 Monoplex corrugatus | reverse complement strand
ATTCTCTCTCTCTCTCACTCTTCTTCTTTCTCTCTCCCTCTCTCACTCTCTTTCTCCCCTTTCTCTCTCCCCTCACTCTCTCTGTGCTTTTTAAAGTGTTGAAGGGAGCCAGTACAATCCCTTTTCCTCTCTCTCTGTCTCTCTCTCTCTCTCTCTCTCTCTGTGTCTCATACTGACACTCGTGGTTCCACCACAGCTGCGGTGACAGCCATACGTAAATCAGCCTCATCAAGTGCGACTTTCGAGGTGTAAAAAGCGTTACTCCAATAAAAGAAGTAGGAATCGATGAATCAGTTGCCTAAGGGTCAACATGGGCCAAGGGTTCGCTGAGTTGCCAATCCATCAAGTATATGTCTATGAGCAAGAGCAAACGTTTCGAGCTGATTGCAGTGATGAACAGATTTAGGTCAGGATAGATAATCGGGGATCTGGCCCACTGAGTTATCTCAGCGACGTTTATACAGAATGCTTCTTTCATACATAATTCACTGCTCTACTCTATTACAATATGTGGAAGTATAATGGATCTTTTGAAAAGAAAAGTGAGCTGTATAGTTCGCCGTTCTACACCATCAGAATAATATAGAAGTATCACAGATTATTTGAAAAAGTAAAGCTACAGGAAAGCTGAGGGAAAGACAACACCAGGTAGACCCAGGGAGAAAATATTGGACGGACTTGCAGAGTGGCTGAGGATAGAGAGGATTGGGAGATATACTCGCATCGACAAGGGATAATAGATGCATATGGAGGGCCATAATCGCCAACGCCATGTGGCAGGGCACGTGATGATGATGATGATGATAATGATGATGATGAAGCTACATAGTTCACTGTTCTACATTATTAAAATGTATGGAAAATATGAGATTTTTTTTCTTTATGAATATGATTGATCCCCTGACAAAGTAAGTTATACATACTTCGCTGTTCTACACCATTAGAGAATGTTGAAGTAGGATAGATCTTTTGGAAAAGTAAGCATGGTTTGTATCACCAGAAACAGGCGTTATGGAATGCGAGCTACCATATGTTTGCTGATGTGTACAGAAGACAATTGTTTTTGGCTTGAACAGAGACAGACAGACAGACAGATAGGCAAGCAGATAGACAGGCAGGCAGGCAGCAGGCAGGCAGGCAGGCAGGCAGGCAGGCAGGCAGGTAGGAGGCAGGCAGGCAGCAGGGAAGGAGGTAGGTAGGCAGGCAGGCAGGCAGTAGGCAGGCAGTAGCAGGCACGACAACAGCAGCAGGCAGGCAGGTAGGCACAGGCAGGCAGCAGAGACATTCACATATATGCATACATACCTACATACTACATACATACATACATACATAATACATGTACATACACATACACACATACATACTACACACAACACACATACATACATCATGCATACATGATACATACATACATACATACATACATACAACATACATGCATGCATGCATGCATGCATACACACACACACACATGCAAACACACATACTGACAGACAGACACGCACACACACATACGTCTTAAGCACATACGGAAAACAATAAAAAACCAAACGAAACACACACACACACACACACACACACACACACACACACACAACACACCACACACACACACACACACACACACACACACACACACACACACACACACACACACACCACACACACACACACACACACACACACACACACACACACCACAAACACACACATTCACGCAGTCGCAGACAGCGACACCCTCCTTTCAAACCCCCACTCCCTCACATACACATATTATGCATGCATGCACATACATACAGACACTAACACCTCGCCCTCCCTTCCACACCTCTCCCCCCTCCTTATTTTTGCCCCACGCTTCATTACTTCCACAGCCACGTCTTGTTTTCGTCTAATGATGAATTCTGTGCCCGCAGGTCGTATGACTGAACGAATCGACGACAATCATTTTTTCTTAAACTGATGACGTCAGTGAAGCGTCGTCTTGAAAGTGTAATGAAGAAATAGATCAGCACGTTGGCTTAAAAAAAACAAACAACAAAAAACAAAAAAAACAAAAACAAGCGGAGATTTGTGGATGAAACCGCTGCTACTGTATCATGCTTTGAATGTGTTGTCTCATTTGCTTCGACTTTTTAAAAAAAAATATTTTAAATTTTTTTATTTATTTATTTATTTATTTTTTGTTCCTCGAAGATCCAGACAAGGTCTTTCGTGTTAACAAAGAAAACATACCGCCACCATCATCTCCATCGATACCACCACTACCACTATCGCTACCACTACCACACACATGTCAACCACTATTTGAGTCACATCATTGTAATATACCTTTTTCTGCAGTATCAGATAAAAAGAAAAAAACCGTAGTAATGAGAAAAACTTCTTTTTTTTTAAAAGCATGTCTACTAAATGTTCTTCTATGTATGCACATTCACTAAAGACTACAGATATAATTCTTTGGGACAAAGTGGGAATCGGATTTATTCGAAAACTGTACTGTTTGCGAATTCACAGCACGAACTTGCCGCTGTTGTACGGAAACATTGTAAACGTATTGTGGACGCCAGTTTTCTGATTTCGCATTTTGTTTGTACGCCGCAGTACCTGAAAGCCATGAAAAAAAAAATGAAAAAAACAGAAAAGAAAAAAAGAAACAACGACCACACGAATTACGAATAACTATCATTGTCATCATCATCATCATCATCATCATATCATCATCATTCATCATCTCATCATCATCATCATCATCTCATCATCATCATCATCATCATCATCATCATCGTCGTCGTCGTCGTCGTCACCACCACCACCACCACACCACTACCACCACCACCCCTTCTTCATCATCATCATCATCATCATCATCATCGTCATCGTCGTCGTCGTCGTCGTCGTCGACGTCGTCACCACCACCACCACTACCACCTCCACCACCGTCATCATCATCATCATCATCGTCGTCGTCGTCGTCGTCGTCACCACCACCGTCGTCACCATCACCACCGTTGTCATCATCATCACCACCACCACCATAATCATCTCATCATCGTCGTCGTCGTCATCATCATCATGTCATCATCATCTTCTTCTTCTTCTTCTTCTCCACCATCATCACTAAATCATCAGCACCAGGTTCAAGCACAAACCACTACCACCATCACTAACCATCACTGTCATTACGATCATCACCACCGTCATCACCACCATCATCATCACAATCATCACAGTTTTATGACGAAGGGGACGACGAGGGTCTCGGTGATGATGTTAATAACTATAGTAATAATACTGCTTATGACTCAGTAATAATAACTGTCAGCCCGCTGTTAAAAGTCGATCAGCGTTCGTGATTAGGTTAATTTAGTTCTCCGTCTGCTGCGGTAATGAAAACAAAGGTTTCCCCTTTGTCTCTCATCCCTCCCCACCCCCATCCCCGTCCATCACAATCTTTCCACTTCTCCCTATCCCCCCATCACACACACGCACGCACGCACGCGCTCACACACACACACAACACACACACACAACACACACACCCCACACACACACACACACACACACACACACAACACACATACTAGTGTACACTTTTTCTGAATGCTTTTCTGTTGCTCGTTAAATCGTATGATGTTACATTATATGGCACAATGCCAATGTGACTGCATAGATTCTTCCATCCGATAGACTCCTCTTTATCTTATATATATATATATATATATGTGTGGAGAGAGAGAGAGAGAGAGAGGGGGGGGGAGAGAGAGAAACAAAAAACAAGACAAACAAACTAGAATATTGAGCCCAGTACTTCGGCCGGTGGCCTTCCTACATATTTGTCCATTAATCTTCAGTACCATTTTTTTCTTGTTTGTTTGCATATTTATTCATTTGTCTGTTTATTTATCTATTCATTTGTTCATTCATTTTTAATACTATTTTTTCTTTTCGTCTGAAAGTACATGTGTTAATAGACGTTAAAAGAAATAACGAAGGAACACTTTTTACGTGACAAGACAACAACAAGACAGTCAAGTCATACTGACGGCGTCGTTTTCATCTAGAAAACAAATTCAGAGAAAAATAAGGGGATTATTATTGCAAAACAGTATAAAGAACCCACCTGCGCATAGACAACAGGGTGTGTGTGGGGGGGGGGGGAGGGAGGGATGGAGGGGGAGTCGTAATTTCGATGCAGCTTAGAAAGCAGTTTATTCCTTTGTGGTCAAACACTTTGCGCGAATGCAAAATATTAAGAGTTTTGTGTTAGCGTTTTGTTCAGGAGGGATTCATTGCTGTCAGACAGTTCTATATGTGCACGACCTAAATCTGCTGGTAAGAAGAAGGATTCTCTGAGCCTGTGCAAAACCTTTAGTTGCTGGTCTTGAAATAGAAGCGAGTAGGGGGGAAGAAAGGAATCTGTGATACTAAGTGATTACACTGGCACCACCAAACTGAGTGCATGGTCCCCTTCATGGGGATGCTGAGGGCTCTTTTATTTTTAGTATAAATAGTAACCCCACAAAGCAGAGTAAGATTGAGGCAGCCGAGATGTGGTTTCTAAGAAGAATGTTGAGAGTTCCATGGACAGCAAAGAAAACAAACGAGACAGTCTTGATGGAGGCAGACACAAGTAGATCATTCACAACGAAAATTAGGAAAAGACAGGCAACATTTATAGGCCATTTTATGCGGAAAGAGGAATTGGAGCACCTGGTCACAACGGGAAAGCTGGAGGGAAAGAGAGCACCGGGCAGACCCAGGGAGAAGATACTAGACGGACTTGCAAAGTGGCTGGGGTCACGGAGGGAGGAAGAGATGCTTGTGGCAACAAGTGATAGGGACAGATGGAAGTCCATAAACGCCAACGCCATGCGGCAAGGCACCTGATGATGATGATGATGATGAGTAACCCCACCTGCAGGAAACTGTGCTAGAAATGCCCTCTTTTCTATCATTTTCTTTGTTCCTGCCTTGCTCCTTCGCTTTCTGTCATC
>CM060311.1:30792588-30800088 GCA_030674185.1 Monoplex corrugatus | reverse complement strand
TGTTCGATAAAGTCTTACGTACTTTCTTTTAGGATTGATAACTGTGTACATGTATAAAGTGCATTTTTGGCTCTAGGGAAATGAAATAAACGGAAGCAATTTTAGTAATTTGGGCCCGTTTTTATGTATGTTTTAGTGTCCTTTGTTACGTTTAAATTTGTAATCAGGTGTGTTTTTTTAAATCCCCTGTACGATGAATTGGACGGAGTGGTCAACGCCAGGGTCATCTGCTTGGATTTTTGTGCGCGAATGCATTGATATGTGTACTTTTTCCCCCCTGTTGAAATATTGTGTATGTTTTGAAGCGGTTATAGCCCTGATATGGCTCTACGCAGTCGGCTGGACTTTAAACAAAAATAACAATAACAACAACCCACCAGACGAGAGGTAACCAGGCAGAATTGAACCCGGACCGTCGGATTGGACGTCCGACGTCCTACCCACCTGACTACCGCGCCTGTGGCTGTCTATTGATTTACCGGCTTTCTGTCGATATCGATTTCTCTGTCTCGGCCTGCTGCCATTTTCGCTTTCCGTTTTCCTCCATCCCTCTTCTTCCTCCCGTGTCACGCCTAAAGTATCCTTGGGTCAGATTTACTTTGGGTACTTTTAATGTGTTGCAGGCATGCATACGTGTAAAGCAAGCTCGCACACATGCAGGCACAGAAGCATGCACTTGTGTGCACGTTCGCACGCTGGCACATCTCCAGTAACCATCATGCATCACGAATTGGATGATACGAATAAGCTATAGCTGAATGGAGATAAGACGGAAGTAGTGCTCGATGGCACTAAGCACAAGCTTTCCACAATATAAAATTTGTTCTGTCTCACTTGGGGACAACGCTATTGTACTTTCTGAATCAGTCAAGAACCTTGGCGTTGTTCTTTATTCTCAAATCTCTATGCAGAAATTTATCACCCAAACCTGTCAGTCGTGTTACTGTCAGCTGTGGCTTTTCACTTCTGTTCGTCGTTATCTTTCAACTTCAGCAGCATCTAAAAATCACGACTTCTCTTATCTTGTTTCGTATCGATTATTGTAAGTCTCTGCTCTCTGGCTTGGCTGCTGCTTCTGTTGCATGCCTCCAGCGCGTTCAGAAATCTTCAGCCCGTCTTGCCCTTTGTACAAAGAAGCATGATCATATCACTTGTTGCACTTTTCCACTGATTGCTTGTTTCTCTGATAATTTCATACAAGATCAATACAGTATGCTGCAAGTGTATCAGTGGTACTGCACTGCACCCTATTTACCTTTGTGACCATCTCCAATGTAGTCCCCTGCCAGACCTCTTCGTTCTGCTTCTGATATTCCTTGTTCACAAATTCCTCGATACAGACGTTCCACAGCCTGTCGCCGCTCTTTTCTGCTCTGCCAGGTCCATACATCTGGAATCAGCTTCCCCTGTCTGTAGGATAGTTCCTTGAAGTTAGACATACCTTTTGTCCGGCAATGACAGACATATATTATTCAAAGGACATAACTCTTGAGAATTATCTCCCATGTTTTACTTATCAAACCCATTCAGCTAGCATAGAAGCAGATACGAAGTACAAAAACAGTAAGCTCAGAACACTCGTTACTGTTTTTGTACTTTGTATCTGCTTCTATGCTAGCTGATGGTGCGCAAACTGTGTTAGATTTGAGAAGTTCTATACAACATGGGAGACAATTCTCAAGAGTTATGTCTTTGATTAATATTATAAAAATTCTCCCTGCTTCCCTCTTATTTCTTTGGTAATGACAGACATACCTTTCTGACCAGCAATGATTTAGACATACTTTTGTCCAGCAGTGATTTTCCCTTCTGTGTGCCCAATCTTCCGTCCTACTCACCTTCTGTCCTCCTTCTGCCGGTTTGTGTATGTTAGCACCCTTGAGTTTTGGTCAGTGTGAGTGAATGCTTTGGTGAATGATGAGAAGTGGTCACTTTTGATTCGGTTAATATGTCAAGATTTGGCGCCGTGTAATTGTCCTTCTACTACTACTGCTATTATTATTATTATCATTATTATTATTATTATCATTATTATTATTATCAGTAGTAGTAGTAATAGTAGTAGTAGTAGTTGTGTGTCTTGTAAGTTTCGACAATGAAAACAAATGTCATGTAATCTTTTAAAGAATATGCTTTTTTGATATGTGTATGTGGCGAAATACGACTTCATTAACACAGCGTTTTTCACTGTGGCTAACCGGGAAATGGTGAAATGAGAATTGGCGAATGAGGATGTCCCCTGTAGCACACGGGCAGAACCTTGAGGTCTCCCAAAACTCGTCACCAGGTGTTTCTGGGTCTTCCTTACGTTCTTTGTCCCTGCAGGTGTCAAGCGAAAGGTAGCACAGGTGATGCTATTCTGCTGTCTTCGGACGATACACCACCGGTCCCATCTGCATGACGATCATCATCATCATCAGGTGCCCTGCCGCATGGCGTTGGCGATCATGGACTTCCATCTGCCTCTATCTCTCGTTGCCCCTAGCATCCCCCCCACCCTCCTCGTCCCCAGCCACTCTGCAGGTCCGTTCAGCATTTTCTCTCTGGGTCTACCCGGTGCTCTCTTTCCCTCCAGCTTTCCCGTTGTGACCAGGTGCTCCAAACCCCCCTTCCTCATAAAATGGCATATAAATGTTGCCTGTCTTTTCCTAATCTTCCTTATGAGTGATCTACTTGTGTCTGCCTCCATCAAGACTGTCTCGTTTGTTTTCTTTGCTGTCCATGGAACCCTCAACATTCTTCTTAGAAACCACATCTCGGGTGCCTCAATCTTGTTCTGGCTTTGTTTGTTGACTGTCCACGCCTCGCATCCGTACAACAGTATTGGTTCTATATAACATTCAAGAACTCTCTTCCTGATGTTAATTGATAGGCATTTGTTGGTAAGAATGCTTTTCATCTTCTTGAATGCTGTTTTGGCTTGGGATGAAATGATCGTTCCCAGGTATTTGAATTTATCAACCTGACGATATCGGTCATAATCCTGCTCTCTTGATTGCATTGGACGAGAGTACTTGTTGGTTGGAATTGGTGCTGGGACGGACGATTCGTGCTAACTCTTCAGGAGGTTTTTGTGTGTGGAAAGTTGTCAGCTTGGTCAGGTCGCTGTGTCTGTCATCCGTCACCAGCATTTGTGTGCCATATGTGTGTGTGTGTTGTTGGTCCAAATGCAGATCACGTCTCCCGTCGCCCATCCTTAATCTCTTGTCGTTTCATCGATATAACTTTCACATCACAGTGCATGAGTACAGTCTGAGTCATTCCATTTTTTTCATGGAACATTCAACACTCGTAGTCCACATTAGTGTATGCATGTCACTAGTTTCTCTCTTCTTCTGTCTGTCTGTCTGTCTCTCTCTTCTGTTTACCTACCTACCTACCTACCTACTACCTACCTACCTACCTTACCTACCTACCTACCTACCTATCTATTATCTATCTATCCTATCCTGTCTGTCTATCTATCACTAGCTATCTATCTAATCATATCTATCTGTCTTGTGTCTATCTATCTATCTAGCTATCTGTCATATCATTCTATCTATCTGTCTGTCTGTACGTCTATCATCTATCTATCTATCTGTCTATCGCATCTATGTCTATCATCTTTCTATCGATCTATCTATCTGTCTATCTATCTTCTATCTATCTATCTATCTATCTATCTATCTATCTATCTATCTATCTATCTATCTATCTGTCTGTCTGTCTTCTATCTATCTATCTTTCTAACTATCTATCTATCTATCTCACTCTTAATTTCAAATAGAATGCCATCTGTTTATTATTTCCCCCTTCGAATGAGAGGGTTATACTCAAATTCGGTAAGTATTGCACAGCAGCTCTCTATAAAGAAAAATTACATTTATATAATCTCTCTCTCTCTCTCTCTCTCTCTCTCTCTCTCTCTCTCCTCTCTCTCTCTCTCTCTCTCTCTCTCTCTCTCTCTCTCCCTCTGTTGACCAATGTGTAATTTATGTGTACATGTAGTGTAGGCTCTCTGTATATGTTAAAAACATATGCTTTGCTTATTTCATATCCTCGTGAATGAAATATGTTCTCGTTCTTCAATTATTCTCGTTCTTGTTCTTGTTTGCTCTCTCTCTCTCTCTGTCTGTCTGTCTGTCTGTCTGTCTGTCTGTCTGTCTGTCTGTCTGTCTCTCTCTCTCTTTGTCTCTCCCTTCTCTCTCTCTCTCTCTCAATCTTCATTGCAAAGAAAAAAAATGAGTGGGTATTTTTCATATCGATCGATGAAAAGTGTGTTGTGTGTGTGTGTGTGTGTGTGTGTGTGTGTGTGTGTGTTGTGTGTGTGTGTGTGTGTGGTGTGTGTGTGTGTGTGTGTGTGTTTTCTGTGTGTTATTTTTCTCTCTTCTCTCTCTTTCCTCTCCTCTCTCTCTCACTTTTCTCTCTGGGTGTATGTGTGGTGTGTGTGGTGTGTGTTGTGTGTGTGTGTGTGTGTGGTGTGTGTGTGTGTGTTGTATGACAAGAATGAACAAGCAATATTTTCTGTTGTTTCTGGATGGATCTGTTAAAACAGATCTGGATCAAGTGTGTAGATAGTACAGCAGTTGCGAAACCATTAGTTTGAAAAATGAAGCTCTCGAAAAGTGTAGTCACATGGACCAAAATCGTGTCTAAAATCAGCACTTGTTGTTATTATCATCATTATTATTATCATTGTTATCATTATCATTGTTATTATTTATATTATTATTATTATTATTATTTATTATTATTTATCAATTGTTTAGAAAAGTGTGTGAACAACGCTTTCTCTGAACTTCTGACAGTATTTACGTTTCTATTTTCATGTCATTACTGTCTGCCATTGCCCTCGCTTCTTGTCAAGTTTTAATTTCAACTGAAGCTTCTTCAAGGTCACAGTGACCTTGAGAAGTACAAAATCTGGATTCTTTGTAATGGGGGGGGGGGGGAGGAGAGAGAGAGAGAGAGAGAGAGAGAGAGAGAGAGTGAGAGAGAGAGAGAGAGAGAGTGTGTGTTAGAATGACTGGGAGAGAGAGGAACTGTTAAAATGACGAGAGAGACAAAGACGGAGAGAGAGAGAGAGAGAGAGAGAGAGAGAGAGAGAGAGAGAGAGAGAGAAGAGAGAGAGAGAGAGAGAAGAGAGAGAGAGAGGAGAGAGAGAGAGAGAGAGAGAGCAAACAAGAACAAGAACGAGAATAATTGAAGAACGAGAACATATTTCATTCACGAGGATATGAAATAAGCAAAGCATATGTTTTTAACATATACAGAGAGCCTACACTACATGTACACATAAATTACACATTGGACAACAGAGGGAGAGAGAGAGAGAGAGAGAGAGAGAGAGAGAGAGAGAGAGAGAGAGAGAGAGAGAGAGAGAGAGAGAGAGGAGAGAGAGAGAGAGAGAGAGAGAGAGAGAGAGAGAAGAGAGAGAGAGAGAGAGAGAGAGAGAGAAGAGAGAAACTGTTAGAATGACTTGGAATTCTGTGAAACACTAAATGACACCGGTCCTCATATTGATCGGAGCATTATGATGGGCGGCGAACAGGATTTTTGTTGTCTTTGCTGGATTGGGACTGGATCAGGGTATCAGAATTTGAGCCCACGGCTTTTTCATTTATTTGAGTCAGTCCGTGGTTGACTGACTTATTGTGTGACTGATTGACTAATTCACGAATTAACTGTTCACTGACTGATGATTGACTGGTTCAGGTTCATGTTGCTTTTAGCCCAGCCGACTGCTAGAGCCATATCAGGGCTAACACCATCTTAAAAACGACACCAAGGTAAAATTAAAAAGACGACAGTTAAAAAAATCATGCTCACCGTTAGACTGAATGACTGACTAATTGACTGAATGTTTGACTGATTGACTGACTGACCTACTGACTATTCATATTGCTTATAGCCCAGCCGACTACTGGAGCCATATGAGGACTAACACCACGTTAAAAACGACACCCAGGTTAAATAAAAAGACAACATTAGAACTCAGGATTAACGCTTAGAATGATTGACTAATTGACTGAATGATTGACTAATTGACTGGATATGATTGACTATATTGACTTTGGCTGCCTTACTGACTGTTCGTATTGCTTATAGCCCAGCCGACTACAAGAGGCATATCAGGGCTAACACCACGTTAAAAACGACTTCCAGGTAAAACAGAAAGACAAAAGTTAAAAATCATGCCCACTGTTAAACTGACTGAATGACTAATTGATTAAATGGCTGACTAATTGACTAACTGACTTACTGATTGACTGACTGATTAGCTGACTGGCTTACGTGTGGACGAGGACTCACTAAATGACTGACGAACTGAGAGTAAGACTGAATGAACTGACTAATTGACTATCTGACTGACTGAATGACTGATTGGCTGCCCAACGGACCGAATGACCATTGTCCGTCCTTTCCTCTTTCCGATCCGACCGTCTCTATACTTCTTTCATCTTTTTTCTCTCTGTCGTCTTGTCATCTCATTCCTTTGTCTTTCCGTCAAGCTTTTGTAGTGTGCATAGAGCGTAAAATCTCAGTGGCTAATTAACCAGTCGTGTGCCAGCCTTTTTCCTGTGGCTTGTCACAGTCGTTCCTTCTCTGTCTCCCTGCCTCTGTGTCTGTGTATCTCGCTCTGTCTCTGTCTCTCTCTAAGTCTCTGTCTGTCTGTCTGTCTCTGTCTCTGTCTCTCTCTGTCTGTGTCTCTGTCTGTGTCTCTGTCTGTCTTCTCTTCTCTCTTCTCTCTGTCTCTCTGTCTCTCTCTGTGTCCTCTCTCTCCCACAAACACACACACACACACACACACATACAAACTCTACAAACTCTCTCTCTCTCACCCCTCTCTCTCTTTCTCTCTCTTTATGCTTGTTTATAGAAGTCCTTCATCATTTTGCGTAATATCATCAGATTGTTCCTTCCCTCCCCCCCCCCCCTCCCACCTCACTACAGAACGGACTAAGCCTAACGCAATAAACCATCGTCCATGTTCTCTCTCCACTCTCCCCACAAACCAGACGTTCACAGAGTCTGGAGTATGTGCATTCAACGCAATCAGACAGTTCCACAGGCGCTCCACCCAGATCTGTTAGCAGTCGGCTTGACACACCGTCTTTACCTAATGTCTTTTCTTAGAAAGGAAGGCGAAAAAACGGAAAGCAAATCTTGATGTTCACTTTGAAATCTCCCATGTACGAAATATGTTTTTTTTTCTTGCATGTTTATGTTGCCAGATGTATAAAACGTTCTTCTTAAGTGTATGAATTGAAATTATTATTATTATTTTTGTTTTGTTTTGTTACTACATTGTTTGTTGATGTCTATTCACTGTTAAAAAGGATTAAAAAAAAGGTGAAAAAAAAAAGAAAAAAGAAAAACGGAAAGCGGCAGCCACACAGAGAGTGACGGAGAAATTTTATAGCATCGAATTTTCAGATTGTGGGGAGATTACTAAAGTTGAAAGAGCTTATAGGCGTTATTGTCACATGACATCCTAACACAGATGGTTGTTATAAA
>CM060311.1:30767588-30772588 GCA_030674185.1 Monoplex corrugatus | reverse complement strand
TAAGGAATGCATTTGCTCATCCGTGTCTGGCACCATACTTTTTCGGTATAGCATCTTCTGTCCTCAGTCGCGTGATCAGAAAACTCTTAGCTGTCGTGATGTATTTGGGTTCGGAGGGTGTGTGTGTTTTTTCATTGCGAAGATTTGTGATAGGCCGATTTTTGCGGGTGTGCAAACGAAAATGAAAGTTGATGGAATGAGGGGGTGTGGCGGGGAGGAAGGGGGGGGGGGAGGGGAACAAGGTGTGGTTAGTGGAAATTATAACCCAGCAAACAAACAATGACTGTAATGACTAATGCGGTGTGTCAGAGAGGAATGGAAGGCCTCCAAGTCCCAGTACTATTAGGTTCAGATTCAAAATCAAATGCTGATCTTGGGAGATCTGTCACAAGAACTTGGCATATCAGGTGTAGGTAGCATTTTCTAATTCAACCATTGAATAATAGTTGTGCACAAAACAACTTTGGCTGAAAGCATTTAACAGGACTTGTAATATCTAATTATAATATTCAAATAGGCTGTGGGTAATGCAGACTGTCACATTGTGATATTTTTGTTAGAATTGTATTGCATTTTGAAACCAAAAGAACTTCTCTGTCTGTCTGTCTGTTTTAGTTTTTCTCTGGTCTTCCTTGTACCTTTTGTATTGTAAAAGAAATTAGATCTTGTCAAAACATTCCAGAGATCTGTCTAGAAGTTATAGAACTATTATAAGCATTGTACTAGACGTAGGCTGTTAATCCCTCCTTTCACCTTAACCCTAAGATCACTGCTGTCTGTAGCCTATATTGTAGTATTCTCTGTATCATTAAATGGGTTAACTGAGTGTAATGTTCAACTGTTTGATCACATACATTACTTTCAATTCGGAAATATTTTGGCACTAATTGACCAAGACATAAGATAAATAAAATTATCCATTATGTTTTTTCTTCTTCCTCACCTTCTTTCCATTGTGCCATCTAATTAATGGTTTATATGTATAGCAAAGGCCACCAAGTCGCAAAATGTTTTACCTGACTCAAACATTCTATTTGCCCTTTCCAAAACAGCAAGGAAATTTGGTCTGCAGGCATCTCATTGTCATGTTAAACAGCATGCACGTGCACGCCCCCCCCCCCCCCCCCACACACATAGACACACACACACACACACACACACACACACACACACACACACACACACACACACACACACGTGCGCGCAAACACAGTGACACACATGCACATGCATACATACAAAACAAACAAATGAGTGCTATATTAATTATGTTTTTAAGACTAAGTGAGACTAAAGGTTGGTATCTCTGTTGCTTATGAGTCATTGGGCATTATAATATGAAATTTCAGCATTGATTTTTTTTTTAAAGAAAGATAAGTGCATATGAAATGTGTGCTGCTGTCTCTAGAGAAATTACGTTGCCATTTCATGGCCCACCTCATGTATATTTTAGTGTGTGTGTGTGTATGTGCACACACACGAGAGTGTGTGTGTGTGCATGCGTGTGTGTGTGCGTGTGTGTGTGTGTGTGTGTGTGTGTATGTGTGTGTGTGTCACTGTGTATGTGTGTGTGTGTGTGTGTGTGTGTGTGTATGTGCATGCCTGCATTGAATGTGTGTGTGACTGTGATTCATGGCATGTGTATCTATGCATGTGTGTCTGTGGATGATGCGTGTGTGCATGTAAACATGTTGGTGATTAGTAATCCTGAGTAATGATATTGATAATATCAGTACGACTATCAATGTATATAAATCATGGCGATATTAATCTGTGTATTTTTTTTTAAAGCTTTGTGCCTTTTTTTTTTTGATACATGTATGCAGGTTGATTTTGTTTTGCTCACACTGTGCAGGCAATGTCTTGCTGCACAAGATGCATACTCTGTGCGTGCTGGTTGTTTTCCTGTTTCCATAAGCCACCAGGCTCTCAACCCTTTGAGTTTGACTCCTGCACCCTATCCACCAACTGCAAAGACTTTTTCCCTTGATTCCCTCACCCTATCCACCAGGCAGAATCAGGGGGGGGGGGGGGAGGTACCCAGGCAGAATCAAACTCATGCCTTCTGATTGGAAGGCTGATGTTACAATAGATTGTGTATAATTTATCAGTTAATTTACATTTTGGATGATAATATTTGGTACGCTTGTTTCCTGTTTGTTGCCATAGAATATTTTGTTTTTCCATTGTCTTTGTAAGTAATGATGGAGGAGTGAGTTATTTATTCAGACATGCTGACAGACATAGAGACTGGCCAGCATGCAGACAGACAGATGGGCAGGCATGTACGTGCACTTGCATACATACATGCATACATACATACGTATGCATGGACAGTTGGACACACACAGAGACTCAGACAGACACAGACACACACAGACATGGACACACACAGAGACACAGACACACTACACACACACACACACATACACACACACACAGACACACACACACACAGACACACAGACACACACACACACACACACACACACACACACGAACAAACAAACACAGACACAAACACACACACAAACACACACATACATAGCATAGGCACCTAGACATATATGTTCACACTAATTACGAATAATGTACCAGGCGAATCGATGTACAGACATGTGTGACACACTTACAAGCACAGATGCTCTTATTACCCATGATTCGATATTTATATAAAGTTTTGCATTGGTGCACTTGTATGATTGGATGTTGTAGTGCAGCATATCATTAATAATTGCATGTAAATATATATCCAGTTTCTGCACATCTTCCTTGTATCTCTTAAATCTGCGGATCACTTTGACCTCATAAGATCCATTCTACGGTGTACTTTGAACATTTCAACACTACTTGAACTTTATTTGATTAAACAGAAAAAGAAGAAGAAGAAGAAGAAAGGGTTGGATCCTGGTTGGATCCTAAAGCTCAGACATTTAAGCAAATTGTAAATTGCTCATGACCAGCTAAACCCTTGATCACATATAGATGCCATCTGTGTTTGTCTTTAGTTTACATTTAGCATAGTGTATGCTACCGGTAGAAGTACAAAATAAAAGAATGGAGAAATGTGTGGCCTTCCAAGTTGGGTTCACAACATATCATCATCACCATGATAATAATCACCACCACAGCCATCATCAGTAGACCTACTGCTGGTAGTAGTAGAAATACAAAATTGATAATAATCACCACACAGCCATCATCATTGTAGACTGTATGTTTTTTTGTTTAAATTCAGCGTAGTTAAAGTAGATCTACTGCTAGTACTAGTAGTAGTAATAGTAGAAATACAAAAATTAAGTAATGAGATTTTTTTCTAATACAGAAATATGTCAAATGGTGATGTATGGTTCTCATCATCATCATAATTACCATCCTGATCATCAGGGACACTGCTACTACAAACACCACCACCACCATCACCACCATCATCTGTCATGATCCCTACCATCACCTCCATCATCATCTCTTCTGATCATCATTATATATGAATCTGGAGTGTGGGTATGTGAGTAAAGTGCTAACTGGCAAAATTAAGTCACCACACGCCAACTGTTGCTAACTGAGTCATGGTTGACCTTTCAACTTAGACACATATACTGATATAGTATACACATATAATGCATTTTTTATAGGATAAACTAACTGTATTGCCAACATCTGCTACAGACAAAGACGTGCCTGATAGGTAGCTGTAGATCCAGCTTGTATCACCAATCAGTGCCGGCTGTTTACACATGTATGTGTGCACGCGCACAGGAAGAGGGGTGGGGGATAGGTGGTGGTGGAGATGGGTGGATGGGGGTTAGGGTGGTGTGTGACAGTGTGTGTGTGTGTGTGTGTGTGTGTGTGTGTGTGTGTGTGTGTGTGTGTGTGTTATTGTATCACTGTATGTTTGTGTGGTTCAGTTATTTTACAGTGTTTTTAAAGGAACAAGTAGTGTATGCTATCACACCCTTGCAACTGCTGATATGCTGGGTCGTAAATTATGCACTTCTTTTGCTTGAGATAGGAATTCCGCTGCTGTGTTTACGGTGCATTGTTAATTGCTGTTATCTGCCAACTTCTTCAGAGTCTGCGAAAGTTTTTTTTTCAGTGCTTTAACGCTGTAGAGTCCTAGAATGTCTGCATAAAATGTGTTTGAACTACAAAAACAAATAATAAGACACAGGACATAGCGTTGGTTTTCAGCTGTATCCGAAAGTTTCTGGCAGACTTGTTGTACTTGGATGGGTCAGTATTTTTCTGTGTGCGTGCATGCGTGTACTGTATCACTGTGTGTTTGTGTTGCTCAGTTATATTGCAGTTTTTTTTTTAAAGGAAAGAGTAGCTCATGCCATCACGTGCTTGCAACTGCTTGTATGCTGAATTGTAAATTATACACTTATCTTTTGCACAAACTGTGCTTGGGATAGGAATTCCGCTGTTGTGTTTACTGTGCATTGTTCATCGCTGTTAATGTTATCTACCATTCCTTCAGAGTTTTCTAGATTTTTTTTCAGTGCTTTTGTACTGTAGAGTCCTAGAATGTAAGAATGTCTGCGTACAATGTGTTTGAATGACAAAACATATATTAAAACGGTGGACCTAGTGTTACTTTTCAACTGCATCTGGAAGTTTCTGCAAGAACTGTTGTAGGCCTACTGGGATAGGTCAGTTTTTCTGGTTCTGTACACTGTTTTAGTTTTTAGTATAACATAACACTTATAGTTATACTGTAATAGTAATGGTTATCACCTTTTAAGTTTTACTCATTGCGGCATTGTAAGAGGTTTGTTGGAGTTGGTCATGATATATTTTTAACCCTTTGACTCCTGCATCCTCTCTACCACTTGCAAAATTTTAACCTTTTGACTCTCACCCTATCCATCAGGACTCCCTCACCCTGTCCAGTCATTGCTAGCTAGTGTGATCGACAATGCAGGATTCTGGTGGACAGGGTGCAAGAGCCAAAAGGTTAAACTTGGGCAGAGGGAAACATTGATTCTGATTGTAGGAAA
>CM060311.1:30695088-30765088 GCA_030674185.1 Monoplex corrugatus | reverse complement strand
TTGTCACACATTCATAGTCACACACAGGCCCTGACAGTGTGCAGCCAAGTCAAGTTGATGTCAGGCTTTGGTGGAGCAAATGTGAATACTGTTACTTCTTGCATGTTTTTGTCTAACAGACTGGAAACCCCGTCCTCCTGTTTTTCTTTTCCAGCAGTCCAATTTTCTCTGATGTGTGTATCCACAATGTTTTGCCCACACTGTATAGATGATCTATTGCTGCATAGTGTACTTACTCCATTTTTAAAGGACGTTGAGTGTTTTTGTTTCTATAAACCACTGAACAGCAATATTTATGAGACAAGAGAAATAAGAGCACCTAGTCACAATAGAAAAGCTGAAGAGAAAAAGAGCACTAGGTAGACCCAGGGAGAAAACATTGGACAGACTTGTGCAGTGGATGAAGACAAGACAGGTTGGGAGATGTACTTGCAGTGACAAAAAATAGATTCGTCTGGAGGGTCATGATCGCCAGTGCCATGCGGTGGGGCACATGATGATGATGAAGCTACTGAACACTGATTATACATTATGACTTACGGAATCTTTTAATGTGTATATTTGATGTTATACATGCATATACACATGAAGGGGGTTCAGGTCTGCGCACACTTTGACCACTAAGATATATATTGGAAAAAGGAAAGTTCAAACCCATACTTTCGAGGGGAAATCCTACATCTTAACCACATGAATGTCGCGCCAGTCTCCCCACCCTGTTTCTTCTCCCACCCTGTCATTTCATATCTACACCATTGCTTCATGGGTGTAAATCCTTATCAGTAATTGGTATGTTGTGTTTCATCATACTTGATTAGACACACAGATTAGTGTCAGGAGACTTGTCATTCGACCCACCAAGCCTGTTTGAAAAAGTTGGAGGGGATGGGGAGATTATAATATAATGTCGTCTGGGTTTGGATGGGTCAAATTGTTTTTCTCTGTGCCTCACCCATGCAGAGAAAGTTCTTTCTTTAAGGTGAAACCCTGTGATTAGTTTGGATAGATCCTACCGGGTGCCATTTAGGGTCAGTTTCACATTTGTGTGTCAAATATCTTTTAAGTGCTAACTTACCCCAATGATAGTCCATGAAAGATATCATGTTTTCAGAATTTGTTCTGATATTTTTCAAGGAGGAATCATTGCACACAGACAGTTCCATATGTGCTCCATCCAGGTCTGCTAGATTTATCCTTGAGCCATTGCACAATCCTGTGTGCTGGCAAGGTCTTGAAATGGGGAGGAAGGGGGGGGGGGGGGTTTGAGGAGAATATCTGTGAAACAATAAGCTGACTCCACCTGAATGATAGAAACATTATGAAAGGCAGCAAACAGGTCAGTTTTCATGTAGCTCGTTAGCATTAAGTATGAGATATAGAGCTTTAGAGTCCAAGGCTGTATCAACAGAGCCAGTTAACCCTGCAATAATGTTTTCAGAAAAGTACCCAGAGGGTGTCTGACATGGTGACTTTTTGGCTTATTCCATTGACCTTCTGTTGCTTTGTTAAGACAAAGAATATCAGTTTAATCTTAATCCCAGCTTTTGTTAGACTTGTATTGTATTCATTTGACTGACATCTTTTCTCAGCAATTTTTTTGTGTCAGTGTGAAATTGGGTAACTGTACCGGTATGGTGACACAGTAAAAAGTGAGTAACACATGCCACCCCCTCTGCCCATCTGTTGTTTTGTTGTTTTGGCTGATTTGACTGTGTGTGTATGAGTGTGTATGGTATTTTGTTTTTTGTGTTACTGAGGTTTTGTGGATGCTTTTTTCTTTTTCTTTTTATATATATATATATATATATATATTATAATTATATATATTTTTTTGGGGGGGGGGGGGGAGAAAGTTGGGTAAAAAAGTTGGATAGTTTTGCTATTTATGTGGATATTTCAGTAGATTTTGATAGGGACAGCTCTCTGCATGATAGAAAGACAGTAATTCTTCAAAGTGATATTTGATCCTTCTGTCCAGATCCTGATCGCATCAAGAAGGATCGTGAACGAGAGGAGCGAGTACGACAGGCCCGAGAAAGGCTGGAGGTGGAAAGGAAGAAGAAACTGATTGACCTTCAAGAACAGCAGCGGCAAGCACAGGAAAACAGAGAAAAACAACTGGAAATGCGACGGAAAAAGATTGAGGATCTACGACGGAGAGACGTGGAGCGAAGAGCGGAAGTGGAGAAGCGACGGCGAGAGAGGGAGAATGCGGAGAGGGTGAGTGAAATTTTTGTGTCTTTTTTTCTTCCTATGTGTTTAGATTCAATTTGTGTTATTCTAGACAAATATCTGTAACAAGTTTAATTTTAGTTCCTTATCTGTAACAAGGTTTAGTAACTTATCGCTTACAATTTTGAAAACTTTCAGTTATATTTAAACAGTTTTATTTTAACTTTTCCCATTTATTAGGGTGTGTGTTTTGTTTTCCTCCCTGTATTATTAGAAATCTATGTATCCATTGTATATGGAAACAGAGCTGTCTGTACATGGCTGGGGTTGTCTCAGACTTGGTTTTTTTGTGTTTTTTTTTGTGTCTATCACAGTGTCAGTTGGAGTAATGTTTGATAGCTGTAGAATGTGGCAGGATAATAAAACTCGTCATTGAGTGCTATTACGTGGCATGTAATGTTTTTGTTTTCAATCAGTATCCATTTTATAATAACTGGCTTACTCATTCAATCTTGTTCAGTCCAAGCAGCGCACATAAGGTTTTTATGATAAAGAGGAGAATAATTTGATAGACCCATTGCACCTAAGTTTCTGTGTCTGTTTGATGGGCATGTGTTAAGATTTATCAGTTATTTCTGGGTAGATCTTTAGTAAATTTGGTTCACTCAAGTATAGAGTGACTTGCCCAGCCCACTGGGAAGTTTGAGAAAGGCTGAGGTGTACCCATAGTGTGAGCGTCTTAGGGAAATGAGATGTTGGACCTCAGCCTGTGTGGGGGCCAAGGTTATGAGGGTGGCGCATTGGAAAGTACCATTGCATTAGTATGAATGAAGATGACTTATTATTTAGATCATACCATTCAAAATGTACAGTTTTGTAAGGTATCTCATGGTTGGTTCTTTTGGATTGTAATGAAAATAGAGCCACCTGTTCATCCCACTAAGAGCCTTGTCTTTACAAGAGTCAGTAAGATTAGTCTGTTTTCAAGGATGTGACAATGTAAAACACTTCAGAAGGTATAGAAAAATGGGGACAGGTCATATGGCTTGTCAGTTATACAGCTTGTTCAGTTTATTTAGCATTGAATCCATGAAATAATCTGACAGATCTTTATTATGTTATTCATGATAATATTTTGTCTCTCTTTTGTCTTATTTTTAATTCTTCACATAAGTTAAGCTGCTGTTTTATAGGTGATTCTAACTTGTAAAACTTCGGGGATGGTTTACTCTTGAATTGTGTAAAACTTGGGGAGATGGTTCACTGGAATTGTCTGTATAATATTACTTACAAGACTGGTGAGGGTTGTGAGGGGAGGGAATTTAAATTTACTCAAGAATTATAATTTATAGTGCCATGCTGTAGTTGTTGGTAAGGTCCTGTATGATGTATGCTCTTCCACCTCTCTGGTGCAAAGCAAATTTTGAAATCTGAATCTCTCTTGCAGCCCTTTTATTGTCACTCGCTCTTCAGCGTAAGTTTTCATGTCCATTTTGAGCATTTTCAGTCCAGAGCAAGCTGTGTGTCCTTTTTGCCCCTTGAATGAAGTTTAGGTTTTAGCCGAACGTTTCCAGTCCTGAGTGGTTCTGATTTCAAATTTTCTTTGTTTGCTTTCTGTGGATGACAAAAAGCGTGGGTGGGAAGAGCTTTTGAATTTGGATAACATTTGTTAGACTGTTTTATCATTTTCTTAACGCTTTGAGTCCCTCAGCCTGTCCACTAGCATCCTGCTTTGTCAACCATGACAGCAAAGCAAATATTTAACCCTTTGACTCCTTCACCCCATCCACCAGCTTCGTGCAGGAAGCTGGTGGATAGGGTGAAGGAGTGAAAGAGTTAAATTTTTGCCGGTAGTGGATAGGGTGCAGGAATCAAAGGGTCAAGGAATGTGTGTGCAGGTTGTGTGTGTGTTTATGTGTGTGTGTGTGTGAATGTGCATGCATGTGTGCATGCGTGCATGTGTGCGTGCATGCTTGTGTGTGTGTGTGTGTGTGTGTGTGTGTGTGTGTGTGTGTGTGTGTGTGTGTGTTGTGTGTGTGTGTGTGTGTGTGCGTGCATGTGTGTATATGTGTGTGTGCGTGTGTGTGCGTGTGTGTGCGTGTGTGTGTGTGTGTGTGTGCGTGTGTGTGTGTGTGTGTGTGTGTGTGTGTGTGTGTGTGTGTGTGAGTGTGCGTGTGTGTGTGTGTGTGTGTGTGTGTGTGTGTGTGTGTGAGTGTGTGTGTGTGTGTGTGCATGCGATTTCTTATGGAAAATCTTTAAGCTAAAGGGTGTGTGTGTGTGTGTGTGTGTGTGTGTGTGTGTGTGTGTGTGTGTGTGTGTGTGTGTGTGTGTGTGTGTGTGTGTAAGTGTGTGAGTGAGTTTGGCTGACTCTTTAGACTCATTGTCAGTTTAAAAGAAAATCGAAAAATAGAATGGTTCTGTGTGTCTGTATCAGTGTGTGTGTGTGTGTTCCTATGTATCTGTATGAGAGAGAGAACAAATAAGCATATCTTTGCATGTATGTGTATGTATGAACATATTAGTGTGACTATATATATGTGCATCTCACTTTCTGTTTTCTATTTCTGATAAAGGAAAAAAAAAAAGAAACTTATTGCAGAGGATAGTATTGGTTATTATAGAGAATAGTTAAACTTGGCCTATAATGGATTGCTAGGTAATGAATGTAATATTCCTGTGAGCAAGTGTTGATTACTTATGGAAAAGAAACTTCTGCCCAAGTTCTGGATTGATTACATTACTATCTAACTTGTCTCCGTATTCTTTGCTGTGAGTAAAATTAGAATCAGTAGTACAGACTTTGTAAAAATGTTCGATTGTTGACTTAGCCTGGAACTTGTACATTCTGCCTGTTTTGATCAAATTACTTGTAATAGAGTTATGTTAGACAATGTCAGCTTAACACATTATGACTATGAGAGTAAATAACTTGATTTAATGTTTAACATAACTGAAATCAGTGTTTATAAGTTTTGTACAGGTAGTGTTTTTATTGTTTCTACTACTGTCTGTGAGCGTAAATGCCTTTAGACAAAACACAATTTTATCACAAATACTGCAGATGTTAAAGAAAGCTGTGTTGTCCTTGATTATATGTCCCTAGGGCTTGCTATTTTAAGTTGCCAGTGAGATTGTACATTTCTGTCGAGTGCTTGATGATGATTTTCTGGCATTTGCATGTTGTTCGCTGTTATACAAGAATACACCACCCTTTCTCTTCTGTTTCCCACCTTATACTACTGTCTCCACTTTTTTGATTTGCTAGTTAATCAGTTGTTTGGTTTTCATCTGTGCCTCTTTTACTTTTGTTTTGTTTTGTTTGTTCCTTAGCTCTGTTCCTAGCCTCAAGTTTTGTAGCTTGTTTTTAACATTTAACCCCTAGGAAGCTGATGGATTGATGAGGAAAGGACAGGGTTAAGTAGTCTTGTATTATTATACTTTGTGGGTTTAGCAGTATGTTTTTCTTTAAATAATTTCATGGACATCACTCTGACTGTGGCATCTTCAGATAGGTGAAGTGTGATAGTTTTATTTGTGTAATGAAGCTTTGTCAATCTTCTTTATTTTTTTCTTCTTTATCACTTAAACTGAAGGTCCTTGAGTCACTAGTGATGACTTCTTTACGAAGCTGCATTGGTCACATTTATTGATTTAAGAGACCTTGTCAGCTACCTTATCAGCTACATGAGACATCTTTCAAACTTGTATCATAATGACATTAACATTTGGTTTATGATATTAAGCTACTTTTTAAACTGGCATTGCCATCCAAAACAAGTGTGACTACCTGCGTTCAAACAAACAGGAACCAGAAAAAACACAAAAAAAGAATCAGAACGCGTATTTAATACAAGACATGTTTAAAAGGAAAAAAAAAAAGTATCTTTGTGGCTGTGGTCCAAAATCACATGCATGCAGCTTAGAAATTATAATTGGGGAGATTGAATTTTCTCTGTTGCGAATGAAATTTTTTCATTAAAATTTTTTTTTAGTAACATTATTATTAAGAGGAAACACAAGTTTGGAGCATTCTAGTCATACGTTTGTGTTCTCAGTTCAGGTTGGTGTCAGTTTATATACTTGGTTTAGATAAGGTTTAATCATATGTGAAAGTTCAGTAAGATGAAATTATATGCTGAGGAGCAACAAACAAAACATGCAACAAGCTCACAGAAGACATAGAAAAATAACACAGGCAACAGTCTTGCCAGCACACAATAACACTGTGTTTCATGACAAATGTAATGGAAAAGAAAGAGTTAAACAATCACAAAGGTGTCAGAATTCAGGCTGACACATGAACTCTTTATGACATAACATAAATGGTTTGAAAGCACTGTATGCACAAAAATTGTAGGATAATTATAAACATAACCCTAAATAGTCGGGGGTGGGGGTGGGGGTTGTGGGCGTCAGTTTATGATTAACATTCACAGTGCGTCACTTTGGATCACATGGTGCTTATAATTTGAAGTAATTTTGGAATGTGCTTTTTGTGTGCGGTATCTTTCTGAAAGCTTCTTATGTGTTATGAAAAAAATTCACCATTCATCAGAGAATTGTAATTTTTTCTCGTAGCCATCTGGCATGAACACTCACAGTAGCTTCATTCTGCATAGCCATTTTCACTCGCTTAACCCTGTGACTGCTTTCCTGTGGGAAACTGGTGGATAGGATGAAGGAGTCAAAGGGTTAAGTTTATGCTTTGTAAGCATGGTTGACGATGAAGGGTTTTGGTGGACAGAATGCGGGAGTGAAAGGGTTAAAATGATTTGACAGAGGCCTTGGTTCTGCACGGGGGTATTACCAACCTGTGCATAATCTCCTCATTTTATTAACAGATATCTTGGTAAAGATGGTAGGGACATCTAATGGGGATTGGCATGAACAGTGGTATGATCTAGTGTCATGTGGTCTAGCATCATGTGATCGAGTGTCATGTGATCTAGTTTCATGTGATCGAGTGTCATGTGATGTGAAAGTTTTCCCAGTATTAGGCGGCTCTATGCACAGGCACACTTCCCAGTGTGTATGATAATATTTTTGATGTCCTGAAACATATACTTATATAGTGGTTTTTATGATACATTTCTGAATCATAGACCCGTATGGCAATTTTTATGAAATATTTATTGAGAGTGAATGTGATCCCAGCTTAGTTTATGTCTTTTGTTTTTTGATGTCAGCACTAAGCGACAGAAGGTTTTGGGATTTTGTTGAAACAGATGGGAAGAACAGATCTTGTAGAGTGGTGATTAATATTAAAATGATGGCTGTTCTTTTGCTATAGTTTGTTCATAGATATAGATAGACAGAGAGATTCATAACTTTGCAGCATGCTGTCTAGGTTTGTCTTTGACTGTGGACTTAGAAAAAAGACTGACAGTAACTCTGCAGCGTATGGTCAGTGCCTTACTTTGCTTCGGCAGCCCGACACAGTGCTGTGGAGAGTTCGGGCAGCACAAATTGAAGATTTTTTTTTTATCTTGAGGTGTATTCTACACACACAGTCGCCCTGTTCGCGTTGATCTGGTAAAGTCATGATCACCAGCAAAATCAAACCAGTCTCTTATTCATATTATGTTACTCAGGTAGCAGGGGCATATTTGAGATTGGTTTGAAGAGTACATATCCAGTCTTAAGATATGCACCAGCTATGTATAGTTATATGTGAGTAGCTATATGTGAATATTAAAAAAGACTCTAAAGAAAAGAGGAAGATGGAGAGATGAAGACAAACATTGTTTCCAAGTTTCTGTGCTGATTTTGTTTGCTTCATCCCTGCCATGTGCGTGTTTATTTTTCTTCTTAAAATTTGTCTGTTTACTATGTGGTTGTCAGATCATTTATTTGCAAATTTATATGTGACATGCCACAGAGGACATTACAGGATGGAGCATTAAAAATGCTCCATAACAAGAATAAGGTGACCACAAAACGAACAAGATCATAGACATGTATGCACAAAATATCTGTTACGTTTGTTAATGTTATGGCCGTACTTTGTGTCGTGATGCGTAACCATTTGTTGGAAAGAATAGCTTGATAAGATTTGGAAATGAAGGGTTAAAAAAAACAACAAAAAAAACAAAAAAAACCAGCAGGTTTTGTGTGTGTGTGTGTGTGTGTGTGAGAGAGAGAGGGAGGGGGAGAGAGAGAGAGGAAGAGAGAGGGAGGGGGGCAGACAGCATTATGCAAGTATCATCCCCACAGAGCCGATGTCCTGGGGCCTTTTATTGTAGATATATCCTCACCTTCTGGAAATTTTCTGCTGGAAATTTCCTACTTTCTGTCACTATCTTTGTTGCTACCTTGCCTCTTTGCTTTCTGTCGTCTCTTCTTGTCATTTTCTGCTATACTGGTCCATTCAGATGTTTGTGTTTTATAAAGTTTTACATATTTTTACATAGGATTGATGATTGGGTATATATGCATTAAGTACATGTATGTTTTTTGGTTCTAAGGAAGTGTGATGTGCATAAACACTTTTATGTAATTTGGGCATGTTTTCTGTTTTACTTTTAGTGTCTTTAGTTATGTTTAAATTTGTATTCAGGTTTGGTTTTTTTAAATCCTTATTTATGTTTGTATTCAGTATTTTTTTTTTTTTTCTGGCGATAATTGGACGGAATGGTCAACGCCAGGGGCATATCTTTAGATTGTAGGTGCAAATGCATTATTGATATGTGTTCATAATTTTCCTTACCAGATTTTTTTTCAGCTAGGTCTTGTATATATATGTATTGAAAAGGTGATAACCCTCATATCACTGTATGATGAATAATGAATAATGCAAACACCAGGAATCATTTCACACACACACACATACACACACACACACACACACACACACACCACACACACACACACACACACACACACACACACACACACACACACACACACACACACACACACACACAGTGACACACACATACACACACACACACACACACACACACACAGTGACACACACATACACACACACACACACACAATGACAGGATGATTTTTCACAACAACATGCGTGCACACACACAGGCGCATGCACGTGCGCACACGCATGCACACACGCACGCACGCACGCACCGCACACACACACACACACACACACACACACACACACACACACACACACACACACACACACACACACACACAAATCACACGGATGACAACTACACACACACACACACACACACACACACACACACACACACACACACACGGACAGGCAGTCACATACACACACACAGAGGCACACACACAGAGGCGCGCGCGCGCACACACACACACACACACACACACACACACACACACACACACACACACACACACACACACACACACACACAGAGGCACATACACACACACACACACACACACGACGGGCAGACACATACACACAGAGGCGCGCGCACACACACACACACACACACACACACACACACACACACACACACACACACACACAGAGGCACACACAGAGGAACACACACACACACACACACACACACACACACACATGGACGGGCAGACACACACACACGGGCGCGCACACACACACACACACACACACACACACACAGAAGCGCACACACACACACACACACACACACACACACACACACACACACACACACACACACACACACACACACAGAGGCACATACACGCACACACAGAGAAATACACACACGGAGGAACGCGAACACAAACACACGCTCACGCCCGCACGCACGCGTGCACACACGCACGCTCACGTTATGGGCTCTGCCTGACAGGTTTTAATTTTGGAGTTGGACAAGGTCGGGATTCATTGCGCTTGGGCTGCTCCGTTTGCAGCCCACCAAAATCTGCTAGTAGTTATCAAGAAACTTTAGAGCTTGTGGAGATAGGTCTGGAAGTTGAAAGTAGAGTGTGTGTGTGTGTGTGTGGGGGGGGGGGGGTTAGTGGGGGAGGGGGGTGAGGGAAGCATTGATTCTGCATGATGCATTCACTCAGCTGACACCCTGGGAACGATTGGTATATTAACCCTTTGACTCCCTCACCTTGTCCACCACCGTCCTGATACTGGTCTGAGTATCGGTCCAGTGGTGATAGAGTTAAGTAATGAATAAATCAGGATGCTGTTGGATTGGGTGAGGAAGTGAAAGGATTACATTTTTGCAGCTCGTAGACAGGATAAGGGAGTCAAAGGATGAACTCTTTCAACTCTTTGATAGGCTTACAGCCTGAGCAAACCTGGCAGGTCTGGGCTGTTCTTCATTAAAAGGAAGGGGTTTAAATTGTTCAACCAAGAGATGTGAAACTTCCCATGCTGATGTATGTGGAATTTTTATAGAATGAATTGATTTTCAAATAGCATAATGCTTTTTGCCTTTTTCATGATTTTGTTGTAAACTCAGATTTGGACATATGGTTTTGAACACACTTTTTTCCTTTGTTACTTTCGTAGTATAACTATTTCAATGTGGCCATTTTCATTGGCATCCAAATCTGAGACATGTTTTAATGAATTTTGAAACAAATCTTAAAAATCTTTATGGATTGAAGGAACTTCCGGAGTCCATGAGAAATTTACTAAGGATTTGTTGTGCAGTCAGCCTCAGATCTTTGGTGATATTAATGCACAAATATAACAAAACAAGACGAAAACCCACCTCCCCCACCAAAAACAACAACAACAAACAGGAAAAAAAACAAAAAAACAAAAACAAACAAAAACAACAACAAAAACTAACAAACAAAAAACCGGGGGGAAATAAACTTCATTGTTGGAATTGTGCAGCGAAACTGGTGTCTGTTGATGCAGAAGGATTTTTTTTGTAGGAATTTGTATGCATGAAATCAGAAGTCAGTTTGATGAAAAGAGGTTCAATACCCTTACCAGCCACAGGATGTTGAAACTGTTCAGTGGTGCCTTGCATGGGCACAGGATTGAATTTGTTAACCCTTTGCCTGCACTGTTTTCAGCCATGGTATTAATGTACATCATACCTTTGTGATCACTGTTGATGTGTAGACATACACCTCATGTACAAATACTACATACCTTCAGACACCTAATGTACAAATACCACATACCTTCAGACACATGTACAAATACCACTTACCTTCAGACACCTAATGTACAAATACCACATATTTTCAGACACTTATGTACAAATACCACATACCTTCAGACACCTCATGTACAAATACCACATACCTTCAGACACCTCATGTACAAATACCACATACCTTCAGACACCTCATGTACAAATACCACATACCTTCAGACACCTCATGTACAAATACCACATACCTTCAGACACCTCATGCACAAATACCACATACCTTTATTTACCTTTTGAAAGGATAATACAGTAGAAATAAAATCTGTGCATTTTTTTTGGGGGGGGGGGGGGGTCTGTTTCAGATACACTTTTTAGATGTCTTCAATACTTGCAATAATGTAACAAAAGTCAGAGAGCAGGCATAATTTATCAGTTGTTTTAAAAGACATTTTTTCGGCGTCTCCAATATCGAAATCTGGTGGCCACAAAAGGGTTAAATGGGCAGGCTAAGGCTGTTTCTTATTCTGCAAGCTGGTCAATACTGAACGGTACTGCTCCATGGGTTGAGCCGACAACCTTTCTTGATTAAATTTCTCTTTCAAAAGGCCAAGTATACCGAGTTTGAGACGTGGCTGGGGTAGGAGTAGAGCTTAACCCTTTGACTCCTGCACCCTTTCCACCAGCACCCTGCATTGTCAAGCATGCTAGCAAAGCAAAAACTTAACCCTTTGATTTCCTCACCCTATCCACCAACTTCCCGCAGGAAGCTGGTGGATAGGGTGAGGAAATCAAAGGGTTAAGTTTTTGCAGTTGGTAGGTAGGATGGGGGAGGCAAAGGATTAACACCTTTCAGATGGACTTTGTAAGTTCGACCTTGGATCTCAAACACAGTGCATGCAGTCCTCATGCCAGTCTGCTGTTAATTAATGGGTACCTAACTCTGTTCAGGGTAGAGGCAGGTAGAACAATAAGAGAGAGAAGGGGACTCGTCCTCTCACAGCTGACCTGAAAGTAGCAGTCTTTATCACCTCACTCCTCTGTGACCTGATGTAGGGTTACTTTTTTTTTTAATGTTCCCCCGGGGGCTTTTTCAGTATAAATAATATTCCCACCTGATGAAAATTCTGTGCTAGAAATTGTATTGTTTCTGTCACTCTCTTTGTTTCTTTCTTCCTCCTTTGCTTTCTGTCATTTCTTCCTATCATTTTCTGCCTTGCTGGTCTATTCACCTGTATGTGTTCGATAGTCTTGTGTACTTTTCTTAGGTTTGATAATTGGGTTCATGTAATAAGTGCATTTTTGGCTCTAGGGAAGTGAGAGATGCAGAAGCAAGTTTTAGGCAATTTAGGCCTGTTTTTATTTATGTTTTAGTGTCCTTAATCATGTTTCAGTTTGTATTCAGGTATGTTTTTTTTAATCCCTTGTGTGATGAATTGGACGGAGTGGTCAATGCCAGGGATATCTTCTTAGAGTATGTGTGCGAGTACATTGATATGTGTACTTAATTTTCTTTTTCTTTTTCCTCTCGAGGTATTTTGTATGTTTTGAAACAGTTGTAGCCCTGATATGGCTCTGCGCAGTCGGCTGGGCTTTAAACAAAAACAACAATAACAATAACAAATTATCTGTTTATTTTATTTTTATATACAAAGAGTTCATATTAGGAGATAACACGGAGAAGCCTAATATTGACTGTGCGTCATCTTGATGAAATTTTCTGACGGCTGTCCGAACCGCCGCCCCCCCCCCCCCCCCCCCCTTGCTTTTTTTTTCTTTTACCTCTCCTTTACAGCCTTCCCTCCCCCTCCCACTTCACCTTTTTTTTTCTCTCTCTACAAGCTGCCCTGGATGATGAAAGGTGCAGGAGATCATGTGTTTGAAGTCAGGAAGTGATGTGCAGGTTCCCTGTGAAGACGGTCTTTTTGAGTGATGGCAGTTTCCTGCTTCTGCCACTTAATGCAAGTTGTGTGGACTGTGGGAGATTGTGTGTGCGTGTGTGTGTGTGTGTGTGTGTGTGTGTGTGTGTGTGTGTGCGCGTGTGTGTGTGTGTGGTGTGTGTGTGTGTATGAGAGAGAGAGAGTGTGTGTGTGTGTGTTTGTGTGTGTGTATGTATGTATGTGTGTGTGCATAATATGTGTGCGTCTGTGTTGTGTTGTGGTGTGTGTGTGTGTGTGTGTGTGTGTGTGTGTGTGTGTGTGTGTGTGTGTGTGTGTCTGTGGAGCATAGAGGGGTCAGCGGTGAACTCCTTAACACTTTCATTTCCTCACTTTGTTCACCAGCTTTCAGAAGTATCCTGCAGGCTGATGATGGATTGGGTGAAGGAGTGAAAGGGTTGTAAAGTGTGGTTACTGTCGCTGTCTGAACAACTATTGTCCCATGTAACAGACGCTCCCCAGTGTCATCTTTTTTAATGATTGACACAGCAGGCGACTGTTGTAATGTTACAGCTGCTCATGGTTTGGCTTACTCTCTCTCTTTAAAAACATAACAGCATCCCGCAAAACAACAGCAAAATAATCAACCAATAAACCAGTGAACACCCCTACAAACCCTTCCCTCAACAAAACAAAACAATATAAAAAAAAAAAAATGAAATAAATATAGTAAACACACACACACACACACACACACACACACACACACACACACACACACACACACACACACACACACACACACACACACACACACACACACACACTGACTCACTCACTCACTCACACACACCTTCCTTTGGTTGACAGCTAACACTTTTGCAAGGGCAGCAGGATCATTTGACCAGTGTATTGAAATTATTTTTGAAAATTGTTAACACCTTTAAACTGGTTAGTGTCTTGGTCAAGTTTGTATATAGACCTCATGTTTTCTTGAGGTCAGCATCATTAGGGCATAATTTTCCATTGCTTTTATTCTTGCTTTTATTGCTTTTATTCTTTCTCCCCATTTATAGCCATGCGTGTGTGTGTGGTGGTGTGTGTGTGTGTGTGTGTGTGTGTGTGTGTGTGTGTGCGAGTGTGTGGTGTGCGTGTGGGCGTGTGTGCGTGCATGCGTGCGTGTGTGTGTGTCTGTTTCAGCGCTTAGATTTGATTTTGTCGAGATTTTGCGCTATATAAATATTGTAATTATTATTATTATTATTATCTCTTCACCTTCACTGTTTCACTTCAGCTTTGAAAAAAGTCAGCAGGTACCCGTTCATAGTTGGGGTAGTATTGAGTTATCATCTCATCCAAAAGATAAGCACTGAGACCCCTCAAAGGTTAGTGAAGGGGAGTGGGGTGGGGGGGGGGAGGGGTAGTGGAGGAACTGAAAAAATCACTCTGTCACTGAAGATTGATTTAGTTGAAAGGGGGGGGGGGGGGAGAGGAAGTGAAAAAAGCGCTCTGTGACTGAGGATTGGTTTAGTTGAAGGGAGAGGGGGACGGACTAAACAAATTCCCTTTCTGACAGAGGATTGATCCCCAGGATCTCTGGTTACATGGGAAGTTAGCGCCTAGATTTGATTTTATCAAGATTTTGCGCTATATAAATATTGTAATTATTATTATTATTATAAGTTATTTGAACCAGGTGGGAATGCATGCTCCACCAAGTCAGTCAGTTAGCCAGTCAGTCATTTGGTGCCATTATGATGGTGCCCCAAGGGTGTGCTATTTCCATTTGGTCTTAGTATGGCTCCACTTTCCCCATTTTTGTTGTGTTCTTGTCAGTACACTTTTAAGTGTATGTGTGTGTGTGTGTGTGTGTGTGTGTTGTGTTGTGTGTGTGTGTGTGTGTGTGTGTGTTGTGTGTGTGTGTGTGTGTGTGTGTGTGTGTGCTTGTTTGTATCTGCTGGTCTGCTTATTTTTGTGTGAATGAGTGTGTTTGTGCCATATGTACTTATGTGTATGTGCATTTATGTGTGTATATGTCTGCAGTGTATGTGTGTTTATGAGTGTATGTTTACATGAATGAGTGTGCACCAGATGCGAGTTATGAGTGTATTTATGTGTTTGTGTGCACCATATGTGTGTTTACGTATGTTTGCGTGCATTCGTGTGTTTGTGCGTGCATGTGCATGCGTGTGTGCGTGCGTACTTGCATGCTTGCATCCGTTATTGTGTGTGTGTGTGTGTGTGTGTGTGTGTGTGTGTGTGTGTGTGTGTGTGTGTTGTCGTCACGCCATATGTTGCATTTATGTCCTTTTCTGCCTATTGCCGTGTTTGGTGTGTGTGTGTGTGTGGTGTGTGTGGTGTGTGTGTGTGCGTTGTTGTGTGTGTGTAGTGTTGTGTGTTGGTGTGTGTGTTACATTGCCTTTGTGTGTGTGTGTGTTGTGTATGTGTGTTGCTTTGCTGTTGTGTGTGTGTGTGTGTGTGTGTGTGTGTGGTGTGTGTGAGTGTGTGTGTGTGCGCTTGCGCATTTGTGTGTGTGTAGGTGTATGTGTGTCTGAGTGCCTGTGTGTATACATTGCTTGTGTGTGTGTGTGTGTGTGTGTGTGTGTGTGTGTGTGTGTGTGTGTGTGTGAGTGTGTGTGAGTGTGTGTGTGTGCGCTTGCCATTTGTGTGTGTGTAGGTGTATGTGTGTCTGAGTGCCTGTGTGTATACATTGCTTGTGTGTGTGTGTGTGTGTATGTGTGTGTGTGTGTGTGTGTGTGTGTGTGTGTGTGTGTGTGTGTGTGTGTGTGTGTGTGTAGTGATGCTTCTTTTGTTTTAAGAATGAGATTTTAATAAGTTTGTTGCATCATGAAAGAGCATCTTGAGTAAGAATGCTTCGTTCTTTCACTTGACATTGACTGGTTACACACTGATGCACTGAATGTACGAGTTCAGCTGAAAGAATTTGAGAGATTTTATTGTCTATTTAGATGAAAGCGGGAGGGAATAGTTTGAGAGAATGCAGAAGAAAGAGAGAGAGAGAGAGAGAGAGAGAGAGGAGGAGAGAGATGATGTTGTAGAGAGTATGAGATGATGAGTAGTAGGTGTATGTATGTAGATGTATGTATGTATGTATGTATGTATATGATGTATGTATGTATGTATGTATGTATGAGTATGTATGTATGTATGTTTGCATGTATGTATATATGTGTGAGAAAAATGGGTGAAAAAGAGTGTCTCTGCTCTTTATGGGTGAATCTTTACCAAAAGTTTGGTCAAAGGTGTGGCTTGTTGAGGACTCCAGAAAGTGCAAGTTTGGAAGCTAAGGCAGGAAGGTCAAGGGTCACATGAACCAAGAGAGTCCCCCAAAATAAGCACGTTTTCAACTTCAAGGAAGGCTTGTAAACAGCACTTTCTCAGGAACCGTTGACAATGTAAAAAAAATCTGTTTTTACTGCTGTGACAGTTTACCATTACTCTCGTTTCATATCAAGTTTTATTTCAATAGAAGCGTCTTTAAGTCACAGTGAGCTTGACTTGAGAAATACAAAGTCTGGAAAAGGAGATTGTTTTTATTTGATGTTTTTATTTTCTTCAGAGATGTCGGCTTTTTTTGAGAAATCCTAGTTTGCTGATGATAGAATATACTCAATTTCAGATCCTTATTTGCTGATGATATGATATATACACAATTTTAGAGGCAAAAAGTGTCATTTTATGGATCAGTTCCCAGGAATTTAAGCCTTAATCCTGGGCTAAAGGGTTTACATGGTTTGAGGGAATATTCTGTAGGTCTAGGTTATTTGATTTTTTTTTTTTACAGATATGCATCAGACATATAGAACTGTCTTAAACGAATTAACAAATTCCAGATTCAGTTCCCATACTTCAGGATGATTAGCTGTACATAGCGTCTTTTTGGAACAATTTACAGCACTAAGAAATAGGTTATTTGTTTTTTCTTCATAATTAAAAAGAAACTTTAAAAAGAAACACACACATACAAAACAAACAAAAAAAACCCGGACTTGGTTTCATGTCACATCCTAGTAAGATTTTGAATTTTGTAGTAGAAAGTAAAAAAAAACAAAAACAAAAAGAAAAAAAAAAAAGAAAAGAGACAAAATTGAGGAAAAGTAGAAATGTATTTTTGCCCTTTACCTAACATTTGTAACTTGCCGTCTTTTGGTGGTCTGTCTGTCAAGGTGGCAGGTGGCAGAAACACTAGTCATTCTCATATTTCTGTGCACGGAGAGGGGCCAGCTACATCTCTTGTTTTCTGTGCCAACTTTTGCACTGCCTCAGTGATGTTGATCCCATGCCGCTCATTGTAGGTCCATGTTACATAACCAACCCTATGTTCATTCAGTCAAAGACAGTGCCAGGAAGCCCATAGGAGACAGAGATCTCCAGCTGCCATTGGGCCATTCTCCAAAAGAGATGTGGGGTCACTTTGGTGGGGTTCAACAGTGTCTGTTCTGATCCTGCTTACCATAGGCACTGCTTACTAAGCCCCCAATTAATGACAGTAATCACTCACTCTCACAATCGGATTGAGTGAGAGTACCTCAGACCGCCATCACAGCCCTCTCCCCCCCCCCCCCCCCCCCCCCCCCCCCCCCCAATGAATAACTGACACCAAAGACCCCTGACTTGAATTTAATTTTTGCATGGAAGAAGTAGAGGGAGTGTTGGATTCACATTCTTCATCATAGTTGTGGGTTTGATCCACGCTACAGTGCCCTGAAGTAAAACTGGCCTCCTTATTGCCCATATTATACAAAATTGTTGTTTTAGTGGTGTTGGTATAGGATTAGGTAAGTTCCCCCTTCCCCCACTTCCCTTTGGTGGTTGTTCCTGTTGACCATATCACCTGAGATGGGTCGTGAGCTAAAAATGAACCAAATCAATCACACTTGCTGCCTTTAAGGTTTATTTAATGGCATTACAATTGCCACAGCAGACCCTTTGAATTGCTTCAACAGATGCTGCAGTATGAGACGTACATGCTGTTGATATTGAGTCCGCTTGTTCTGTGGCGTTTCAGTTGCCACGTTAGAATCTTTGGCTTGCTACAACAGTTGCTGCAGTTAGATACATGCTGTTGGTATTGAGTCCACTTTTTGTTGTTGTTTGTGCTGTGGCGTTTCAGTTGCCACAATAGAATCTTTGGCTTGCTACAACAGTTGCTTGAAATTAGATAAATGCTGTTGGTATTGAGTCCACTTTTTGTTGTTGTTTGTTCTGTGGTGTTTCAGTTGCCACAGTTAGTAGAACTTTAGATTACTACAGCGGGTGCTGAAATTAAGATGTTGGAGGTGTGTAGGAAAACCATTATGAACAACATGAGCAGTAGTGACACTGGAGTCCTGTGGAGAAGATGGTAGCCAAGTCCCCACCTACCGTACCAACCAACCCAACCAACCAACCAACCAACCAACCAGTCTTCTCAGCTTAGGAACATGGCTGTATAGGCAGAGTCAAGAGACCAGGGGGAAAGATTGATTTTCATCGGTCTCTGTTCATCGGCATAAAGTACTTTACAACCCTTGTGTGGGTGTCATCGTTGTCAAGGGGATGAGACTATGACCTTTATGGGTGTCAGTTTCACAGGTGGATGAACTCAAGGCCGGTGCTCTAGAGAGATGTAAAAACCTGATAATAGGCTGCGATGTGAGGTTGCTGGAGAGTGGTATGGTTGTGGTGTAGCGTTTGCCAATAGTTCTATTGATGTTGATAATGCTTATGTGTACAGTGTTACTGTTAGTCATAATGGTGGTATTGTCGATACTCTAGTATGTATTGGTTGGTGTTACTGTTAGTCTTTGATATTCGTAATGGTTGTATTGTTATTACTAGTGTGTATTGGTTGGTGATGCTTTTAGTCATTGTTATTCACAATGGTTGTATTATCGATAGTCGATACTGGTGTGTATCGGTTGGTGTTACTCTTAGTCACAACAGTGAGTTTTGACAGCCAGAATTTGGGCCTAGTGGTTCTAGTTAGTTACTGTTAAGTACAGATAGGAGACATTGGGTTCAGTTCTTGATCAGTTGAACATGTTTTTGGTATTATTGCTGTTATTACTATTATTTTACTATTTATTATCATCGTCTCACTGCCACTCGTCCTTGGAAAACTGACACAGACGCATAGTCACTCTTTCTGACGAGGATCTTAGGACAGGTTCAAATGTTGAGAACTGACAGACTTTAGTAAGGATCATTTCATTTCTTAAAATGATAGCATAGTTGATGTCAGTCTACATTGCCATGTTACTATTTTATTGACAAATTTTTGTTGTTGCTATTATTGTTCAAATATGAGTTAGAGTGCATATGTTTAGCAGTGTTTATATTTTCCTGTCCCAGTAGGGGAGTAAGGTGACAGAGACCAACTTCTCTTGTAGCAGCAATTTGAGAAGAGTGCCCATCATCTCACCCTTGATGCTTTACCTTCTCCAACTCTTGAACAGGTCAGATATCCATTTGCTGCTGGGTGGACTGGAGTTCACTTCACCTAATCAGGGTTGAACTTGTGTGGAAGGTGGGAGCTGTACCTCTTAAGTCAGACCGTCTTTGTTTCCTCAAGCTGTGTTATCCGTTTGACTCCCTCACCCTCTCCACCAGCTGCATAAATTTGACCCTCATGAAAGCTTGTGGGTAGGATGAGGGAGTCAGAAGGGCAAAATTTTACTTTGATATGATGGCAGATCACTTGAATATCATCACATCTGTGGTTTCAGTGCATATGGAATTTATTCTGAGCGCAGAGACGTCATCGTGAGAAACTGAAACTGAGAAGCTGATGATGCAAAGAGCTTGTGAAAAGGGTGAAGGAGGCAAAGGGTTAAACAGATAAAGAAATATAATGATATAAAGGAATGAAGCTGAAAAAAATGTCTAACCATGTTGCTGTGTTATGTGTGTGTGCAGAATCGTCGTTAGACACTGCTACAGATAAAGAAATATGATATAAATGAATGAAGCTGAAAAAATGTCTAACCATGTTGCTGTGTTATGTGTGTGTGCAGAATCGTCGTTAGACACTGCTACAGATAAAGAAATATAATGATATAAAGGAGTAAAACTGAAAAAAATGTCTAACCATGTTGCTGTGTTATGTGTGTGTGTGCAGAATCGTCGTGAGACACTGCTGCTGAAGGCAGAGGAGCGAGTGGCACGCTACGAGGCCTGGAAGCGCAGCGGTCATAAAGGTGGGCGAAGTCACGTACTGGGGTTTGGCAGCGCCACCCCGCGCCACGTCTGCCTGCCCTATGAGCGACCGCGGCGCTCCTCCTCTCATAGCGCCCTGGTGCGGCGCTCGCCTAATGGCTCAGACTCGGATTACTCGTTTCGCCCTCAGAGGCGGGCTCTATCCGCTTGCAGCACTGTCCGTCGTCATTGTTGTGTTGACCTTAACCGTACGGGTATGTCCTGGCTTGCTGTCCCCTCCCTCACCCCTTACTCCCCACCCCTGGATCTGTCCTGATCCTGGCGATGGGGTCCACACACTACCTTTGGGTCTGGGCAGTCCTGGGCAGGTGGTTCCCTGGGTGCAATGGTTTCCTTTGGCTTTCATGTCTTTTTTTAAACAGATTAGAAACGCAGGGTTGTAGTGAGAGGGTAATAGGAAACAGAACAGGGCTGAGTGATCACAGACATATTTTTTTTTCTCCCGAATCTTTTTCCTTTATTTCTTAATAGATTGATAGTGTATTCATTTGATCTTGTTGAACGTTGGTTAGAAAGTACCAATCTGGTTGAAGCTCTGATGGCTGTTTCACGCTAGTTTATGGAAACGGGAAATGGTACAAAAACTGTATTGCTGATTAATGATGCTGTTGCATCCTTCATTATGTTGATGTTTTGTCTGTCAGTGAATGATTCGCCGAGTCATGGTTCATTCCAGATAGTGGAATTTATGGTTCACCTGAGGAGAACCGAATACCTGCACTTTCCAGTCTATCAAGCTGTGAATTGGTATCTGATTTTCTTCAAAGTTAGGGAAGGAAAAGCAGCTAGGCATTATGCCGTCTGCAAGAAAAGTTGAGGTGTTGCCATCTCAAGTTTCCTACCTTGGCGTTGTGGGACAACTTTTTAAATTGATGGCCAGATCTGTAGGCAGAGAAAAATTATCTGTGATTGTGTGAATTGAAAAGAAAATGGAGCCAAAATTACTGAGCCAAAAATTACTTTCATGACAAAGAATGCCAAACCATGTGGTTTTGTGCGTGCGTGTGCATGTGCGTGGGTGTGGGTGTGTTTGTGTGTGTGTGTGTGAGAATTAAAGGAAAAATAATTTGCTGGGTGAGTATTCTGCAATTCAAAACCTAATGTTAAATTGACACTATCAGCCGTTATCATCAGCCAGTTTGGTACTTTCTGTGACAAACCCAGTGAAATAGCTTAGTGATTTATTTTTCTTTTGCTTTTCTTTTCCTTTTTTTTTTTTTTTTAATACAAAATTACAATTTATAGAAATATGATTTGCTTGATAAATGATAAAAGTTCACCTAACTAAAATAAACACTTGATACTTTTCATAACTCAGCTTGCTGAAATAGATGCTTGATATTTTACATAACTGTTTGAATAAGTGATTCATTGGATAAAATTTGGTCAGGCAGGTACATGATTAAGCAGGTAGACAGAAGATAGGATTCATTCTTCATAACTTGTATAGTTAAAATAAAGGTTTAATGTACATCATAGAAAGTGGTGAAATCTGCACCAGCAACCACATTTGGAGTATATGTAGGTGTTGTGCAGTAATTGCTACATAAAATTGAGGGAAAGATACTGTCTGACATTCAGCTTAATTAAATGTAAAGTACTGTCTGACATTATTTTTTAACTTGTCTTCAGAGTTGTTCCAATACAGTCCGACTCTAGTGATGGTATTTGACAGTTTTTGCCCTCAGAGTTCCAATACAGTTCAACTCTAGTGACAGTATTTGACTATTTCCTGAGACAAAAATTACAGTCTGACATGTGAATTGTTATAAGAGTAAAGATACAGTCTAACATTTGAATTTTAACACATTTGAATTTTTCTGAGTAAGGATATTGTCTGACACATGAATTATCAGCATGAAGATACAGTCTGACGTTTAAATTGTCTTAACAGAGATCTAGTGTGACATCTGAATTGTTGTTGGGGTAAAGATACAGTCTGACATCTGAATTGTTGTTCGGGTAAAGATATTGTATGACATTTGAATTGTTCTCAGAGTAAAGATATAGTCTGACATTTGAATTCTTTTCAGAGTAAAGATACAGTCTGACATTTGAATTCTTTTCAGAGTAAAGATATAGTCTGACATTTGGATTGTTTTCAGAGTAAAGATACAGTCTGACATTTGAATCGTTCTCAGAGTAAAGATACAGTGACATTTGAATTGTTTTCAGAATAAAGATACAGTCTGACATTTGAATTGTTTTCAGAGTAAAGATACAGTCAGACATTATTTGAATGTCCTTAGAGTAAAGATAAGTCTGACATTATTTGATTGCCCTTAGAGTAAATAGTAAAGATACAGTCTGACGTTATTTGAATGTCCTTAGAGTAAAGATACAGTCAGACATTTGAATGTCCTTAAAGATGCAATCTGGCGTTCAGCTTATGAAAATGCATCCTTCGAGTAAAGAAAGATATAGTCACCATATGAGTGCAGTGATTGGTACCTTTAAAAACCTCAGAAATTGCAGCATGGACTATGCTTGTATTTTCATATATCTTTGAGTGTTTTCTTTTTAAAGAGAGGGGGATAAATATTCAGACATTTCGTAAAGCACAATAATGACCATTGACCATTGTTGACCATTGTTTGATGTTTTGTTTTAAATCAGTGAGGGTAATACAGGATGATGGAAATATTTATTGTATAAATTTTAGAAATCACAGGGAAAAAATCGGTTTACATTCTCTTTTAGGCTTACTGGTTGCTTGCAGGTTTCACCTCTTTTCTAGTAAACTTGAACTGTGAAAAAATTGTGAAAAAGGTGATTGATGTCATGACACTATGTTGCATGCTGACCCCTTTTGTGATACAAACTCAAGGAGAAGGGATTCCCACTTAGATTTCTTGGTTCCATTGTATTTGATGTTTTAAACATTTCGTTTTGATCGTGGTCAACTGATTGTGCAAAAGAAGAAAGCCAACAAGTTGGCTGACCTTAGCAACATGATGGAACACACTCAGGTCAACTACTTTTATTTTCCTCTCTCAGCAATCTGTCAAAATCCTCAGTCAACCCTTACTCATTTCTGATCATCGGTGCTCATCTTGCATCTTTTCCTGATTTTCATTGTGGTTTAAAGCAAAGTTTCCAACAGCACTGGCTTACTGGCTTGATGGGCGATAATTTCCAAATAACAGCTTGATTTTGCTCAGGCACTGAGTTTGGTGACGTTTTGAGATGGCTTGTCTGCTAAAATTCCTTTATGGCATACATAATGAAAATTGTGTAGTACATAGAACTTTTAACAATATCCTGCTTGCCGCTTTGATTACTAAAAAGCTTTTCCCCTGACTGATGTGCCATAGAATTTGAATACGAACGAAATCCTGCTAACTGCTTTGATGATAAATGCTGTCTTTTGGACTAACATGGCTATGCCTACATTGCTATGTATTGACATTAATTAACAAAGTGTAATACTGTTGACCATGGCATTATTCTAATTACTTGTGGCATGGGAATACAGTAGAAGACAAGTTAGATTATCAAGTTAAATTATCTGTTTTGTTTTTTCTTGCATGCTTCATTTCATCGCACTGCGTGCACACACACACTCTACACTTTGAGATCAAATTTATAATCTTGTTGCTTAACTGTACTCACGAGATGATGTATTATCTTAACCCCAGTTGATATCTTACAAGCAGAGGCCACAAGATTGCCTGGATGGGATAGAGATAATTGCTGATAAAATTTGACTTGCCTTAACAAAAGAATATAAGCAGAGGCCACAAGATTGCCTGGATGGGATAGAGTTAATTTTGGGGCAATATCTTACTTGCCCCTAAAAGAGGATGTAAGCAGAGGTCACAAGATTGCCTGAATGGGATAGAGTTAATTGTTGGGCAATATCTGACTTGCCCCTTAAAAAGAATGTAAGTAGAGACCACAAGATTGCCTGGATGGGATAGAGTTAATTGTTGGGCAATATCTGACTTGCCCCTTAAAAAGAATGTTAGTAGAGACCACAAGATTACCTGGATGGGATAGAGTTAATTGTTGGGCAATATCTGACTTGCCCCTTAAAAAGAATGTAAGTAGAGACCACAAGATTGCCTGGATGGGATAGAGTTAATTGTTGGGCAATGTCTGACTTGCCCCTAAAAAAGAATGTAAGTAGAGACCACAAGATTGCCTGGATGGGATAGAGTTAATTGTTGGGCAATATCTGACTTGCCCCTCAAAAATATATAAGCAAAGGCCACAAGTTTGCCTGGATGGGACAGAAGTAATAGCTGGGCAAAATTTGAAATTTCCCAGAAAAGAAAATAAGTAGAGACAACGAGAGTGCCTGGGTGGATAGAGTTTATGGCATGGCAAAATTTCACTTGTTTCTAAAAAGAAAAATAGATTGGTGTCCTTCAGCATTTGTTGAAAAATAAAATAAAGTTTGTATGGTTTTGCACGAATGAAACTGCCCGAGTATAATAATCCCATTAAAAATTATGTTAAGGCCAGTACGTGGTTACTAGGAGCAGAGAAAGAAGTCACATAGAAATTAGTAGTGAGGTAGGTTATGCGTTAATGATAGAGTGAAGAAACAGTTGTTTTTTTTCATCTCCAGGTTTTTAAGACTAAATATTGGTTACTTGGAATGTTCAACTTTAGTCAGAACAAACTGGAGTGGGATGGGGGTTGGAGACCAGAATAAAACTAAGGGCAAAAATATTCAGTAACATTATATATAGGGTAAGGACAAAAATATTCAGTAACATTATATAGAGGGTAAGAACAAAAATATTCAGTAACATTATATATAGGGTAAGGACAAAAATATTCAGTAACATTATATATAGGGTAAGGACAAAAATATTCAGTAACATAATATAGAGGGTAAGAACAAAAATATTCAATAACATTCAACATAGAGAGAGAAAGATAGGTTATCAGTTATTTCATTTCATTTCATTGTAATGAAATCATTTGTAGATAATTAAAAAAAAACAACCAGCGTTTGCATTAAGTTTGACCAAAAACAAGAAGACTTGATCCAGTAAGTACCAGTAATTTTTATTGTCTTTACTTTTTAGTACATGAGTCATCTGTTGCATGCATTCATGTAATGAAATTAAAGGTTTCCTGCCAGGATGGTTTATCACAAAAGGACTAAAGAAGGCAAATACACCCTCCTGGTTGGAAAGCTTTGAAATATGAAATCAGCTTTGGGCCATTTTAGATGATACAAATTTCTTGTTGTGGAATAGTTGCAGATACGTAAAGATCGTCAGTCTACACCTATTGATATTGCACATTATTTGATCTATGCAACTAGCTGTATCATCTGAATCGGCCCTAACCTTGCTTGTGCTCTTTTTTGTATTCATTTGTATTCATAATTTTGTGATTTATTTTGTTAAGACACCTGCATCAGTGTGTGTTTTTGTGTGTGTGTGTGTTTTCTTTTTGATAAACCATTTCACTCCCTTACCTTATTTATACACCAGCATCCAGGGTGAGAGAGTGCAAGGGTTTATGTTCTGTCGTGTGTACTATTCTCTTAAAATAACTCACTTTGTCACCAGCAGTAATTGATAAGTCCTCAGTGTCTGTTGAGAATTTAGGTTGAAATCGCTGATGAAGTTACAAAAGAAACAGAGTATGTAGAGGAACAGAGTAGAGTGCAGTGTATGTGGTCATATGCCAGATGGTTCATCTGTTACATTTTCCATTACTCTTTGTTCTGTAAGATTGTTCAAGGTATGCAGTTTTCGTATTCATGATGAATTGTAGTCATACTGAAAACATTTCCCCCCACTTTTTTTTGTCTTTAAAGGACACCATTGCGTGTGCGGATGGGTGGGTGGGGGTATATCTGAAGTGAAGGCCATAAATGAGTCTTTCTTTGTAAAATCCTGAGGAGGAAAACCAAAAGAACGTCATTTGAAATTGAAAAATCAGTGAGTGAATGAATCGAGGTATAAAGACATAGATGAAATAAAATGAAGAAAGGGAAAAAAAAAAAAAAAAAAAAAAATGAAATAAGGTAGACAGGAGGAAAACAGATGTCAAAGTAGACCAGTAATGGCTGTGGAAAATATTTTAAAAACATGCTTTGGAGTTTTTATTAAAGCATTGTTTTGTTTTTGTTACAGTCTGTCTGTCACCTTTGCGTAAATCATCCAGTTCTTTTATATCATTTTCTTATCATACCCCCACCACCGTCACCACCACCACCACCAGTAACGTATCTTGTCATATGGACATCTTTGTTTCCCAAATTGTGTGTGTGTGTGTGTGTGTGTGTTTTAAAAATGATTTTGCTCTTAACTCTGTAGTGATTGCTTCCAGCTATAGTAGATTTTGATAGTGATGCATTGTCAAGGGATATGGTGGGGTTATTATAAGTTATTCACATTCAGTTTTCCTAAAGCAGCTGTTTATCTGCTGAAAACAGCAAAATTGTCAAGTGCGCTTTGGTACGTAGACCACATGTCTGCTTTTCAGTTTAACATTGGCATTTTAATGCTATGAATACAAATAGAAGCTTTTTTGCTATGTAAAAAATGTTGGTGATTTTTTTTTTTTTAAAGAACTAAGGAATTTAGGTTTAACAAGTTTTGACTTTGAAAGGTGAGGAAGGTACAAATTTCAGAATGAAATACATGTTAGGAGTTTAACTGTCAGAGTTGATCAGAGATGAAAAGGTTTTATATTTTACACTTGGTTATTTTAGGTTTCAGTCATCAGTAGTAGACGGGACTCATAAAGCCATTATCTGCTAGTATATTGTTTACTGTATTGCACTCAGTATATTTGTATTCTGACACTTAAAACCTTGCCAACATTTAATGTTTATGCCCAAGCATATGGCATATGCCTTGATTATTTTTGGATGTCTTTCCATCACATGGCATTTGCAGTGTTGGTGCTTATGAGAATATTCTGGTCAGCGAGACACTGTCTTGAGAGAACTGAAACTAAAACAGAAACATTATACCAGCTGCCAGTCAAACCCTCATTCTTTAATGATGATAATGATAATAATAATAATAGTAATGAAGCATTTATATAGTGCACTTCTCAAACAGAATATTAGAATGTGATAAGATATAATGTTACAATAAGCAGCAGCCAATGATAAACACACACATACACACACACACACACACACACACACACACACACACACACACACACACACACACACACACACACACACACACACACACACACACACACACACACACACAAATGTTAACATGTTATACAGACCAAATCACCATAGACAAGTAAATGCATAGATCTATACCTAACATACAGTATCATACACACACAAACCCAACATGCGAACACAACACACGCACCCATACGCGCACATACACACACGCACACTTATAGTGAAAAGACGTTAAATCAAGGAGCGAACGAACACACAACACACACACAAAACACACACACACACACACACACACACTCTCTCTCTCTTTTTCTCTCTTTCTCTCTCTTACACCCACATAAGCACTCCTCAATTTAAGTGCTTCTTGACAACACATATATGTTAGTCATATCATAACATAAACGTTACAAGAGACTGTCAAGTAAGCCAGAGGGTGTGCGGTGGGCTAGAGAAAGTTAAGGCTTGTAGTATTTCTTCAATACTTTGTGGGATCTCTGCACAAAATGTATACAGTAGTATTTAGTTTGATGTATGCTGATAAGCACACATCAGCTGTAGATAGTCATTAATCACTAACCACTCCGTATTGTCTCTCTCTCTCTCTTTTTCTTTCTTTTTTTTTTAATTGAGTGACAGCTCTGTGCTAGTTGCCTCGAAGTAGTTTTCTGCTATTCAACTCTGTAATCATGTACTTAACCATGTAGTGTTTATGAGCCCCTCCCCCTCTTCAAACGCCCAACTCCCCTGTTCCCTCCCCTCCCCTCCCCTCCCCAACCCTCAAACAAAAAAGTCTTCTTTAATCCCTTCACTTCCTACCCTTATCTGCTGGCTTCCTGCAGGAAGCTGATGGATATGGTGAGGGATTGAAAGGGTCAAAGTCCGTGCCCACAGAAATAGGTCCCACTAATACCTAATACCGTTTGAGTAACTGGAGAGTGCTGCAATGCTGATTGATCCCTGAACGATGTTTGGTGCATCCGCTGAAAAAAAAAAAAAAAAAAAAAAAAAAACTCAAACAAAACCCTGCCTCCGCTTTAACATTTTGAAAATGTCAGATGCATGGCGCCCACACTTCTTTGGTTTCACTTTTGTGTGTGCTGCTGCTAAATTGAGAGAGAAATTGCCCCAGTGCGCAATAACAAGACGTGCTCCTGAGTTCTGTTGCATGCAGGAGATGTAGACGTGAGATTTGAACGATTGATTTCGGTCCTGTTTGTAACCACTTGTAAATGTGCTTGGGTTTGTGTGATGCCTGCGTCTCTTTTTCAGTTGAAGGTGTGCACATGTACACTCTGTGTGTGTGTGTGTGTGGCATATGTGTGTGTGCATGCATGTGTGGGTGAGAGAGAGAGAGAGAGAGAGAGAGAGAGAGAGAGAGAATTATCATTTTTCTTTTTAAACTATCATAACTTTGTCATGTTGGAAGATGAATAGTTAAAGCTGTTTTGAGTAACATCAATACAAACTTATGTCTAAATTTAACCCCTTCACTGCCTCAGCGATTTCCAAGGTGGAAATACATTCTGTACATCTATAACACGGAAATTTTATGAGGTGATAACATGATGTTTATTAGTTACTTTTGGAGTGAAATAAAATGTTAAATACTTGGAGACTGGTTGGATTGGAAGCAGTCTACAGTGTCTGGTACGGGCAAAATATCAGAGTTAAGTCTCATTAGTTTCAGAGATGCATTGAACTGAACACGGCAAGTGAAAATATTCCCTGCCATAAAGGGTGCATGTGTAGTAAAACTTCACAGTATTGAGATTAACGAGCTGTTCCAAGCATTTTGTACTACTTGTCATTTGTGTGATTTCTGAAAGTAATAATAATGATAATAATAATAGTAATAATAATAGTAATAATAATATAATGATAATGATAATAATTACAGTATTTATATGGCGCCAAATCTTGACAGTATTCAAATCAGAGCATACCCACACACCAGACACATGTATGCAATAATGCAGACCATCTTACAAACACACACACACACACACACACACACCACACACACACACACACACAACACACACAACACACACACACACACACACACACACACACACACACACACACACACACACACACACACACACACACACAACACACACACACACACACACACACACACACACACACACACCGTTAGTGTGTCATACATTAGCATTGAAATTTTTAAAAATTTGTATGTCTTTGGATCACATTTGGGAACAGCACACTAAGAATTCAAACGGTGAACGAAACACAAAGATTAGACATGTGAAAAGACACATTATTCATTTACAACAGTAACAGTATACATAGCAGTGACATTTAATGAACCCTTTAGAGTGAAACAACTCGTAGATCAATTTGACCTTGTGATCCTGTGAGCAAGTCGATGGAAGTAGGACAGTTACCACAGTTGGTTTTTGAAATTGCGGTAATTACTTTGAAATTCAGGGTTTGGAATTTGAATGAGGTTTCACCAATTATAGCAGTTTTCAGTTTGATTGCACATAAAAACTGACATGATTGCTGCCCATCTTAAATGCTCCAACCATTCTGCTGGTGTCAGCTTTGTGTGTCATAGGTCCCTTTTCTCCACTTTAACCATTTCTGAACCTTACCAGCATGTTGGATTTTGTGCAGGCTCAAGGAGTCTGCCAGATAATTACTGGTAGATTGGGATGTGGAATTGACAGTGTGATGAATTCCTCTTGAATATGTCATAAGCCCCAGACTCCTCTTTGTTTGGTTACTAAGCCATCTCCTGTGATTGCTTTGGATTTTCATGGCACTGCAACCTTCTGCTGCAGTGACGTAAGCTAGCTGACTCTGACTTGTGGACTCAGATTTTGTTCCGTCTTCTTGTTACAGAAGAAATTGTTGAACCAGCATCACAACAAAATTGTATTTGGAATGCTTGTTAACCAAACGAGACGAGCACTTAGTTACCATGCAGTTATCTTTGAATTATGGGCACAGAATTTCTGTGCAGTTGTCTTTTACAAGTGTACTAATACCCAGAATCCATACATACATGCATAAATAGATACAAGATCAAATAAGTGAGACCACTAAATTCAGGCTGTAGCAGCTGATTGCAGATGATAATCTTCTCTCAGTTTATGATAAATTGTATGAAAGAAACATTTTTTTGATAAGTGATACACTTTGCAAGAATAGAATAATTTTTTACTCCGTCAGAATTAGATTAACATATAATACTGAACTATGAGTATGATTGGCAGCAGTTGTGTCAGTTTTTGCTTATGTAGGATAATGAGGCATTCTGAATTAGTTAACAAACCTGTGACCCACAATTGTGGCCATTTGTTGCAGCAGTTGTATTTATTTTATAATTTTGGCAGCAGTCTGTTTTTCTTCTAGAGGTAATAAGTATTTTTTAATGTGAATCAACTTCCAACATGACAATGGGATTCTTGTTACTTTTTGATGCTGTGTGTTGTCGAGGACACGACAGGCATGTGAGAATATTATGCATGCTTGCTCTGTTGTTGCTGCGTGTCTATAAAATGTTTTGCCACATTGTTTTTCTTTTTTAAATGTTACTATCGACTTTGTATTGTGTCTTAGTTTTTCATGCTGCTTTGTGATCTGTCACCACTACCATAATGTTCGTGTGTATGTCTGTGCATGTGACTGTGTGTGTGTGTGTGTGTGCATGTGAGTGTTACATGTGTGCTGTTTAGTTTTATATTTGGCATGTTATCCATGTACAAGTGTTTCCTGTTTCGTATTTGACTGTAGACAATGTGATTGTGGGTTTTTGTTTCAAGTGATGTTTCAGTTTTTAATAATTAAAATTCTCTCCTTTCTACGGAATAAAATATTTCCGCACTCTGGATACATTGTTCGCAAATTTGTTAGGTATTTTTTCTTGGATACAAAAGAGAAGAAAAAAAAGTTAAATGTTTTAGATGCTTTTCTGCGTAAAACTTGAAAAATTTCTGGCTTTTCCTAAATGCGTTTTTATGCTGGATTTCAGCATCATGGGCTGTGAAATGTTTTCATTTCACTGCTGATATTTTGGTGCACTGCAAAATTTGTTGAGTGCAAGTGCTGGACTGAGGTGATGTAACTTGAGTGTTACTTCAGAGCCGGCTTTAAAAAGAGCAGTATATGGATTGAAGAATTTTTTCTGAATGAATTTATTCGAGAGAGAAACATATTGTGGCTGTAGGCTGTCTCAGCTTTGCATCTTGCTCTGAACTGGAAAATGTTTTGCTGTTATTTTTTTGCTGTTGATTTTGCACTGTGGGTAAAGCTGGGGGGACACAGAACTAACACGCAAGTTACTACATGGCTTTCTGTCAACATATTCAGCCCAGTTGTGTATTCAAGACACGACTTGAAGAAAGTGGACCCTTTTGAATTATTGCTCCTTTGCTTTAGCGAGCTTGACCTTTTTTTTTATTAGTATTTTTTATTATGAGTACAGGAAGAAAAGCATCTCTCCTTTTGTTGCTTTTTGGTGTGTGTCCTGTAAACTAACCCCATTTCATTGTGAAGGATGGGTGGTACGGTCTGTGTTGTCAGTGTTGATTTGTGTGCTGTTCCTTGTTTTTTTGTTTTGTTTTGTTTTTAGTTGAGCGTATGGATGTGATTTTGTTTCACCTTTGACAAGGCATTTTGCGTCAGTAGCATCACTGTCCAACACTGATAATTTTTCATCTGAAGGTATTTACATTATATTCAATTAAACTGAAATAATGATTGAGTGATAAAACAAATCAAACAAAAATTTTAAAACTGTCTCAAATCAAACAAAAAATTAAAACTGTCTGTTACATAAATCAAATTGACTGCCAACATTCAAGCAAATTCAGTTCAGTTCATATTGCTTATAGCCCAGCCGACTGCTAGAGCCATATCAGGACTTATTCAAGCAAATGGAAACCAGAAACACAAGTAAAGAGAGTACTGCATTTATTCAGCAAAACAAGACGGGCACAGATTTTCAGCCAGATGTCCCTTATCAATAGTTTAATTGATGAAACAAGAAATATACTATTCAAAGGACTATCGGCTGAAAATTTTGCTTACCATGTGACAAGCCACTTGGTATCAAACACTTATTGAATGCTTGCATGGACTTGCGGTTATGTTGTGAGACATAAGCACTACATAGCAGACTCCTTAAAAATAACCTGTTCAGAGATCTTCATCCAGATGCAGTTTCTACGTTTTTACAAGAGATGAATAGATTTCATTTTATATGATTGTACGCGTAGGAAAGATGTTTTAATTGCATTTTAAACTTGAAAGGATAATCATGAGCTTGGATTTTAACTGTTGTCATTTCATTTAAACTTGGAGTCGTTTTTAACATGGTGTTAGCCCTGATATGGCTCTAGTAGTTGACTGGGATACATGCAATGACCTGAACCAAACCTGTCTTGCTCTGTCTGTTGAATTCAAATACACCAGATACAAAGTTTTGGACCGCCGGCCTTTGTCAAGCATATGTCTTGTATCGTCGATTAAACACTTATTCTTGGTACATTTTACAAAAGGCTGAAAAGTTTTGCCTTATTTTTAGTCAGTCAGTCATTCATTTTTATTCTCTGTATCTGTTTCTGGACTTTGCAACTTCATGGAGGAAGAGGAGGTGGATAATAAAAATGGTTGCACACATTGTCTCATACATTGGAATGCATTTGTAGAGTTACTGTGCAATCTAATGGCAAATTAAGTTCAAACTCAGCAGTGTCGGTTGGAGCTGTACTGTACAAAGTGAGTACATTGAGTGTTGAGCTGGACAGTGCAAAGAGACCAGAATACATTGATGAGTGCCCAGCTGAACAAAGCAGAAAGATTAACATAGCCAAACAACAATCTTGCAAAGAAAGTGTATTATGGCAACTGGTATGCAGAAGAAGAGGCAAAGTTTCTTTCTGAACACACCGGCGAATGGTGATGTAAAGTTTTAACCTTCACGCAATTGAATATGCGTATTCAGTAGACACATTGAATGAAGATACACTCTCTTTGTCTAGTATTATTACACCAGTAGTATGCCCAAGATAAATTCAGCTCTGACATCTTGATTGCAGGCATCATTTGTCCACATGCTTTTGGACAATATCACTCATATGGTCTGGTATGATGGCAAGTTGTTTGAGTTGTACTTTCTTTTGGGGGTGTGGGGGACAAACAGACAAATGAAAGAAAGATGTAAAACAAAGGTTACCATTGGGGGAAAAGAGATGCAAGACGTATGTCAGTGTTGGACAGTGTTGTTTCCACTTGTTGTATGGTATGGATCGTAACCCTTATGTGTTTTGATGCCATCACTGATGAGGTAGGTGCATGGTTCCTTGTTTTTTTTTCTTTCCAGGGCATTTTTTGTGCATTTTGCATCATCACATGGCATGCTTTGTTTTTTTCTCCCCTTGTCTGGCAGTAGGGCTCCCACCAGGTGGCGTTATGCCCACCAACACCACCAAGCATCTCTCGGCATCTACCAGTGTGCTTTATCACAAACGAAACTCAGACTTTTCCTCTTCGGGGGTGCTTAATGTCTCCAACAAGCCCGAATCCTTGCTTGGTAAGCATTTGGACAGCATGGCGCTTTGTGCCATTCTGTCAGCGTACGGAGCTGAAGTCTGCTTGTATTAATGAATAAAAATTAAATCTAACCTTTCAATAGGCTAGTTAATGTTGTATGCTTTTGGTGATTAAACTGTGTGAGAATAATTTTAGTCTGTTCAGTTTTTGCTGGAAGGCCATCATGTTTAATTTATTTTTTTTAATGTCTGAAATTATGTGATATTGATTTTGACAGAGGAGTAACTTGTTTTTAATTACAGTCAAATGTGGCTTCTTACTGCTGGTGGCAGAAGCTTAAGAAAAGATGCTGGGGACTATTTTAGTCCACAGTGGTTGAAAAATATTATACTAAGTTCATGAGTTTGGAAAATTGATGGATGGCCTTACGGCAAAAAGCATGTGTTTGTATTTTTTTCATTTTATGCCCCTCAGTTGAAATGAATTAATGTAATAAACCATTGTGTTCTGCTCTTCAGCAGGCATTGGTTTAGGAAAACGTTAACAGTTTGTGTGTGGAGTGTAGTGTACATGCTGTGTTTTCATTACCCAAGTGATGAATGTTGTGTGTTTTCTGTGACAGAAAACTTCATTTTCAAAATGTATTGCTCAGTGTTAAAGTTAACACCAAGAAGAAGAGAAAGAAAAAGGGGAAAAAAGTATCACTCCATTAACAGTCTTAAGAATTGTCGTGTCAAGGTACATAGTTTCTGGTTGAAACAAGGTCCGATGATTCTAGTTTGATTTGAGCAAAAACTGCAGAGGTGTAAATTTGCAGTATAGTTATTTGTATTGAGAGATGAGAGACCCTTTTGACTTGACAGGTGTTGCACTTTTAGGTTTGCAGTTTTGTTAGAACATATGGATTGGAAACTCATTGAGGAATTATTTTTGTTTCCCGTTCAGGAAAATAGGCAGTCAGAAAATATTTGTACTGTGCCCAGCATGTCCACAGTGTCCTCAAACTATCGCTTTGGAAGATCATGAAATCCTATGGCAGTCCAGAGAAACTTGTATGAGCCATAGAGCAAATCAGTAACAACCCTTGTGTCAGATTAGGATAGAAGATGGCTACGGCGAATGGTTTGAAGTCCTCACTGGCATCAGACAAGGGTGCATTCTCTCTCCACTCTCTTCTTTGCAATTGCCATTGGCTGGGTGCTGAAGCACACAGACTCAGGGAAAGGGAATCTATAGGACTGAAGAAAACCGTTCTGATTCAGCTTTTGCTGACAGCATAGCTGCTATGACAGGTAACACCTTGGATCTTGTTTTGTTTTTGGCTGACATCAGCTGCTGTGCAGGGAATGTCCTTATCATCAGTGCCAGACAGACCACAAAAAAAAAAGAAAAAAAAGAAGTGCAAACATGTATGGTAAAAGGTAAAGATTCTGTCATGAACCAAAAGTTGTTGGGGGATGAGGCTGTACTTGTTGTAGGGGAGGGAGATGGGTAGAGACATTGTGATCAGCTTTGCTTCTCCCTGATTGCTTTACTGTCCCCAGTTATGAACAGGATCGGATGCCCATTCGTAGCCAGCTGAATTGGAGGCTGCATGCACAGTTTTCTTGAATGGGGCAGTAAAGACAGTTGTTGCTTACTGGATGTGAAATGGTGATCAGTTCTGATGACTGCTGTTTTGATTTTGGCTGCAGATTTCTGGCTGCAGATAAATTTATGTTCCTTTAGGATGTACAGGTATACATGATTCTGTAAGTGCAAAAAGAGTAAAAAGTAAGTAAATGGTACTGTTTCTTAGCTTTGAAAAACAAATGGAGAGACATTGATCAGTTACAGGAAACACATATCTCAGGTTATTCAAAATTTGTGCTTGATGTGGTGTATGGGAAAACCCACTTTTATTTCAGATATCCTCCAGATTTTCAAGGAGGCTTGAAAGTGTTGGTGACTTCATATTTCAGTCTTTTGTTTTTTTGTTTTGTTTTGGTCACCAAGCTTCTTTTAACCTGTGCTAAAGTTTTAAGGTGAGATAAGGTTGATTTCTGATGATGGCAATATGCATTTACCACTTCTGTCACAGAAAACAGATACTTAATGCATGCTGATGACTTAAGTAATATGTGTGGTGTTGTATTTAATTGCAAATGTGTCCACTTTTTCTTTGATCCACATAACTGGTTTCCTCCACTATACCCCTGCTTTCAGTGTTGTGCCAGTAGTGAATGTACAAGTAGAAAGTAAAAACAAACAAAGTGATGGGAGAATTGAAATCAGAAAATGTGGTGGATTGAAATAATATATGTGAGAGAAAGTCACTGGTTTAAGGCGGCAGTAGAGATTGACTTTACTGTTTGTAAATGAAAATAGTCGCTGGTTGTAGATACTTGTATATTCAGCTTGGTCAGAATCTTATTATCAGGCGTCTGTTGTGCTAAATTCAATGAGATGTTGCAATCTTGGATGATGCGACTCTGCAAAACTGAGTCATGAAAGATGACCAGATTGGTCTTTAAATCAGTTGTATGTTGCAGTTAGGCTATGGTTGTTTACAATCATGGTAAATTTAATGTTGCTGAAAATATTTGAACATAGGCATTATGACAGATGGATTTCTTTTGGAGGCTGTGGATGGAAGATACAAGAACATTGAATTGAAAGAAACAGAAGCTAACAAACTTTTAATCAATGGAGACAACAGCAGACATCTTAAGCGGCTTGCAAAGAGCTGCTGCTGGGTGTGGGGATGGGAGTTGTTGTAAGAAACATTTTGAATCCTGAGGTTTAGAGATGGGGCATGGGACTTGCATCATAGTGCAGTGCTTCAATAACTTAACAGTAACTGATTAAAATTGTCTGTGAGTAGTGTGACTTAAGTAGTGATAGAATTGTTTGTGAGTAGCCTAAGCAAATAAATATAATCAAATTGTCTATGGATAGTGCAGACAAGTTGTTAGAAACTTTGTGCATCTTGATGTTGACCTAACATTATTTTTGTAGCTATAGTCTGTACATTGCTTGTTCCTTCTTCTTTGTGCTTTGGATGTGTCCCCAAGTCTTTGCCGCCTTTGTGTATGTGTAGATGTCTGAAGCTTGTGCTTTTCTCGGTTGACAAAGAGAGTAAACCTGTGTGTTCTGTCAGTCAGTCAGTCTCTATGTGTTTGGATGAAAAAAAAGTTAGTGACTATCTGAATTCCCTGACCCCAACTCGCTCCCACCCGAGCAATCTGTCCTCCATGCTGATTTGCGCCTCCATTTTTCTCCCTTCCCCTTGGGTTGCCTCCTCTTGGTGGGCTGGCTGACTCAGCTCTCAACACGATACCCGAAGGCCGTAGATCTGTTCTAGCCCCCACCGCCCTTCCGCCCTCCCGGCCCAAGAGCGTGATGACCCTCAGCACCTCCTCCACAGCCTCATCCTCGCCTGGCGGGGTCAAACTGAGGGAGAACAAAGCACCGCACAAGCCCCGCCCGGCCTCTGTGGGGACCTCCATGCCCAGCTTCGTCACCCTGGACACGCCCAAGTCAACGCCGCGCAGCAAAAGTAGTGACAGGCTGGCCAGAGGTAGTGTGCTGTCAGTCAGTTTTCATTCCCCTCCCTTACCTCCCTGTCAGATCCCACGGCCTCATGTCCCAGTGTCCTCAGAATCATGTATGGTGATGCCTACCCCTGTCCCCATGTCATTGTTGTCATTCTGTCTTCACTTATTAAGGTCCAGTAGTGACACTGAATGTCCGGTCTGTGTTCTTTCGTCTTTTGTGATGTGTCTTTCCACGTAAACTGTGTTTTTTCATTTGTGATGTGTCTTTCCATGAAAACTTTTTATCAATCTGTTGTCTTTCCATGTAAACTTGTGGTTTTTGTTTTGTGATGTGTCTTTCCATGTAAACTGTGTTTTTGTGATGTGTCTTTCCATGTAAAGTGTTTTTGCTTTTGTGATGTGTCTTTCCATGTAAAGTGTGTTTCTTCTTTTGTGGTGTGTCTTTCCATGTAAAGTGTGTTTCTTCTTTTGTGGTGTGTCTTTCCTTGTAAAGTGTGTTTCTTCTTTTGTGATGTGTCTTTCCATGTAAACTTTTTATCTGTTGTGATGTGTCTTTTCATATAAACAGTCCGTTTTATCTTTTGTGATGTGTTTTTCCATGTAAACAGTCTTACAATTTTTTCATCTTCAGTTTTGTGTCTTTTCATCAAAACAGTCTTATGTTTCGTCTTATGTAATGTGTCTTTCTATGTAAACTGTTTTATGTATTGTAATGTGTTAGTCCATGTAAAACAAACATTTTAGAGTCTTATGTTCCATCTCGAGTATCGCGTCTTTCCATGTAAAGTAAACATTTTAGTGTCTGTGCTTCATCTTATTTAATGTCTTTCCATGTAAATAATTTGTATTTCATCTTATATAATGTGTCTTTACATGTAAATCGTCGTAGAGTCTGTGTTTCAGCTTTAGTGATGTGCCTTTCCATATAAACTGTGTTAGTACGTGTTCCATCTTTAAAGATTTTTTTCATTTAGTTTTTAAGGATGGTCGCACTTAGGGAAGTTTTCTTGGTGCTTATTTTTCTCTCTCTCTCTCTTTATTTTTTTTTCCTGTGTGTGTGTCCCATTTTCTATACCACCTTGATTTGCAGCAGAATCTGGCACAGTTTTTGCGATACGATGATGAGGATGATAATCATGATGTTATGGAGTTGCATTGAGGATTGAGACTGCATGACAGGGCTGTACTCTATGCTTACTATCATGATTTGTCCTGGCATCAACCAGGCCCGAGAGATACAGACACTTGCATTGTTGATCAGGAGGCTTGAACAACACCCTCAATGATGATCCATGAAGCAGATGAGACTTTAACGTGTGGTCCCGGTCTGCCCAATGAGCCCATGGCACGCTCAACTCTGGGTACAAGCTGGTTGGAGCTGAAAAATCCCATAACAATTTTTTTGATGGGACTGATGGGGATATGGATTCGAACTCACAACGTTGTAGTTGGTAGCCTGTTGCACAAACAGTACATAACGGCAACTTGTATGTATTCCATCTTTTGTAAACTGCGTTCTGTTCCGTCTCTTGTACATGTTATGTCCTTCCATTTAAACAGTCATGTAGAGTGTGTGACTCCATCTTTCGTGATGTGTCTTTTCATGTCAACAGTCATATTTTTTGTTCTGTCTTTCCATGTGAACATGTTTTTCTTCTGCCTACGTACATATTGTGTTACCTCGTCACTACAGTTGTCCTGTAAACATGTCCCTCAGATACTTGTATTGTGTCTGTAAGCATAATTAGTATCATATAATCATAGCAGTTGTCCTGTAAATTATGCTTCAGATTCTTGTAATATGTAAATATAAACTGTATTACATTATCAGTATCGTAGCAGTTGTAGACTGACTTAAAATCTTCCTGTAGATGTGAACTATAGTGGTCACCTTGTAAGCCTTCATCTTGTAATGGGCTGTAAACCAAATAATAATCATGTAAGCCATCTTTTATCTTCTTTTGATGTGTTTAAATACATTTTGTACCTGTCTTTGTTTCACAATGTCTTTCATTTTTGTGTTGTGTTGTGTGGCTAAATAGCCTGTGAAATGATTAAGTAGTCATCTTGTAAGCTGTCTTTCATCATCACCTCAGGTATCTCCAAACAGTATAAAATAGCGTTCACCCTGTTATTTTATCATCATGTAAACTTTTTGCTGTCCTCTCATTTCAGATGTACAGTAATTAGCTGTCTATTTTAGCCAAGAATAAAGTAATTACACATTTTATTGTTAAACTTTCAGCTGCTGTCTAGCCTTTTTTTTTTGATGTGTGTGCAGTTCTGTCAGCTGTATTCCTGTTTATAATGATGTACATTATTCTTTTGGTGATTGCAAGACATACTTGCCTGAAGTGAAATATAGTGATAGTATGGCTGATGTTTAATTTGAACAGGGTGCAGTTGGACACAGGAAGAGAGATGGTAAAACAGTACTTTGTTGAAAAGCATATAGGGTAGTGTTGAGTAGAAATGTGCAATAAACTACACTTATTCTGAGACGCAATACTATATTTAGCTATAAACCATTTGCAGCAAGATGCATACATACATTTTTTTTTCTTGAATTTAGCTCTAATCTGTTTTAGCTATAATTTATTCCTGTTAAAAAAATCTAATATTTTACCTGTTAGTTGTCTTGTTGCCCTGTCTAATGTTTAATAATTTTGCCTGTATTTCATGATTTTTTAAAAAAATATTCACTTGTTGCTGGTTGAGATAAGCACTCAGTTATATGGAAGTGTACAGTGTCACAAGTACTTGCTTAAATTTATGGCATACACATATTTTCTTATCATTAGCCTGTAATTGCATTGTGGATTCAACACTGCTTAAGCTTAAGCAGTAAGCTTTTGATTTGTCCTTTCTTCTCTCCCATCTCCTGTCCATGACAATGTTTTTTTTCCCCCTGCAAACAGTAAAATACAGACTTAATCACATCTACATATTGCACAAAATAAAAGTTCAGTAAATAATACATTTGCATAACACATTGATTATCCTTTCTTATTTCAGGGCTGTTGGTAGTATCTGGAAATAGAGTTCTTTGCAGAAATTGCTGTTGTTTTCATCATTTTCCCCTTTTGCTCTTATTTTAATGTTTTGAAACTAACCCTCCTATTTTGATGTGTAGTGAGATTAAAAATGAGAAGTTTTGTTGTAGTATTGTTCTTTTCACTCCGTCTGGTGCTGGTAGAGAGCTAGTGTTTGTCACACACTTTTTGGCCTGGTTACACACTTGGTAAAAAAAGCATAACTGGTGTAAAAGTGATTGATAGGTGAAGTTAGTATATAAGATGTTGGTGAACCCTTTTGAGAACAAAATTTGTATTTGTATTTGTTGGCTTTTCTTTTTAATTTAGTCTTTTTTGTTTGTCAAAACCGTTTTTTTTTTTTTCATGTACTGAAGTTCATGATAGTTTATATGCTTAGAATGTGACTTTAAAGTTTGACTTCTTATTTAGTATATATGGGGACTAAGGTTTGTGGATCATAGCCCATAAAGGCATTTGAATGAAATGCATTGTTTTTGGTTATTGTTTTTTATGTAATTGCCATACTATAACCATCTGATGTCTGAACTTATTAACAGTTTTCTTTCCTTCACAGTGTGTAAGTACAGTGTTTTGATAATAATAATGTGAAACAATAGTAAATTTCCTTAGTTCTATACTTGATAACATGTAAATGATGATTCATCTTCTTTTTCTTCTGTCTGTATATCATTTAGGTGTCTTGAAGTGAGCTGCATTAGAGTATAGTTTTGATGAAAAAAAAAGTGTTGTCTTGTATAGCTAAGATTTTAACAAAAGTGTGTCATTGGAACCTGTTTAGCTTGATTTTTTTGTAAAATGAGTAAAGTTCATTCTGGTCACAATGAAGCTACTTAAAGACGTTGATAAAGGGCTGATCAGTGTTACGTTTGTATTTATAAGTGCAGTGTGGTATAGATTTAGTTTGAGAAGTTCATAATCACAGTGTGGCATATATTTACAATGAGAAGTATAGTTATCTTTGTTATCTTGGTAAGTGTAGCTTTGTTTATACGTTTCACTGATAAATGCAACTTCTCATACATTTGCATTGATAACATAACTTGGTTTATATCTATCTCATACACATGGATGAGTACACAGTTTGGTACATACATGTTTTGGACTGGTGCTGACCACTTCACATGTAGCTCATGTCCATTCAGAGAGATCACGAGCCAGAGGACATGGGTCTGCGCGGCGTGCAGATGACAAAGAGAAGGAAGAGAAGAAGGTGGGAGAGAAGAGTGGTGTGAAGATGAGTCGCCGGACACTGGACCGTCTGTCCACCCCCAGGCAGCTGGTCTCCATCATTGGGGACAGCAAGGACTCCACCCCCTCTCCCAGACGGGAAACCAACATCACCAGGGTAAGTGGTGGATGTGTGCTTCAGGTAGTCTAGCTTTGTTGTTTTGGATCGTTTCTTTACTGATGGTGGTTCTCTCTCTTGATGAACACCAAGCAGCCATGGATTAGGTAACTAATTAGCACCTAGCTTGCAAAGTGGTTGTAAATGTATTTCAATCGATGGAAAACGCTTTCTATGGTTTATACTTAGACCAGAAATGATCATTGATCCCGATGGTGATCTTGGTGTATTAATTTAGTGTGCACTGTTTGTCTATTTTATGCTTTTTCTTTTGAAGAATTTTCAAATTGAAAGACAAAAATGAAACAGTATGATAGAAACAGTCTGGTATAGGTTAAAGAACAGTTGTGTAAGCTTCCACATGCATGCCTTTTAATTAAATAAACTTTGACAGCCTTGTTCAAAGGTTTAGTCAGCTAATGCTGTGACATAACCAGTGAGCTTCATAGAGTAGTTTTGTCCAACGATTTAATGAGGTGATAGTATAATTTGACCATGTTTGAATGGATGTAGAAAAAAGTGATGAAAGAAAAAGAGAATAATGATGATGATATAACTTAACCATGTTTGAATGGATATAGAAAAAATGGTGAAAAAAAAAGAGAATGATGATGATAGTTTAACTTGACCATGTTTGAATGGATGTAGAAAAAAATGATGAAAGAAAAAGAATGACAGCGGCAGCAGTAATGAAATGTGAACGGTAGTGTGTGACTTCTGTTGCATCTTGCGCTTCAGGCCAGGTTGATAATTAGGATAAGGCGAAAAGTAAGTGATGCTGTGGGTGTAGTGTGTAGTGTCAGGCATGTGGTGGATAGCAGTATGTGTCTTGAGATCATTTGTGGGTTTTTGCCTGGTACCGCATGCCTTACATTTGACACACTCTTCTTTGATAATAGACCTTATTTTTGGTTGTTTTGTTTCTGAAATTAGAGTGATAGACACTTCAGACCACACCAGTCCTCACCCTCCAAAGTGTTTTCCTTTGGGTGTTGTCAGTTTTTGTGTTGTTACTTTTCGAATAACTTGTGTGTGTGTATGTGTCTTTACTTTCTGAAAAATATCAGTTTTTTTTGTATCATTATTTTTTTAAATGTATCTGTTTGGAAAAACATTTGTACATTATGTTGATACTTTTTGACAAATGTCAGTTTATCTGTTGTTTCATTTTTTTGAAATGTGTTTCCTTCATCATTGTTGTCAACTGTCCAGTGTGGTTGGTTTGTGTTGGATGTGGTTTACATATGTGTGAGGAATGATTGTCTTTGTCGTACTCTTCAGTAAATCGGGAGGTAGGAAGGAGAGAAGTGCTAGTGTTACTGCCAGTTACTTTAGTACTACTTCATCTTGTATGAAATGTTCTCAGTATGTTTCTTTGTCTTCATTGTGTGAATGGGGAAATATTCTGCTTGCACACGTGCATGACCAGTACTTTAGTACTACTTCATCTTGTATGAATGTTTCAGTTGTTTCTTTGTCTACATTGTTGAATGGGGAAATATTCTGCTTGCACACGTGCATGCCCGCGTGCACACACACACACACACACACACACACACACACACAAAACACAAAACACACAACACACAACAACACACACACACACACACACACACACACACACACACACACACACACACACACACACACACACACACACACACACACACACACACACACACAAAGAAATGAAAACCTTTGCTTTAGCAATGAGAGTGTGGTCAGTTATAAATGTTTGAAAATTTTTTTTGAGGATGTGTGTGTGTGTGGTTGTTATTTGTAAGGGAGAGGGTTGTATATAGGCATGCACAGTTTAAATGAAAATCCAGGTTGGTGCATTCAGTATGAAGAATGAAATCATGTGTGCCTGAAAAGTTGCTGTTGTCATCGCAAAGTTTGAATGTAAGGTGAATGCTGTCTTGCGTACTGTCAACAAAACAAGACAGATTGGTTAGAGACAAGAGCATAGACCAAGAGATAATTGAAGCAAAATGCATAAAAATCCACTCTTCTGTGATCATAGGTATATGGTCAGATTTATGCATTTTACAGGCTTGTCAAAAATGAATGCTGAGGATTTGCAGGTTGCTTCAAAGAATATTGCAGATAACCTGTTTCATTAACACATTGATACAAGCATAGACAATAGTGTATGTAAAAAAAAAAAAAAGTGAAGTACAACCTCAAACCCTTAACAGCACATTGGAATTACATGCAAGCTTATGGCCTGTGACACAATCCTTTTTTTATCTTTTCCTATCACATGGCATTTGCATAATGGTGCATTTAAAAAAAATATTCTAAGCATGCAAACATTTGTCTTGAGAAAAACTGAAACTCACAGGAGATGGCATATGGGTGCAGATTGCCCAGTTTTTTTTGTTTTGTTCCTTTGAATTTGATAGTGTTGTTGAAGACAGCAGAATGCCCAGTTTTGCTTCTGTTCATTTGAATTTGATAGTGTTGTTGAAGACAGCAGAATGCCCAGTTTTGTTTCTGTTCCTTTGAATTTGATTGTGTTGTTGAGGACAGCAGAATGCCCAGTTTTGTTTCTGACCCTTTGAATTTGATAGTGTTGTTGAAGACAGCAGAATGCCCAGTTTTGTTTCTGTTCCTTTGAATTTGATAGTGTTGTTGATGACAGCAGAATGCCCAGTTTTGTTTCTGTTCCTTTGAATTTGATAGTGTTGTTGAGGACAGTAGAATGCCCAGTTTTGTTTCTGTTCCTTTGAATTTGATAGTGTTAAAGACAGCAGAATGCCCAGTTTTTTTGTGTGTTCCTTTGAATTTGATAGTCTTGTTGAGGACAGCAGAATGCCCAGATTTTTTGTGTGTGTTCCTTTGAATTTGATAGTCTTGTTGAGGACAGCAGAATGCCAAGTTTTTTTTCCTGTTCCTTTGATAGTCTTGTTGAGGACATTCCCAAGATATACAGGAATAACCTTTACTTGCTTGGTAATGAAACTCTTATTCTGTTCTGTATGTTGATATTTCAGTTGCCAGTGAATGAGAAATTCTTTACTTGTGGATGTCCACCTGTTATATGCTTTGACTGAAATTGTGTGTGCTGTAAGCATGTCTTTGTCAGTGTGCCCGCTGTTTGCAGATGTCGCCCAGGAAAGCTTATTCTACCTCAAACTTGTCCTCCAAGGTTTGTGTGTTGATATGCTGGACCTGTGTAGCCAGCCAGAGTTGTATACACTATAATGTGTAACTTGCATGCGGTTGTATTTCAGTGTGGTTCTGATAATTATGTATGTGACTTTCCACCACAGAATGAGTCGCTCATCACCTGAAGTGTTTATCGCTATCTGCCCAAGTAGGAGGTTGGGGTGTCTGATTTCGATTTGGGAAATTTGATTAAAACTGAAACTAATTCTTTTTGCACATACTGCTACCTGTAAGTTCCTAAAAGGGTGATTCTTTCTTTGTTAAAATGTTTCTAAAAACATTTACCCAAGAGTTTACTGCGAGCATTTTAAGAGGAAAAAATTGTGAAAATGCCTGTTTCAGCATCAGTTACCCCTTTCAGTTTCTGCCAAAGAGCTGTTAACTTCACATCAAAGGCATTCCCTTACATGATGATGGGGTTTTGGTTACTAAGGAAAAGTTATTTTTGAAATTGTGATACACGTTTTCTTGTTTTTATAGTAATTGCGAATCAGAGGGGTACCATCTTCAGAAGCGCATATCTCAGAAAGTAAACATCTGATTTTAAAAGGGTTTTCATTGTTTCAAAAAGCATGAAAACTATGTGTAGACTCAACAATCAACTGAAAATGTTTGTCTTATGACGAGCGACTCATTTCACAGTGGAAGGTGTTATATCATTACATTTCATCATCCTATGGCTCAGCACTTGATCTTGGGTTATGCTGTAGTTTTAGTACTGGTGCTGTTCAAGGCATAGACAGTTGCAGATGTACTGTTTGAATTCATAACTTTTTATGATGGTCCTTACAAAATAAAATATGGATTATCAGTAAATATGGTTTATCAGTACAAACTACAATGCAGTATTTTCATATTGTCTTATGAATTATGCTGTGTAGATATATCACTTGATTGAAGATTTTATTTATTTGATAAAAGAAATGAATTTTCATACAGTTTCTTTATGCATAAAGGCAAAACTCTTAGGGATGATACTAATAATTCCATTTGTGTAGCACAATCGGTCAAAGCATGCCTTACTTTGCAAAAATAAACTATAGTTTGAATTTCATCAGATACATGCATTAATGCAATGTATACCTAGTTCATCAAGAAGAACAACAGATCGGAATATGACATCATAAAGAGTAATAATACTAATCAAAAAAGGATATCAGGAAGGAAATCGTATCAGTCATTTGATAAATTCAAGTCTTTAATACACACCATATACACGTTCATGAAGACACCCATTCACACAAACTTAATCACATTCCCGCACCGCATGCATATACACATAGAAAGAGGGAAGGGGGAGGATGTTACCAGGTCTCTTAAAGCAGTATAAACATTGGACAGTATGGAGTTCATGTTCACAGCTGAAGAAAATACTGCATCAGTTAGGAGGAGGAGCAATGGGATGGCTGGTAGTATGGAAGGCAAGCAGTGTTGAACATGTTCTCTCTTACATTAACTCTTTGACTTCTGCACCTTGTCCACCAACTGCAAAAACTGAACCCTTTGATTCCCTCACCCTGTCCACCAGCTAGTGGATAGAGTAAGGGAGTCCAAGGGTTAAGTTTTTGCTTTGTTAGCATGGTTGACAATGAAGGATACTTGTGAACAGGGTGCGGAGTCAAAGGGTTAACCTTCCAGTGGTGTGCACCGGTAGTACATGAAAAGGTCAGATAAACTGATACAACTCAGCAGATTTTTTGAAATCATAGCAGCCTTCGGTCAACTGCTGAGTCATGTTTGTATCTGTGTGCTAATAGCCATGACTCTTTGGAGTGTTTGGGGATTGATTTAATATCTTGCACTGTTTTGACAATTCTAACATGCATGTCTTGTCATATTTAGTTCTTTTCCCCCATTATTTTATTCCACCCAGACAAAGCCTACTGACAGATCAAATAATTTGTTGTTTTCATTTTTTGGTTTTAATATTAGGATTTTTGCTAAGACACACAGTCTCTTGTTGACATACATATCCTAAGTTAATAACGGCCATATTGAAGTGACGACTGTATCCTCTCTGTCATCATGTATGTTCTCTTTCTATCGCATTGGTCTTGTCATAATCTCTCTCTCTACCTCCAGTCTGTAGTTTAAACCTTTTGACTTCATAGCCCTATCCACCAGCTTCTGCAAGTGGCCTAGTGGATGCAGGTTGATAGGGTTAACATTGTATAGACTGTAGACATCAGTAAACTTCTGTTCTGTAAGATGACAAGATGCTGTTGAACAACTGATGACTTGTGATTCCATTGATTACAGTGACCATTGCTGGTAGATACATTAACTGTACCATGTCTGACCATATACAACTTTGTATGAAATGTGTCATGATGTTCCTCCTCTTTGTTCTTTTTTTAAATTATATTTTTTTTCCCTGCTGTCCTATCTACTGCCTGTCTGTCACTGTTGCTCATTTTTGTCCATCCAGCACATCTCCAGCCCCACTGAAACTGGTCACTGTGAGAGCAGAGCGTGAAGGGCCACAGAATATGAGACAATTTTTTAGTATACCAAGATGATAGATGAGAGTGGGGATGGCAGTAGTGATGCTGTGGAGTTCCAGGTTGGATCGAGAATGTGTATCACAGAGCTGTACTCTACATTTCCTTTTATAATATATCATTTCATACTATATCCTGAGATAAACGAAGCCGAAGACATACATCATACAAACACTTTGATGTCGGTCAGTGCAGTAATTTTGAAGAACACTCTCACAGATGCATTCATGAAGTGGGTAAGACTTGGTCTGTATAGTCCCAGTCTGTCGAATGAACCTGTAGCATGCTGAACTCTGGGCAGAAGCTGGTCATGGCAGAAAAATCCCATAGTGATATTTTTTTCAGTTTATAAGGATTCAGACCAATGATTTCCCAGTTTTGAGTCATGCATCTGTTGCGCTAACCATATCCCCAGTGTGTCTGGTCTTGTTTTCTTCTTTTCTTCTTTCTTCTGCTTACAGACGTGGAGGGAAGAAGGTGCCAGTATTCAGCATAAATTAGCGTTGTTATGAACAACTGTTACATATTTCTGGGATGGCAGCAATCAGTGTAAAATGTTTCTGTTCACAATGTTGTTTGAATATTAGTAGATCAGCAGTGGTAGATATGTAAATTGGTGTGTTTGCTCATATCCGCACCATTGGATTGTAAGTTCCATTTCCTTTTCCTTTTTCATTTTCCTTTCATTTCCTTTACTTTTCCTTTCCTTTCCTTTCGTTTCCTCACACTTGGATAGTTCTAAATAAGCTTTGTGCAAGTCTGCTATTGACAGGTCTGGCAGACTTTTTGAACTTATGCAAAACTCTTCATTTTCCCAAGATCTTGAAATGGAAGGGGGAATGGTGAGGTGGATCTGTGAAACATGGAGCAAACACCAAGAGAATGATTGGGGTACTGATGTGGACAGCAGACTGGCCGATTTTTATGTTGTGGCCTGGGATTGAACTTGAGATGTTCAGATTTTGAGTCCACTGCTATATCAGCGGAGCCAGCCTGCCAGCATTTACAGTGTTGTGGGCCTGAGGATCAAACTCATGCGTGTAGTGGGTTTTATTTAAGCTCAAGATGAAACAAGAGAGGCTGTGTGAGATCTAGTTATAGCCCTGATAGGGCTCCACACATTTGGCTCAGCTTTAAACAAATAACAGAACATCCATCTTCCGTTTGCTGTAACTATTCGCTATGACTATTTTGGCTTGTGACATTAAACACACAGGCGTTTGCAGTTGTGTATATACTAATCTGCCTGGTATTGTGTACTTGGAGAAAATATACACGCCCACATTTAGAGTACTGGATATATTATTTCTTATCTAACAAGATCATTTACCAGAGAAATGTAAAAATATACACACCTATATTTAGAGTATTGTATTTGTTATTTCTTATCTGACAAGATCATTTACCAGAGAAATGTAAAAATATACACACCTATATTTAGAGTATTGTATTTATTATTCATTATCTAACAAGATCATTAACCAAAGAAATATCAACCCAAAAATAAAGTTTGTAGTAATGTTTTTTATTATCTCTATACTATTAACTAACCTACCAGTCATTGCCACTCACTGTTTTAAACGTTGGGTAGAGGTATATACATATAATGAAAAAAATGTATTTTTGTTGTTATATAATCAGATCATTAACAGAGGAATTTAATGTGCAAATATATCTTTTGTTTTCTCAGATGAGAATATCCTGATGTTTAAATTTGCGGCTGTTACTTTCATAGCCCAGTGCTTACATATAGCAGGCAACAGATGATAGTTATCTTTAGCAGCAAACTAATGTGATATTTCTGTCAAAGCCTTTGTTATGAATGCAACTGTAGATTTTAGGATTAGCAAACAATTTAGAGTAAGCAGCTATGACTTAACAGCATCCTTCCATGTTTTATAAATAGTATCTATCAGATTCTACCTGTTCATTTTTGTAGAAGCAGCAACAGACTTGAAGAATAAGTGTAGTTAATCCTTTGACTTCCACACCCTGTCCACCAGCACCCTGCATTGTCAACCATGCTAGGAAAGCAAAAACTTAACCCTTTGACTCCCTCACCCTATCCACAGTGAAGGAGTCAAAGGGTTAAATTTTGTGGTTGTGGATAGGGTGTGGGAGTCAAAGGGTTAAACGTATTTACATGTGGAGTGTGTGGCCTAGTAGTTAAACATTAAACACCGGCCTGGGATGCAAGAAGCCTGGGTTCAAATAATGGGATGGACAGGGAATCCCCCTGCCTCCCTCCACTAGATCTTAAGTGGTAGTGTAGTTGCTGGTGTTTCAGTTGAGATGACAAACTGAAGTTTCATGTACAGCATGCAGTTAGGTTAAAGACCCATGGCAACAAAGGAGTTGTCCCTGGCAAAGTCCACCTTCATAAATAAACAAAAAGACACACATACAAAAAATGGTGGTACTGCAGCCTGAATTTCATATGGTAAAACCATTGTGACAAAAAAAAAAAATATATATATATATGTATATATATAGTCAGTACTGTACAGTACATTTATAATGTATGATTTTCATCATTGGAGTCACTTGCTTGGTGCTGCCACTTAGAAACTGCCACAAATATTTCTATGCCTTCCCTATGCTTAATTCTTTGATTGGCTGCGCTCAGCCGAAAATCCATGATTTTTGGGAGGTACATACCCAAAATGACATAAAATAATATAAGCAGGTTAGATGAATATGTTTGCATATATTCTGGTACACAATTGAAGACACTTTCCAGCCAATCAGCAGAGTGAAGGGGAGTAGTAACCCATGGGTCAGGGAGAAAATCTTTTGCACAGAGACCTTTGGCCTGTGTGAGATGAAATGAAAGGCTTAATAGAGGCCTGTTTGGTGCAGAGGTGGAGCGTTTGCATTCAAGTCTGACAGTATGGGTTGGCACGGTGCTTATCTCACTCAAACAGAACTTTGTGCCTGCAGTCTCTGGTCCACCCAACTTTGAATGGGTACCTGACTTTCCTCCAAGTTAGGGAAGATAAAGTAGTGAGGGAAAGGAGATGAACACTGCCCTCATGAAGTGCTGTCTCTGTGTGTGGAAGCAATTTTAGGTGATTTAGGCCCATTTTTAAATGTTTTAGTGTCCTTAATTATATTTAAATTTGTATTCAAGTATGTTTTTTAAATCTGATAAATTGGAGGGAGTGGTCAATGCCAGGGGCATCTCCTTAAATTATGTGTGCGAATACATTGATATGTGTACTTCATTTTCTGTTCCTTTTTTTTTCCTGCTGAAGTTTTGTGTATGTTTTGAAATGATTATGGCCCTGATATGGCTCTATGCAGTCGATTGGGCTTTAAACAATAATAGCAGTATTCACTTTATTCCCTCACAATTTCAGAGTTATTAGACAATCTTTTTCTTTGTACTTTTCATTATTAGTATTATTTTTTAACCAGAGGGTTTCAGTTCGGTGTTAGTGCCAAATTGGAAAATAGGCACCTGTGAAGGTGAGAATTTCTTCGTTGTTTTTGATAACATGGCAGTACACAGTCTTTACACTTATGTGTTTAAAATCGTACAGAAGGACATTGGCCCTTCTGATTCCTTCTTTGAATAGAGAATGTTTGTGTGTAAAAGTGCACTGGTGGGAATTGGCCCTTCTTTCCCCTTCCTTGAGAAAAAGTGTGTGTGTTGTGTGTGTGTGTGTGTGTGTGTGTGTGTGACATCAATCTCACTATTTCACACACTTACATGCAGGCAGGGTAAGTACCTCAGTTCAGTTTAGCTGGTGTCTACCAACTCTGACATTGCCTAAAATGGCATATAGAAAAGACTGATGAGATAGACTGGCTCACACAGTGAGTTAACAGGCAGAATAGTCTGGCTAGACAGACTTGCTTACAAATGGAATAGATTGCTAGATGTACTGACTTATAGGCATGGTATTGATAGACTGGCGTGATAAAATAGTTCTCAGACTGGCTGAAGACTGAATAGAGTGACTAGATAGATTGCCTCACAGCTTTAAATAGGTTCTCAGAAGTGCATGTGATCAGAGTACAAGCATACACATGTGTACATAGAGGTGTGCACATAAACCTCTTTTCCCTCCTCCACCTACCTCTCTTGCCCTCTCCCTCCCTCCAGTAAAAGTTTCATCGTAATCCATGTGCTTTCAGGATATCACTGGTTTTGTCCTTAAAAAGTGATAATGTACTTCATGATTTATTGCATTATGAACCAAGTCAGTTTGTATGATTTATTTGCTATTGTTCACACCCCTTCAGAAGGGGCTATGGGCTACATTCATGTTCTCTGTCTCTCTCAAGTGCCATACATCAGCTTGCACAGATCTATTAATTCGCGAAAGTATTCAGCACTGTGTAAGTCTTGATTCTGTCTTTTTCTGTCTGTTTGTCTGTTTCTATTTTTCTTTTTCTCAACTTTTTCAAATGCTTTTTTTAAATGATTGTATCACTTGCACTTTTTTTTGTTAGTCTCTGTTCTTTTTTGTGTTTTTGTTTTAAAATTTTTTTTATTCACAAGTAAACATAACACAATGAAACTAGCAAGCTTTCAAGGACACAGATGTTAGATATAGTCTGGATATGAAAAGGGAATACCTTTTTTTCTTAGCATACATGTGTACTTGCTGGAGTCTTTAGCTAAGGACCGTGGTGGGCTGGAGAGCATTTGTTGATGGTCTGTATCACAGGCGGGGCAACAGGCATAGCTGATGATGATGCTCATGTTTACACATATACCAGACATGTACCTACAAAAATCTCCACTAAATCATGCCAGATATATTTGCACAACATACACACACATATACATAAACCAGTACAAATGATTGTGTCACTGTAATATAACTGTACATTGACAAAATCTTCTTTATTTTCCTGTTAAATCTGTAATGAACTGTTTTTCACTCTCATTCTCTGAGTCTGGTTTTGTGTATGTCTTGTCTTAGTATTGGAATTATTGGAGTTATTTCAAATCTGTTGGCAATTATCTGATAGATTTCCTTAGCCTGCACAAAACCCTAGGTGCTGGCAAGGTCTTGAAACGGGGAAAGAGGAGAAGGGACTATCAAACACCAAGCTGACACCACCAGAATGATGGAAACATTAGGCAGGGCAGCAAACAAGTCAGTTTTTAATGTTGCAGGTTGGGATTGAATTCAAGATTAAGATCTTGAGTCCATGGCTCTGCCAACTAGCCGGGGTCACAATAATGTGAGCAGGCTGGTTCATTTGACACAACCATGGACCCAACATGATGGGTTCTGTCCCAGTCTGCAACATGAAAACTGGTCATCTGAACACTGTGATCATTCTGGTGATTTTAGCTTAATGTTTTATGTCGTATTTGTCTTTGTCCTCCTCCCTCCTCTTCCCATTTCAAGACTTTGCAAGCACATAGGATTTTGCCATCCCCCCGTGGGCATGCTGGGGGCTCTTTCAGTATAAATAGATCCCCACCTTCTGGAAGTTCTGTGCCAGAAATTTCCTCTTTTCTGTCATTCTTTTTGTTTTTTTCTTCCTCCTTTTTTTTCTGTCATTTCTTCCTGTCATTTTCTGCCTTGCTTGTTCAGTCACCTGCATGTGTTCGATAAAGTCTTAAGTACTTTTTCTTAGGATTGATAATTGGTTACATTTATTAAATGCATTTTTGGCTCTAGGGAGGCGAGATATGTGAAAGCAATTTTAGGTAATTTATGCCCGTTTTTAGATGTTTTGGTGTCCTTAGGTATGCTTAAATTTGTATTCAGATGTGTTTTTTAAATCCCCTGTGCGATAAATTGGACGGAATGGTCAACACCAGGTGTATCTCCATAGATTATGTTCACAAAATGCATTGATATGTGTACTTAAATTTTCTTTTCTTTTCTTTTTTTTTTTTCCCTGTTGAAGCTTTGTATCTTTTGAAACGGTTATAGTCCTGATATGGCTCTACTCAGTCGGCCGGGCTTTAAACAATAATAATAAAGGGTTTTGCCAGCACACAGGCTTTTGTGCAGGCTCGAGGAATGTTCTGGATCTGACAGGTTTGGGTGGAGCACATATGGAATTGTTTGAGTGCCATGAATCCATCTTGAAAAAACTCTGTACTCCAATAATGCTGACTCTTGGATTCTTTTCTCAATAAAAAAAAAAAGGCCTGAAGATGATTTTTTCAATTGTGTTTTCTTTTTCTATTTTTCTTCTTTTTGCAAGTTTATATTTTCTGTTCATGTATTATTGAATTTGAAATAAGATGACGTTGGCATTTGTACATCTTTTGTCTGCGAGGGACTGTTTCAGTTTGCTGTATTTGCTTAACCTTCTGTTGTGTGTATTCTTGGTTTGTCTGAATCTGTAGAGCTCAGGTTTCATTGAGGACTGTCTACGTATGATACAGGGTACATGTAACTGGTTTATTTCTAGCATCTTGTCTCATGGAGCGACTTATGAAGGAAGAGAAACTGGGATTCTGTTCTTTTAAGTTCATTGTGCCTGTTGCATTATTGATTTGACTGCTTGTATCTGTTTGGATTTTTAGTTCTTTTTCTTTATTTTTATTCATTCCCTTTTTTCTTCATTCCCCCTCCTTCCACATACTTTCCAATATATAAACCAAAACGCAGCAATGTTTGTAAGGATTTTAGTTTTCAGTTTTAGTAACTGATATGTTTGTTTACTTTTGTTCTGTTATTTTTCTTCCCTGATATGTTTGTTTACTTTTGTTCTGTTATTTTTCGTCCCTGATTTATTTTCTTTCTTTCTTTCTTTCTTTCTTTCTTTTCTTTTTTCTTTCTTTCTTTCTTTCATTCTTTCTTTTTCTTTTTTTCTTTCTTTCGTTCTTTCTTTCCTTTTTTCCCTTTCCTTCTTTCTTTCTTTATTCATCTATTTATTTATTTTTATATGTATGTTTATTTTTGTTTATAGTGCTTATTTATTTATTCATTTATGGATTTGGATCTGTTTATTTGATTTAATAATTTATTCTGTCATTCAGTCAGTCTCTTTTTTCTTCTTCTCTGCACTCTTTCTGTCTGACCTCTGTCTGTCTGTCAGCCTGTCTCTTATTTGTAAAACATTTCGATGTGATATTTTTCTGTGTGTGTTGTGTGTGTACGCACGTGCATGCTTGCGAGCGTGCGTGTGTGCATGCGTGTGTGCGTGTGTGTGACATTCTTTGGCTGCAATACTCAAATATAAAAATGGACATTTACATATAAGGCTTTTTTTTCATGTTTCATGTAACCCCAGCATTTAAAGCAGTCACCCTCCATTTTGGAAGTATCCCCACCTTCTGGAACTTCTGTGCAAGAAGTTAACTCTTTTCTGTCACTCTCTTTGTTTCTACCTGGCGCCTTTGCTTTCTGTCATCTTCCTGTAAATTCCTGCCTCACTGGTCCATTCGTCTGTATGTGTTCTGGAAAGTCTGACACATTTTATATTAGGATTGATAATTGGGTACATGTATTAAGTGCATATTTGGATCAAAGGGAACGTGGTACCCAGGAGCAATTTTAGGTAATTCAGGCTTTGCATGCGAATAAAAAGCACACCACCAGAAACTAGAGTTATTTCCTTTCTCACTGGTATGCAACACTACAGTGCTTGAAAAAGTTTGGCAGCCAGTTAAACATTTTTTTTTCAGTCTTTGTGGCGTAAATCTCACATTTTCTCATTTGGATGAAGTGTTTGTTTACACTTGATGAAGCTGATGCAGAAATACTGTCAGATGCAGATTCCAGTATGATTTTAATGGGCTGGCTGATTGAATTCAGCTTGTGTCCCCCCCCCCCCCCCCCCCTCCCTTTTTTTGTGTTTTTTTTTTGTGAAGGTGTTGTCACAGACTTTTCATACACTTTGTTCAGATGGCCTCAGAAGTCAAGGGGTTAACTCTTTGACGACGGGCTACTTCGATCGAAAGTAACAGCTGAGCTCTCACTGAGGATGGGCTACTTCGATCATAATAACAGACGGTCTAGGGTATATAACCCCCTCTACTTTTGTTATGCTAATGATTCAGTAGTTGGCAGTTGCTTCCCTTTGGAGGGAACTTCCGTTGAACGCTTCAGCTACGTTTTGCGGTTTCTTTGTCTAAAATCGATGGACAAGTTCACTTGCACCTAGTTCTCAGTGATTTCACTGTGGCAGCCCTAGGCCAGCAGGAGAGCTCAGCTGTGGCAAGTGCAGTCACAATAGAGTTAAAGAATTGTAAATATAACTAAAAATTCTTTTGTAAATAAAACTTGATTTCTTTTTGTCATATCATACATTACTTGATAGACTGACTAAGATGAAAGGCCTCTCCTACTTTTTTACATGATTGGAATTTGTTCAAGAAGGTTCGTTACACTTGAGGGTTTTATATACTCCACCCAGTCAGCAGCCATCTGTAAGACAGATTCTTGAGCTTGCACACTTTGTGTAGTAGGCTGGCTAACACTTCAAGTAGAGATGTGGACTCAAGGCTCATGTCTCATGTTCAGTCCCACCCCACAGCTTAACCTTTTGACTCCTGCACCCTATCCACCAACAGCAAAAGCTTAACCCCTCAATTCCCTCACCCTAACCACCTGCTACCAGCAGGAAGCTGGTGGATAGTGAGAGGAAACAGTGGGTTACGTTTTTGCTTTGCTAGCATGGTTCACAGTGTAAGATGCTGGTGGACAGGGTGCGGGAGTCAAAGGGTTAATTGAATTAGGTCAGATTTTTGCTGGAAGAAAGGACTTACTGATATGAGGTAGGCTGTTAACAATGACTTGTTGATATACGAGTGTAGGCTTTTCAAAATTGTTTGATTGATGTATCCTTTGTGATAAATTCTGTGTATGTATAAAAGTAATTTATCAAAAACGTCTGTTTGTCTCGTCCATTACAGAAATCCTCCATACGAGAGAAGACCACTAAAGAAACAGCCAAGTCCCAACAGCCCACAGCACCAGCCACCTCCTCCGGCGCTGCTGGAGCTGCCGTCCCTGGTACCGCCAGTCCCTCCACCCCCTCTTCCCGCACCCCCTCCCGTACGCCTGTCCGCGTGGTGTCGCCAACTCCTGCAGGTGATGAGGATGGAGGTAGCATGACGCCCCAGACGCGGTCCACCCCGAGTGTGATGGAAAAGTCGACAGGAGACATCAGTGCAGAGGAATACAAAGCCAGACTGGCAGAAAAACGCAGACAGGCCAGGGAGAAGGCCGAGAGAGAAGCTGAAGAGGAACGCAAACGTCAGGAAGAGCTGGAGTGAGTGGTGTCGTTTTTTGCTTTTCTCTTTAACTTCATGTATTGTATTTGCAATCACAGAAACGTCCTCTTTTTCTGCCACTCTTTTTGTTTTGTTGGATAGGGTATCTTGGGCTTGACATGACCAGCTGGTATACAAGTAATGAATTGTACTTGTGAATGAAAAGGTTTGCACTGGCGCAAGTCTCGCGTATATAAAAGTATTTGTGCATAGGGCCTTCAGTCTACCCACGTGTGAATAGGTAGGTACCTGATGTTCTTACTCCCATAATTAATTGAAAAAAAAAACCCACACACACAAATTCAGATAATGCTCAGATATGTTTCGTTTAAGGAAAATGTATGGAGAATACAGTTATTATGATTTCATGTTGGGGGATAGGATAACTGACAATTATGAAAAGCTTATGATGATTTTAAGAAATGACCACACCCCCTTCCTATCCATGTACTTGGTAGGGTGTAATCCTTTTCGGGATAATCAGAATCTCTTGAGTCATTGTCGAGTTGACCAGCTAAATCATCTTCAGTTCCTACCAAAACCTAGCATTCTCTTCTGAAATGCACCTTCTGGCAGTCATGTTGAAACACTGAACAACTTACTGCTTTACAATACGCGAAAACGCATCAAAATGAGAAATTACTTCAAACACTTTGCAAAGCAGTCACCATTTGCAAGAAAGTGAATGCTAGCATGTGACCTGCCAGACAATTCATTACATGACCCCCTAAGCCATGGCTTTATCTGTGCTCAGCGCCCCCATGGGGGTGCCAGAGGCTCTTTTAGTATAAATAGTATCCCCACTTTCTGGAAATTCTGTGCTAGAAATGCCCTGTTTTCTGTAACTCTCTTTGGTTCTGCCTTGTTCCTTTGCTTTCTGTCATTTGTTACCTATTCACCTGTACGCGTTCGATAAAGTCTTACGTACTTCTCTTAGGATTGATAATTGGGTATATGTATTAAGTGCAGTTTTGGCTCTAGGGAGGTGAGATACGCGGAAGCAATTTTAGGTAAGTTAGGCCTGTTTTTATATATGTTTTGGTGCCCGTAGGTGTGCTTATATTTGTATTCAGGTGTGTTTTTTAAATCCCCTATCACGGCTGCATTTTCCCAGCCATTCTGACACCCTCTAGTTGGTACCTTTCTGCCAGCCGGCATCGCCTGCGGGTCTATTTTTAGCCAGGCAGATTTGACTAGAGTCCATCACTGAAGTGCGTCTCGTGTTACAGCAGTGCTTTGTAAGTGCTGCATTCTTTCAGGAGGGACTGACTGTAGGAAGTGACTGAGATTGGCACAGAGTAGGCCTACTCGAATCTAGGTCAATCTGTAGGCCTATACTTCCACGCGTGCCTATGCCTCGCCATGGGGTGAGGGTGGTGTGGAGAGTGGAAGGGAAGGGAAAGATGCGCACTATTAATAGTCGGCAGGGCAGAACCAAAAAGTGGCCAGCAGAGGTGTCTCGGATTTGTGTGCCGTGCTATGTGGTAAATTGGACGGAGTGGTCATCACCAGGGGCATGTCCTTAGATTATGTGTGGGAATGCATTGATATTTGTACTTACTTTTTTTTGTTTTTTATTTTTTTCCCTGTTGAAGGTTTGTATGTTTTGAAGCAGTTATAATCCTGATATGGCTTTATGCAGTTGGCTGGGCTTTGAACAGCAATAACAATAACAACAGTCTGTGGTCAGGAGTGAAAGGCTTAAGTTAGAGAAGGTAGGGCAGTGAGGGAGAGAAGATGGACACTGAGAACAGTTGAAGTTACTTCTGCTTCAACTCCTTAGCTGCGTAAGGGTAATGGGAAAATGTTTACTGTTTATTCATGCTGATGGTGATTCATACTGACACTTTTATCATTGACAGACGTCAAGAGGAAGAGAGACTGCAGCAGGAGGAAGAGGAACAGAGACGGCGTGATGAAGAGGCCATGAGGCTGGCTGAGGAAGCCAGAAAGGCGGAGGAAGAACGCCTGCAGAAAGCCATCGAGGCAGAGGAAGCTCGAAAAGCTGAAGAAGCCTTGAGACTGGAGCAGGAGAGACTAGCGGTAAGATCCCCCCCCCCCCTTTATAAACTTAAGTTTGTAGAGAACAAAGGTATGATGAGGGGAAAGAGGCAACAAATGGGCTGGAGTTCTTCAGCTTTCATGCAGTCATCAGTATTATTGATGAAGGATGCACACATTATTTTTTAAGCGCATTCATTTTACAAAGAACGGAGAAATGAACACAAAACAAAATATTGAAAGAAGAAAGTCTTGAAGTTTACAAAACCCCAGGGATGAAATAGAGAGAGAAGAAACATCTATTTCCATATGCATTGTGATAATTGTAAAGATAAGGAGTAATTTTGTCATACAACTTAACAGTTCAGTCTGCAGGCATTACATTTATTCCTTGAAGTAAGAAGCAGCATTTGTGATGTGGTAAACGAAGTGACTGTGAGAATTGGCTGTTCACATTTACTGGCTCACTCTTCATTCCGATGTGAGCAAAAGTTATCAGCAATCTTCTCCAGCCATAACTGTCCTGAGCAAGCTAGGATAACTCATTTCATGTGTTCCAAGCTTTCTTTATTTGTGGCTTGATTATGTATAGCGATGTGCCTGTTGGTCAGCCAGTGCGTCTTTACCCAAGTGGTGTCCATGACAGGATTGTGTTAAGATACGTGGTGTTGTCCATTTGTGGACATGGCCCAGTCAACTCCTCTTGTAATTGATCACCTCATTGACAATACTCCTGACGCCATCTTTCTGTTGGTGATGTGTTGTGCCTGTCTGATTTTCTAGCTCTTCATAGATGTCTTCCTTCAAAGCCCCCAGGGGACTCTGAATATAAGGACAGTTTGTGGGTGTGGGTATGCAAAGTGGCACATGTTCTGAAACAGGTTGACTCTTTGACTGATTAAAAGAAGAAGTAGAGAGGAAGACGAAGGAGGAATATGAATACAATAGATATGTATGTTGTTTGTGTATAGAAAAATATGAAAGAGGAGTATGAAGATAATCTATATGTGTTTGTGTATAGAAAAACATGAAAGAGGAGTATGAAGATAATCTATATGTCTTTGTGTATAGAAAACATGAAAGAGGAGTATGAAGATAATCTATATGTGTTTGTGTATAGAAAAACATGAAAGAGGAGTATGAAGATAATCTATATGTGTTTGTGTATAGAAAAACATGAAAGAGGAGTATGAAGATAATCTATATGTGTTTGTGTATAAAAAAACATGAAAGAGGAGTATGAAGATAATCTATATGTGTTTGTGTATAGAAAAACATGAAAGAGGAGTATGAAGATAATCTATATGTGTTTGCGTATAGAAAAACATGAAAGAGGAGTATGAAGATAATCTATATGTGTTTGTGTATAGAAAAACATGAAAGAGGAGTATGAAGACAATCTATATGTGTTTGTGTATAGAAAAACATGAGAGAGGAATATGAAGAGAATTTTTGTGTGTGTGTGTGGTGTATGCATACAAATTGGGACATGTCAAGAATGGATATATTAATTAACAGAAAGAGGAGGCAGACAGGAAGGCAAAAGAAGAGGCTGAACGTCTGGAGCAAGAGAAACAAGAAAAGGCACGCAGAGAGGAGGAGGAACGACTGGAAAGAAAGAAGGTCAGTAAACTGTATTGTGTGTGGAGAAAAGGAAGATCAGAAAGCAAGTGGTATTCTTTAACCCATTTGTTACACTGCTGCCTAAGGCCAACAGCACTGCTGTCTGAGGCTATTTAGAAAAATAGAAAACGGGTATTGGCATACAAAAAAAGCACTATTGTTTTTATTTTTTTGAAATGGTCAAACTTCAGATTTGGCATGTTGAAAGGGGATGTATCAAACCTACAATTTAGCATAGGATCAAACTTCCAATTCAGCATAGTCAGTGAATGATGGTCTTTTTTGAAAAGGACCAGGCATGATACCAAAAAGATAACATTATTCATCCTAGTGAGGCAGATAGATCACTTGAGAAATATTCATGATGATGATGATGATGATGATGATGTTGATGATGGTTATAGTGCTCTTGAATTCAATATTGAGTGATGACCTGTTCATGTTTCAGCGTCTGGAGATGATCATGAAGAGAGTGAAGACCGACAGCTCTGGAGACATGACTAAGGTCAGTAAAGGACAGTTCTGAATTACATGCATATTATTTTCTGTTTGGAGTTTGTTCAGTGTATGCACCATCCGAACCTTCCAACATCTTTTTAGCAGACTCCTTGAGCTTGTACAAATATCTTGAGTCCATGATTCTTATTAGCTTAATCAAACCAACTCACTAGCCAACACATGTTTAGCTTATTTCTGATCAGGCAATACTGTTGAGTTTGCTACCCCTGGACCAAGTAATTTTGACTTGTTAACGCTATAGTTTGCGTAATGTCATCTTACATGCATGTTTCTGAAAGATTTATTTTCTCGATTGACTGAAAACTGTGAAATTGTGTAAAATTGATAGTTTTATATGCATGTATTGTACAATTGTCTACTAAAATGATATTTGAATATTCGATTTGACCATGCCTTCATATAGGTCCCTACTGGCACTACGAATGTTTTGATTGTTGTTTCTTGTGATGGTCACAGACAGTGAACAAGCGTCACTGTCACCACCATTTGATAAAGTCACTGTCACTACTTTTGAAAATATTTTTGCTGGAATTGTTGATAGGATCATTGTCAGAATTATTGCCCGAATCTTCATTTTCTGCGGGGCTAAATTTGTCTATGAAAATTTCATCAAGCACCTACTGAGCTGTGTAAAAGTTTCACTTTGCCTTAATTTTGAACGAAGAAAAAGTAATGTTACGTTATAGGAAGTTCAGAAAGTAGTTTCCCTCTGAATCTCATATAGCGAAGCCCTACCTTCATCTGATATCCTTGTCAAGAACTGAAACCAAAAGAGGTGGTTGCAACCAGCAGTTTGTCGGTTGCAGTCCACAGGCAGAATTTTATACAACCAACAGATTGTGGGCTGCTGTCAGAAATGTGTTGATTAATCACACAGTGTAGGGCTTCAACCTACAGCCCTAATATTAAATGTTGAGTGCTGTGCCAACTGAACTGACCTTCCCAATACCTTGTTCGATTTGCACCCAACACATACACTTTACTGCTGTGATAAATGTTTAAAGTACACTTTATTTGTACATAATATTATGTATGACTGGACAGTGCCAAGTTGTAGGATTCCCGTATAGGGATGCCAGGGGCTCTTTCAGTATATAGAGAGTCTTACCGCCTGGAGGAAATTCTGCGCTAGAAATTTCCTCTTTTCTGTCACTCTCTTTGTTTCTGTCTTGCTCCTTTGCCTTCTGTTATTTCTTCCTATCATTTTCAGCCTTGCTAGTCCATTCATCTGTATGTGTTTGATAAAGTCTTACATATTTTCTCTTAGGATATATGTTCGGCTCTAGAGAAATGAGATATGCGAAAGCAATTTTAGGTAATTAAGGCCTGTTTTTATGTATGTTTTAGTGTCCTTAGTTATGTTTAAATTTGTATTTAGGTATGTTTTTTAAATCCCCTGTGTAATAAATTGGATGGAGTGGTCAATGCCGGGGGCATCTTTTTAGATTATATGGACAAATGTGTTGATATGTGTACTTAATTTTCTTTTCTTTATTCCAGTTGAAGTATTGTGTATGTTTTGAAATGATTATGGCCTTGATATGGCTCTACAACGTTGGCTGGGCTTTGCACAGCAATAACAGTAAGTTGTAGGATTTACATTGTTTTTCATAAAGTACATTTTACAGGTACATAACATTGTGTGTCACAGGACAGTTCCAAGTCTGTGACCAGCTCCCCCTCCAAGAGTGTTAACTCCACAGCGTCCAGTGACACGTCCCCCACTGATCCTGACAACAAGACTGTTCTGGCCATGGCTGCAGCAACTACTGCACCTGACACATCTGCACACCCTTTGACCCCTGCCGCGTCCCTTGACGAAGGGGATGTTCAGGATGGTACATTCAGAGGTGGAGAAGAGAGCCAGCAGCCTGTTGATGCTCCTTGTCCTCCCTCACCTGTCACCACTTCAGATGCCCACTCCGAACCAGAACCAGACCAAGCACCTGAGACCATGGAGAAATCCGGCTCGGTGGAAAAATCTGAAGCTGAAACAGTGGCAACAGAACCAGTCCCAGCTGCGGCCAGTTCCCCAGTGCCCCAGGCAGACAGTGGGGCAGAAAGGCCCAGGTTCAAGTCTCCCTTGCTGCAGAAGTTGGTGGAGGGTAAGGAGGACGCCGGCTCTTCCCCTGGTGGCGGGCCCAAGTTCAAATCCCCGTTACTACAGAACTTGCTGGGCAAGAGCAAAGCACGCAGCCTGGTGCAGGACCACTCAGCCAGTGCCCCCAACCTCTCTCAGATGGACACCAGCACAAGCCAGCAGGCTGGCGGTGACGGTCCCGATGTCATGTCCTCCAGTATGGTGGATATGGGCACGGTCGACTCCAGTCACAAGGAAGTGATGAACAGCAACGAGGAGAAAGACGTGGACACCAGTGAAGACTCCTCCTCCTCTCACTCCTCTCCCAGCCACGTGTCAGGAAAGACTGTCGTTTCCAACGGTGAGGGTGCCAGTATAGCGGTGTCTGAGCCTAGTCCTGAAGATGCCACCTGTGTTGTCCAACCAGAACCCATGGAGATTTCCACACCCATGGAGTCCTCGGCTGTGGCGCCTATCATGGCCGCGAGCACAGCCTCTTTCTGGAGTGGGCAGGACAGTGGGGTGAGCTTCGGGTCGGAAGACCTGCGTACCAGTGCTGCCCCACCCGGTTCACTCCAAGTTTCGTTTAATGGGCATGGTCCCTCACGTACAGCACAAGGACAGGCATTGGAAGATTCCAGGTGAGTGTTGTCTTCATTTCTGGGTACCTTTGCAAATATTGGTATCTTTGTGTCAGCATGTGGGTGTCTTGCATCGCCATGTGAGTATCTTTATGTTATCGTATGGGTACCTTTGTGGGTATCTTCCTGTCGTCATGTGGGTAACTTTGTGTCATGTGGATATCTTGTCTTGTTTGTGTCATGTGTGTAACATGTTTGTGTCATGTGGTATCATGTCATGTGGGTGACTTCATACCATGTGGATATTGTGTCATGTGGGTAACTTTGTTATGTAGATATCTCTTTATCATGTAGGTAACCTTGTGACATCTTGTGTGTATACTTGGGTCGTCTTGTGAGTATACTTGTCACCTTGTGAGTATGCTTGTGGCGTGTGGGAATCTTTCTGTCATGGTATCTGTGTCATGTAGATGTAGATCTTGTGTCATGTGGGTACCTTAGGTGTTATGTGGATAGTCATGTGGTTATCTTTGTTTCATTATGTGGGTACCTTAGTGTATGTATCTTTTATTATGTGGGTGCCTTGGTGTCATGTGTATATTGTTTAATTGGAAATTTTTGTTTCATTTGTGGATACCTTGAGTGTCATGTAGATAGTCTTTATGTGGGTATCTTTGTTTTATTATGTGGGTACCTTTGTGTCATGTGGACAGTCATTATGTTGGTATCTTTTGTTTCATTATGTGGATACGTTAGAGTCATGAGTACCGTCATTATGTGGGTATCTTTGTTTCATTATGTGAGTACTTTTTGTGTCAGTGCATAGTCATTATGTGGGTATCTTTGTTTGGTGTAGGTCTATAACAAAAGGCTGCCAGTTCAGCAGTGTCATAGTTGTGAAGGCTCACATTAGTCACAAATATGATCGTATTCAGCCCCTTCTGTACAAAATTTATTGGCTCCCAGTCGAAGCCCAGGTGGGCTTCAAGCTCTGAACTCCCTGTTATAAAGTTTTTCTCTGAAACCGCCTTTGCCTATATTTCTGTCTTCCCATCATTTATACTCCTCTCCTAGATAGTACCTGTCATCATGAAATAAACTTACTCTCTGTGTTCCTCATGTAAAGACTAAGATTTTTGGCCAACATTCATTCTCCATCAGATGAACTTATTCTCTGTCTTCTTGTGAAGACTAAGAGTAAGATTTTCAGCCAACTTTCATTCTTCACCATATGAACTCATTCTCTCAGTCCCTCGTGTAAAGATTAAAGACTTTCAGCCAACATCATTCTTCATCAGATAAACTGATTCTCTGTGTCCCTCTTGTAAAGACTAAAGATTTTTGGCCAACATTCATTCTTATTAGATAAACTTATTCTCTCAGTTCCTCATGTAAAGATTAACGACTTTAGGCCAACATTTACTCTGTCTTTGCATCTCTACAGCAGAATGCATCTCTCACAGATATTTGTCATTTGCAGTTTTTGTTTTCTTTTAAGAGAGCTATAAACAAAAACTTGCGTCTTCAAGCAATACTGTTACTACTATTGGTCTTACCTCTTTCTCTTCTCCTCTTTACTGTTTCTGTTGTATTCCTGTCGTTTGTGTGATATAATGCTGTGTATGTTTTCATGGATTTGTTTGCAAGCTTGCATCAGTGTGTATATATTTATTTTCCTGTGTAGGTGACTGTTTAGTGTTTACATGTATGAGTATATGCCTGCATTTATGTGCATGTGTGTCTGTGTGTTGGTGTAAGCATTCATAATTATGGAAGTATTCACATGTCATATGCATATGATACTGTTGGTTCTTTGTTGTTGTTTTCTTTGTTGTATCATGTTTATATCACTGAGTAATGGTTAATAAACTTAATTTATATCTTGATTAATGGTTAATTTATATCTTCGTATGTAACATTTTTCTGTATAGTGCAAAGTGCTTAGGAGCTTGCTTCCTGGCATGTTATGTCATAAATTATTATTGTTATTATTATCATTATTACTATTAGTAGTAGTACTAGTAGTAGAACCAGTAGTAGCAGTAGTAGTAGTATCATTATTGTTATTAGTAGTAGTATTGTTGCGTGTCTTAAAGAGAGGAAGGTCCCAAACACACACACACACACACACACACACACACACACACACACACACACACACACACACACACACACACACACACATTGGGTTACATGGGGTGGGGGGAGGGTGTAAATAGTAATCCTATTTTCTTAATTTTTTTTCAATCTTTCTGTTTCTGTCGTTTCTTTTTACTACATAACAGGTTCATTGTTTTGTGTCTGGTCCATTAAGCCATCCCAAGATATAACTGAGATGTTTGAATGTGGAAGAGAAGAGATAAAGAGAGCCAAGAGTCTTTCAGTAACAACGTTTTGCAAGAAATTGTCTTAATTTGTTACTTGTACTTTGTCAAGACCTGCTGTCGGAAAAGTTTTGCACATATGTACGAAAGGATGGAAAACTTCTTCTGATGGACACATGATAGTACATTTAATGATTTGTATATTTTTGCAACATACTATGGTCATGGTATAAAATTTGACATTGATCCGTAACAGCGTAAAGTGCAAGGAGTATACTTATTATACCTTGGACTGAAAAACTTGCACTATGCAAATGAAAATTACTATCGTTTGTTATTGTATTACACAAACACACGAATTAAATAATGGACTTGATAAAAATTTGTTTTCTCTTTCTCTCTCTCTCTCAAAAAACAAACAAACAAACAAACAAGAACAAGTTTATAATGATGATGTCTAAACTTCGCCATATGCCATGTCCATTCCTTCTTGTCAATACACAACTCCAGTGACTGTTAATCAAGGGAAGCAACTTGTCAATGAAACCTGTTGTTCGCTGCCGGTTGTTGCCTCCCCTAGCTCAAGTAACTGAAGTGGACGTGCATGCAGCGAGCGACATTCCCATTGTACTCACTTATTTCGGTTCTCTTTTATTTAACTGTTAACCCTACCAAATTGAAGAAAATGTGTGCTAGAGTTTAGCACCCACCTCGCTGTGTACATAAAAAAACAGCAGTGGGCTGAAGGAATGGCTTTAGTTTGCTTTCAAGACACTGTATATATTATACTTAAGTAATTACTAATTATCTAGATCCTGTCATCCAGCTGGAAAAAAATAGTTTTATTTTCAGTTTTCTCACCAGTTTTGTCATGCAGTAGTAACTGGAATGAAATTTCATGGCATTTTAAAATGTTTCATTAAAATATGAACTTTCCTAGTCGCATCTAATATTTAGAAACGATCACATCTAACATTTAGAAACAATCAGAAAGCCATCATCAGTTGTAATTGGCATAAATTGGAGGACTGTCATGAATGTATTCTTGATTTCTGCAGAGCTGTGGTGCATTTGAAGCTAGATTGTGGTTATATATGATTATGTATAAACGCTCAGACTGAATTTACGAATGTGCCCCATTTACTTCCAGAGGATCAGTGTTCAGTATTGACCCTGTGTACAGTTTACATGCATAGGTTGGAAAATGGATATGGGAATGCTGTACAAAAAGTCTGTTATGAACTTGAAAACCTTGCTTCTGATTGTTTGATTTACAGATTCATGGGTAGTTTTGAATACAAATTACAATCAACAAAGTATTCCTTTTGATAAAAACGTTTTATGGCATTCATGGATAGTTTTGAATGCAATCAACAAAGTATTCCTTTTAATAAAAGCATTTTATGGCAACCTGCATCCTCTTTTGATAAGTTTGAACGTTGACATAGTGACATTAGACCTATATCAGATTGTCCAGAATTTTTGTTAAAAAGTTCCCATGTGGACTCGTCACACCTCAGTCATTTACTCTGACCTCTTTGTCCATAAAAAAGTTAGGTGGTTCACTTACTTAAAAAGCATTCTGTACTGTAATAAAGATGGTTAAGTCTGATTCACATACAAAGCATTGTGTACTGCAATAAAGAAGATAAATGGTTCACTTGCTGACAAGCATTCTGTACTGTAATAAAGATGATTACAGAATAGTCTGTTTATTTACAAATCATTCTATACTGTAATAAAGAAGATGAGTCTAGTTCACTTACTTACAAAGCATTCTGTACTGTAATAAAAAGGACAGGTCTGGTTTACTTACAAAGCATTCTATATTGTAATAAAGAAGTCTGGTTCGCTTACTTACAAAGCACTCTATACTGTAATATTGAAGTATATCACATATGTGTTTCACTTGCTTACAAAGCACTTTATACTGTCATAATTTGGTTACAAAGCATTCCATACTCATATGATAATAAATAAGATAAATCTGGTTCATTTATTTGCAAAGCATTCTGTTCAGTAATAAGAAAAGTCTAGTTTGCATACTTACAAAGCATTCTATGCTGTGATTAGAAAAAAAAGATAAATCTGTTTCAGTTGCTAAACAAGAGATAAGCATAAATCCATTTTCTGAATAATGTGTTGGCTCTAGTTCTCTGTTTCTGAAAATTGTTGTCATTCACAAGACAAAACTTTTTTGTTCGGGGAATACATTTCAGTACCCGGCTTTGCCACCACCACCATCATCATCATCATCATCATCATCATCATATGGCATTGGCAATCATGGCCTTCTATATGAATGTATCATTTGTCGCTGCAAGTCTTTCTCCCACCCTGTCTGTCTTCATCCACTGTGCAAGTCTGTCCAATATTTTCTCCCTGGGTCTACCGGGTGCTATCTCCTCCCTCTCTGTCTCTGTCTCTGTCTGTCTGTCTGTCTGCCTGTCTGTCTGTCTGTCTGTCTCTGTCTCTCTCTCTCTTTTTTTCTCCATACTTTATCAAATGAATTATCCTTACCATGTCAGTGTGTGGGGTTGTACTTCTTGTGATCTCTCTTGAGGCAGTTCTGATATGCCACTTGGCAGTCAGCAGGGCTTTAAACAACACAGACTGAATTGAATTGAACCCCTTCTGAGGCCTTTTCTTGTTTTATCTACTGTTATTCACTTAGTGCTCTTCAGACCTTTGCTGGCTGAAACCTAAGCCATCCAATGCTTTTTGAATTTCATGGAACATATGCCACTCAGAAAATCAGTGGCTGACCTGATTTATTTTCAGGTCTCAGACCTTGGCAAGAGTTTTGTTGAGCAAAATGGGATTGTTGACCAGAGAGTCAGGATTGCTACAGCCATGTTACAAAAAGAAGACAAAATTGTCAAGCTAAAATCTTTATCATTATGTTAATCTCCCCATTTGTGCTTCTTTTAGTTTTAGCACTTTTAGTTCACATCCAAACCGGGAGGACACAGTGGTACTAGGAATTGAAAATCAAATTCATTCTTTAGCTAAACAGTAGCAGCATCAGTCACACAAGCATCAAAATATCTGCAAACAAATATGCTTTTTTTTTTTTCAAGTGGCCTATTAGTTCAGTTGTCAGAGCATCTTGCTCATAGTTTAGGAGTTTGGGTTGAACCCTCAGCAAAAGCCTAGAAAATTTCTGTTCCATGCCACAGGAGTCTGCACAGTGTAATTTTTGAGACAGTAACAGTGTTTGATCGATGATGGCTTTTGTTTTACCTTTCATGGTGATGTTTGTCCTCTTCCTCGAACTGTTCTATTTAAATAAGACAGTCAATCATTCAGTCGTATTTTGACCTAGATTTTGATCACGAAGGTATGGTTTTAAGTGTCTGAGGCAGTCAGATCTTCCACGATGTAGATTATTTGTCACGTTGCTTTACTTGAAAGTTTGTCAGTAAGGTCTTTGAAATCCATGTGTGCCTTTTTAGATTGATACTGATCATTGCTTTGGGCCAGTCTGGGGATCCTGATTCACTTTCCACATTTTGAAGTGGGTTCATCGAGTCAGCCTAGAGAAAGGCTTGACTGTCTTTTATCTCATCATCTAATAAAGTTAACCATATTAAAGTATACATGACTCACATTGACTGCCTAGATTTTTGTCATTAGGCTGGATCTGAAAAAAATCTCAGCTCGCCTGACTTATTTATTTATTTATTTATTTTTTATCCATTATTATATTTGATGGCTCGTAAAGCGACAAACATAACACATGCACAGACACTGTGATGAAGGGCAATAATTTTACACTCCCACTTATACGTCACAAGGAGTAGTTGTTTTGCTGTCCACTCATCCGCTTAAAAAAATATAAAGAAAGGAAAAAAGCTTCGTATCAAGTAGAGGTGTGTGCGTGCGTGCGTGCATGCATGCATGCGTGAGTGCATGCATGCGTGTGTGTGTGTGTGGTGTGTGTGTGTGTGTGTGTGTGTGTGTGTGTGTGTGTGTGTGTGTGTGTGAGAGAGAGAGAGAAGAGAGAAAATATGTGAACAAGATTTTCTGTGCCCTGTATGGGTGGAACTAGATACCTAATTTAGTCATATCTGTGGACTGTTGAGGAGCTGGT
>CM060311.1:30680088-30690088 GCA_030674185.1 Monoplex corrugatus | reverse complement strand
CCCCATGCCATGAACAGCAACAAAATGGAAGCTGCAGTGTACGTTTTGTAAATCAAGTCTTGTTCATTAAAAGAAAAAACATGGCATGAATGATTTTTCTTTTAACCTGTGCTCGAAATGTCTTAAGATTTCTTGTCATAGAATGAAATTATCAGGTAGAACAGTTTTTTTGGATAATTAAATCTAACCTAGTTTTCCTTTACTTCTGTGACGAAGCAGTTTATAACATGATCATATTTGGTTAAAACTGTGAACAGATTTATGATCTGAGTCAGCTGGTGTGTTTGTACTCATTACTAGCATGATCCTTTAGCAATATCACTTTAAGCATTTAAATCACCAGGAAGCACACCAGCCATGTGGGCATTACAGTTGACAAGTTAAGTAATTAATCAGTTAGAAAGTAAGTTGAGCCATTTGACTCCCTAGCCTATTCGCTGTAGCTGGAAGCTGGTGGACAGGCTGCCAAAGGCAAAGGGTGAAATAAGTTCGTATGAACCACAGTTTCACATTGACACAGTACATGATGATGAAGACTATATAGAGTCAGGTCTGATCAGTTTGTCTTGGATGTACTTCGGTTTCTGTACAGGTAGAACTGGCGTGTCACATGAACACACTTGTCGCTTAGCACAGAAAGCAGTGTGGGTTAATGAAAACCTCTGTGCTGCTCATCTCGGCCCTGTTATTCAGGGGAATGGTAAATGCTTAAGCCTTTGATTCCCTTATCCTGTCCACAAGCTTCCTGCATTGTCAACCATAACAGCAAAACAGAAACTTACCCCTTTCAGTCCCTCACCCTGTCCATCAGTTTCCTATCCATTTTTGCAGCTGGTGGATAGAGGGAATGAAAGGATTCAGTTTTTGCAGCTGGTGGATAGGATGAGGCAATGAAAAAGAGAAAAGGTTAAGCCTCTCATGCTGTCATCCTATTTCTGCAGGAGGCTGTTGGGTAGGGTGAGGGAGTGAAAGGGCCAGTGACTCTTGAAGGTTCGGGAGAACAATTGTACACGAGGTTTTGTGCAGCTTCGTTTAGTCTTGTGGATGCACATGCTATATTTAGTCTCATGTTAACTCTTTCCTGTGTCGATGATTACTTAAACATTTTTTCGTCGCTGCTATTGACACGTGTGTTATTAAGTAAATTAATGTCTTTCCTTCCCAACAGCACAGGCGTGTTTTTTGATCTGCTTGTTTTCTGATAGTTTGCATGCTGTGTATGTAAAGATGCTTTGCTGTGATCTGTGGTTTCTGCTTGCTGGAAACATGTGATTTGAATGTTGAAGAGAGATTGGAAGGAAATCAAGACCAACTCTATGAGTGTATGTATATAATATGTTGCAAATGTGGAATCTGAGCTGCTGAGCAAATGAGTAAAAAAAAAAACTATGTGGTCATGTGTGTGTTACTTGTTTTTCTGGAGGTGGAACCAGATTTACAATACCATGCTACTTATTCATTGAAAATTAGTTCCTGACCAATCTTTTTGCATACAACACAATAAAAGTTACCTTCGTTGTTTTCTTCTGGTTTTGTTTTGGTTTCTTGTTTCCCCCTCCCTCCCTCCACATGAAACAAAGGTTGGTTTGCTTTTTCATTTCTTTTTTAAATGGAAAAGATTACCTCTCAGAATCTTAAGTTTGGTTTTTAAATTTTGAAGACCTCTCAGTTTTGATTCTAGTCTTTTTCAGGTTTATTTTAATATATATGTATACTTTGTTAGACCCTATTTGCAAACATAACCCTGTTTCAAATGCAAGAGAAGAAAGTGTCTGTGATACAGCTGGAAGCTGTTAAAAACTCACTGAACACAGATTCTTTTCTGTAGCGTTAACAGCCAAATTCTGAAGCAAACCTAAATGATCCAAGCCATTTCAACAATGTGCAAAAATGATTTGACTTTATTTGTATATTGAGAAAAACAAAATGATCCAAGCCATTTCAAGAATATGCAGAAATAATTTGACTTTATTTGTATACTGAGAAAAACAAACAAACAGGAAACCCCAGTCCTAACTAGGTTTTTCAGGACCAGCCTCAATGAAATAGTTTTTAGTTTTGCATAGTCCATGTACTATGCACACAGAAAATAGTTCCACTTTGCCAGAGAAGATGTCTTTGTGCAGGTTTGATTTGGTATGTAAATACACTCGACTAAGCGATGGTATACAAGATAATCCTGATAGAAGTGATAAGCCTAGTATGAATGACAACATGATTATAGTTAACTTGCAGGAATTGTGGTTGTGAAGTTACCAAGGGACACATTGCAATCATCTATCTTCAGAATGAAATAAACAGCTGTGGGATTTTGCTTCGTACCGCAAACGGAAATCATCCTGTTGGAGGCAGTCTTGTCATTTCTAACCTGATGAACATGTCAGTGGTATTGTCATCATCAAGCGTAGAGATGTTTGGCTGTTGACCACAAACAGCATTGGATGTTGCATTATTGTGTCATGTCGGCGTCAGTATTGTAATTGTTTTGTGGCCTGATGTACAGACTCCAGCTAATGGAGAAAAGTTTGCATAGCCTGCACTGTGAGAGTGGCACGTTGGTTCCAGCAGCCACCGTAAGTAACCTACTGCCTGTTTTCTTTCTGAATAGATGTATCTATATTGTCTGAAGGGTGCTTGAGGGGCGAAGGTGAACTACTTCGGCTTTACCAGTCATCATCGTTTTGTCCGTGCCATTAGCACCATTAAGCTTTGAGTTTATTTCAAGTTGTTCAGTTTTGAAGGCAAGTCGGCCTGTTTTGATATGAAAGAACACATTGTGATGTTTGGTTGTGCTAGAGCACTGGGATGCTTGGGGTCCACCCCTTTCATGAAGGCATCAAGCTGTTCATTAGAGTGCCAGTCAAGTGGTGTCAGATACAACCACCTCCATTCCCATTCACTGTCTATGAATCGTTTTCAGTCAAGTGAAATATGCTTATACACCTACAAGGCATGTCAGTCTAGTTAGTGAAACATTCTGAGACATCCAAGGCATTTTCAGTCAAGTTAAAAAAAAATTATTGTGATCATTCGAGGCATCTTACATCTTCTCGTTTCATCTTGTATTTGACGTTTTTTCTCTGAGTAATGAGCTTTCACCATGTATGCCCAGCTAGTGGGTTTAATCACTGGAAGTTGTGTAATTTTGCACTAGAGAGATTTATGTTAGGAAATGCTTCTGCTCTTTTTTGTTTGTTTTTTTTTTGGTTCCCGATCTCTGAAATAGTGACTGGGTCATATACAACACTTCCACCTCTTGTACGAAACCAGTTGTGTTGATATTTTGTTGTGAGTGGACGCCTTGGTGTTTTTGTTGTAGCATTTGGATGATTTGTCTTCTTTTTGTGAGCGCATGTCAGACAGCAATGTTTCTCTCACTTTGGATACATTGTTATTGGTTAAGTTATAAGATGTAATAAAACTTGCCTGATCTAAGAAGTCATTGTGAGTGTTGCGTCCATTTAGTGAAAGTTGAAAATGTTAAGAATGTTGAAAAGAACTCTGTCCGACATAAACTCTCTTTCTCTGACATAGACACTCACATATGCTTGATCAATATGTGCCTGTGCACAAGCACATGCATGTGTGCATACATGCACACGTGCACACACCCACACACTGCGCACCCTTCCTCCCTCTCTCTCTTATTTCTTTGAAAAAAATAACTTGCTTATTTAAAAGCTTTTATGTAAATACACATTAAAAAATAATGAACACACATGCACATACACAAGCATGCACGCATACGCACGCGCATACACACACACACACACACACACACACACACACACACACACACACACACACACACACACACACACACATACACAGCTTCTTTGGATGACTGACTTTTGTTTACAAATGGATCCCAGGATACAGAGTACAACATCTGTGCTGAAAAACAAATGCTGAAAACAGATTGCTGCTGACTTGTATGTGTGCATGTAGCGTAATTTTTGTTTTTTGTGTCCTAGCAGACCTCATCTCCATGAGGGCATATTTTTTACATTTTTTATTTCTTTAATTCAAATATTTCTCCTCCCTCCTCACCCCCCCCCCCCCCACCCCAATGATTTTCCTGCTTCAAACAATGTTCTTGTTTATCAGAACTTTATATAATGAAAACCAAGCAGTAATACAACTGCAGGAATATTCATGCCAGACAGGATCACAGTTTCCGGAACATGTTCTACAGTTTTGCCAACTGTTCAGAAATAAAAGAAACGAGCAGCGAGTGGTCGAATGGGGCACCTCTGGAAGATCAACTCCCGAACAACACAGAGGACTTGATGAAAAAGCCACATCCTTCATCCAGACCACCAGACTCTTTGATGTGTAATCATGCTCGACAGCAAAATACAAAGAATAAAAAAAGTGATAAAAACAAAACAAAACAAAACAAAAACAAAAAAAAACCGGAAAACAAAACCAACCAAACAACCAAGAACCTGTCAAACAAACAAAGAAATAAAGCAAACAAAAACCAAACAAACAAAACAAGAAAAAGCAAAACAAAGACTAAAAGAAAGAAAAAATGAGAAAACAAAATTTTTGAGACATAGAAAATCCATCACGGCCAATTGTATACAAGTACAGAGCAAACTATGATATTATTTACTGAGTAACGCTTTTTGATTTCTCCCAACGTTATCTCTAGGTATAAAAGCGTTCATCATACAAAGTAAGTAGACTGATGTTGAGGCCAACACAGATGGAAGTTCGCTAAGCTGCCAGTCTATCTTCGTACATCTATGAGCAGACTCGGCAGCTTTGAGGAGAGATGACAACTCCTCAAACAAAAAGGAACAGGAGCGCAGAAAGGCAAGATTTCAGGCAAACGAGCAATCCATAGACTTACCTGGCTAATGTGATCACTGCATAACAGATTGCCTTTCCAATGTAGGACATTCAGCCATCACAGATGCCGTTTCATTGTCAACTCGGACTCGGGATGATGTTGTTTCGTCCTTGGCAAAACAACAAGGAAATACGGCCTGCATGCATGTCACTTGTCGGTGTCATATCATGTTACTTACATACACACACACACACACACACACACACACACACACACACACATACACACACACGCGCGCGCACACACACACACACACACACGCACGCACAACGCCGTTTCAGTGTCAAGACTCGAGACGGTGTCATATTTTGTCTTTTACAACACAGCAAAGAAATTTGGCCTGCATACATGTCAATATCATATCATATCATATAACACACACGCACGCACGCACGCATGCACACACACACACACACACACACATGCACCCCCCCCCCCCCCCCTCGCCACACACAAAATACCAATCACTGTAAAGCTCCCGAAAGCCAACACTGAAAAATCGTATGCGTTTTAGCTTGGGTTTACTGGGAAAGGAGGATGTCCATGAGCTAGCTGCCCATTTCCCAGAGTCTAGTCAGCTGAAGAAGGAAGACATAAAGCTGGTGCACAGATGACCAGATCAACTAAGTGGACATAATAAAGTTGACACACAGACGACCAGGTCATAATTTACATTAGAAAATATTTCACGTATGGAAAAATGGAAATATCTCAAAATACCTAAACTGCTCATTTCAACACCCCAGAAGCAGAGATGGAATAACTTGGATTATGTTTTGTTGTTCTTTGTTTGTTTGTTTTCCTTTTCTGCTGAATAGAAGTTTTCTATTTGAAAAGCAGGTTATTTTTCGTTGGAATCGCCACAGTGCAGTGCCATCCATTTCGGAAATGTTTGTCCTGTATGCGTGTGTGTGTTTTATTTTTGTTCTCGTTTTGTTTGTTTCTCTGATTTGATTTGTTTCTCTTTTTTTTTAAACTATGAAGGCGAAATCCTACAGAAGTTTCTCAGGTACAACTCTCCTATTTTCTGAAGGATCTTTAACATGCACTCATTGCTCTTTTGTGCATGGGACATTGGTTTATCATCTCATTTGAAAGACCAGCACACAGGCCATCACTCAAGGTCTTGGGGAGAAGGAAGGGAAGAAAAGTCCTTTTCCAACAACCCAGCTGTCTGGCATCATAGGTGGCTGTGTAATCCCTCCTTACCTGGCTGACACTTCTTTCTGAGGGCTAGTTGGTACAGCCATGGACTCAAAATCTGATGTCTTGAGTTCAATCCCAGCCGGCAACACTAAAAACTGCCCTGTTCGTGGTCCATCCTAATGTTTCCATCACTCTGGTGCTGCCAGCTTAGTGTTTGATAGGTCTCATCTCCCCTTTTCCCGTTTCAAAGACCTTGCCAGTGCATAGGGTTTTGTGCAGGCTCAGGTAATCTGTCAGATAATGGCTGGCGGATTTGGGTGGAGCGCATATGGAGCTGTATGAGCACGAAGAATCCATTTTGAAATAAGTAGTTTAACTCCAATAACTCCAACTCCTTGTAGGCTCCCACTCTACCTGATCATGACTATTCAAGCGACTGAAAAATCTCAAATTGTCAAAGTCCTTTTCTATTGTGGTCCTTGGATATTGTAATCAATTAATGAACGGATGAACAATATATATATGCATATATATATATATATATATACAGATTTGTGTGTGTATAATTATTTTCTATTTCTTATCTATCATTCATCTACCTATTCCCTTTTCCCACGGAGGTGGACTACAGACTGAAGGGGCTACTGATAAAAGAGACATTATTTTCAACATGTTGATAGGCAGCGGAGGCTACGAGTAGTATTGATTGGGGGGCCTTCTGTACTTAGTGGCTAGTCGTGTTTTCATTTAGTTCCTTATTCACCATTTTACTTCTATTTATTTATTTTTTTTACTTGTTTTATTTGATTACTTTTTTTGACTCGCACCACTGAGTGTTACTCGGACATCAAAAATTGGATGACATACAACAAACTTCAGCTAAATGATGACAAGACAGAAGCTATCCTCATTGGCACCCGTCAGAAACTTTCTCAGCTGCCTCCTCTTTCTCTCCCATTATGTAACACATCAGTCCCAATTTCTGATTCAGCTAAAAACCTTGGTGTCTGCATTGACTCTACCCTCTCCATGAACAACTTTGTTTCTCAAACTGCCAGATCTTGCTACTATCACCTCCATCGTATAAGCCTGATCAGGAAGTATCTCTCTGTGGAAACAACTGCAAAACTCGTTCTCTCCTTCATAATGTCTCGCATTGACTATTGCAATTCACTCCTGTCCGGTCTTCCTGCCTCCACCATTCACATCCTACAGCGCATTCAAAACAATTCTGCACGCCTTGTACTCAAAAAGAAAAAAGCTGACCACATATCTCCTCTCCTGGCACAACTTCACTGGCTCCCTGTATCAAAGCGCATGTGCTACAAAAGCCTCAATAACGCAGCCCCTGATTACCTGTCAAGCCTACTTGAGATCTATGTTCCCTCACGTACCCTCCGCTCTGCCTCCGATCCTCTGACTTTTCGCTTTCCACGCACTAAGCTCAATACCTATGGTCCACGAGCCTTCTCTGTTTCTGGTCCGCTCTCCTGGAACAAACTTCCTCTCTCAGTACGTCAGCAACCTACTTTTGTCTCCTTCAAGTCCGCTCTCAAAACTCACCTTTTCTCCTCTGCATAAAATCCTGACCTCACTCAATCCCCTCTGCAGCCTGTCTCCACTCGGAGGGGAATCACATTGTAATATATAATTGTATATAATATGCTCTCTATAATTTTCCATTGCTTTTATTCTTTCTCCCCATTTATAGCCGTGTGCGTGCGTGTGGTGTGTGTGCGCGCGCACGTGTGTGTGTGTGTGTGTGTGTGTGTGTGTGTGTGTGCGTGCGTGCGTGTGTGTGCGTGCGTGCGTGTGTGTGCGTGCGTGCGTGTGTGTGTGTTTGTTTCAGCGCTTAGATTTGATTTTATCAAGATTTTGCGCTATATAAATATTGTAATTATTATTAATTGTAATTATTATACAGACATCATTACACTGTAGCCATCTGTTCAAATGACAGACTGATACAAGTACCAGTATACAAAAACCACAGGCTGGGTAAGGCCTGAGGACCTGGCCAACTCATGGATTTATGTGCAGGCTCAAGGCTTGTGCTGTGAACAATTTGGATCTTCTCCATCACATGGCACCAGTAGCGTAAGTGAATATGAATTTCATTCCGAACGCGGAGACGTCATTTTCAGAAACTGAAACTGAAAGTAAAACTAGTATCATTTAAAGCAGTAAGAGCAATAAGGCAGGGTAAGAGACAAACTTCGAACTGTAACTGGCTTGGCACTTCCTTTGATCTGTCAATCGATGGATGCCACAAACCTGAAATAGAAGCAAGTAAGGAAGCTAGCAAGCAAGCAAGCATGCATGCAAGCAAGCAAGCAAGCAAACAAAGAAGCAAGCAAGTAAGCAAGCAAGCAAGCAAGCAAGCAAGCAACCAACCAACACAACCAACCAACCAACCAACAACCAACCAACCAACAAAACAAAAAAGAAACCCGATTTTCAACAACTTTGCGCTGCCAGTATCACGTTTGTGTTCTTTTTCTAATACAATAAATAACAAAACAAAGGGACACTTTGCTACCAAATATTTAAAAAAAGGAGAAAATAAAAAAAACAAACCCTTGAAAATCTGGAAGTGTTCAAAAGCCTAGTGGGCCTCTTCCGTTCACCGTCTGCATGATCATGTCACATCTAGCGACACAGATGGCCATTTACTCTAATGCCTTCTGGTTGCCATGGAGCTCTGTGGTCATCACTGTTCTGGTCAGTCACATGTCCTGGTGATGCACTTGATAAAGGTGACATCGTTGTCAGATGTGGTCAGCTATCTGGTCCTCGGGGACTCAGGGGAACGGGTTTTGGTAAAAAGGCGCCATTTCCTACATGACAAAATGCCAACATTTGTAAATTGAAGTTGACTTTGACAGAAAAAAGTAAAATTAATTAATCATTTTTAGAATTTCCTTCTTTAGCCCCAAAAAATTTCATTTAAAGGCTATAATATAATTTTTAAATATAATTTATAAAAAATTATAATAAAATTTTAAAATATAATAAAAATAAAATTATAATATAATATAATATAATAAAATATAATAAAATTATAATATAATATAAATAATATAATAAAAATATAATTTTAAATAAAATTTTAAAAATATAATACAAACACACACATATTTGAAAATATCAGTCATTATGAAATTCCCAAAAAACCAACATGAAAATTGTCGTAGAAAAAATTACTCCCCTAAGGGGAATAACTTTGTGATACGGAAGTGACAATAAGATAGGCAGGTTACCAATCGCTAGGCAGAAGTGGTAAGCGTAAACAGATGACGACTTTGAGATCGTGGGTTTTGAACCCCCTCCAAACGAAACTGGCTATGTAATTTTTTGGTCGTGTCCAGCTCTTAACCCCGAGTTAAAGGTCCTTTGTATCTCTTGTTACTTTGCTTGATCTCAGTGCCCGCATTTGTATATGTTTGATCATTTAATTTTTTTGGGAAAAGAAACCCGATTTTATATTTGGGATTTAGGGTACAACCCATAAGTAGTTTGTCTCTTATGTCAATGAACTTTTTCAGTCTGGGAAAGGTGACCTGTTTTACTCCCAGTTCTCTTTGCGTACGGTGTTTTCTCAAAGGGTTTTATTTTGGAACTTGGGTTTTTCATGCAACATTTTTCAAGGCTCCTGGGGTGATGTAACGGGTCTAAATCATCATCATCATCATCATTTCATCATCCCCATCCCGTCACCATCACCATCATCATCATCTTCGTCATCATGTGGGCCCCGTCGCGTGGGGGGGTTGGCGGGTCATGGGGCCCCCCATACGAAAAACTATTCCCCCGTTGCTGCAAGTACCCAAAACCCACCCTCTTATCCTCAGCCACCCTGCAAGCCCGTTCAATATTTTCTCTCTTTGGGGCTACCTGGTGTTTTCTTTCCCTCCGCTTTCCCGTTGCGACTAGGTGCTTTAATTTTTTCTTTCCTCACAAGATGTTCACAAATATTGCTTGTCTTTCCCTAATCAT
>CM060311.1:30675487-30679988 GCA_030674185.1 Monoplex corrugatus | reverse complement strand
ATTGATATAGTCAGAAACTTTGATAGAGGGGTGTATATCCAGTTCCATTGTTCAACCTGCAGTCACTCTAAGACAAGACAAAAATGGACAAAACCATCCTGCTCTTTGCAGAATACCGCGCACGCCTGCACCATCACAAGAAGAAATCCGGCACAACATTTTCTGATTTACTGTGGGCTGTAAGTACTTTGGTTTTAAAATCAGTTTCAGCAAAACAGAATTTGGATCTCGGTCAACACCACCTCAGGCTTCTCACGTAACATCACCTTCAGTTATTATCAACAATGAGGAAATCATGACTGGTGACCAATTCAGCAATGTGGGCAGTAAAGTAAGCCGCAAAGGATCTCATCATGCTAAGGTGAAACTGTGCATCTTCAAAATCAGTATGCCTTGGCATAAGTCAAGTCGCAAAGATAGCCGTAGACAGAGAAGTCATTCTGAGTGTCCTGCTGTTCTGCTGCTATGCTTGTACTACCTACTGATGGCATATTGAACAGAAGGACCGACTCCACACAAGGTGTCTGCACAGGATCTGCATCAAGGAGTACCCAACCTTCACGTTCTAAAGAAGTGTGGTATGCCACGTGCAGTGTGTCTAAACATCAAATGCCAATTTCGTTGTGTAGGAAACATTGTCCATTGGAAGAAAACCGTATTCCAGAGATTCTTCTGTGTGGAAAACTGAGCAAGGACACCATGACCAGAAAAGACCACTGGTTTGGAGTTTGGAGTTTGGAGTTTGTTCAAGACAGATTCACTGAGCTCCACCCAAATCTGCCTGCGAGTATCTGACAGACTTCCTGAGCCTGCACAAAACACTTTGTGCTGTCAAGGTCTTGAAATGGGGAGGGGGGGGGGGGCAGGGATCTATGAAACATTAAACTGACATCACCAGAATGATAGAAAAATTAAGATGGGCAGCGAACAAGCCAGATTTAAATGCTGCGAGCTGGGATTGAACCCAAGATATCCGATCTCGAGTCCATGGCTCTACCAGTTAGCCCGCATAAAAATTACTAACAGCACCCGTGTTCCCAGGTGGTCACCCATCCAAGTACTGACCAGGCCCAAAGTTGCTTAACTTCAGTGATCCGACGAGAACCTGTGTTTTCATGAGGGTATTCTTAAGGCCACCTAGATAGTATCCCCACCTTCTGGAAATTCTGTGCTTGAAATTTCCTCTTTTCTGACACTCTCTTTGTTTATGCCTTGTTCCTTTGCTTTCTGTCAGTTCTTCCTATCATTTTCTGCCTTGCTGGTCCATTCACCTGTATGTGTTCGAAAAAGTATTTTTTTCTTACGATTGATAATTGGATACATGGATAAGTGCATTTTTGGGTTTAGGGAGGTGAGATATGCGGAAGCAGTTTTAGGTAATTTATGCCCGTTCTGATATTTTTTGGTGTTATTAGATATGCTTGAATTTGTATTCTGGTGTGTTTTTTAAAATCCCCTTTGGACGGAGTGGTCGGCGACGGGGGCATGTCCTTGGATTGTGTTTTCGAACGCATTGATATCAGTACTTAATTTTCTTTTCTCGTTTTTTTTCTGTTTAAGTTTTGTATATTTTGAAGCGGATATAGGCCTGATATGGGTCTCCGCAGTCGGCTGGGTTTTAAACAACAATAACAGTAATTTTCATTGGATGTGACATGCAACATGGCAACTGGGAAGACGTTTGCCCCAAACAAAGTAAGCTGGCAACAGTGCACATGTAGGGTACAATCACGTTTGAACAGTGCTGTTATCTCTTGTATCTTGTATCTTGTAGAATGACTGGAGTATTAAGATGGGAAACGAACAGGTCAGTTTTTATGCTGGGAGACAGAGAAAAGATGGGGAGACAGAGAAAAGATGGCGCCGGATCATGGCGACTAGGCTATTCGCTGTGCTGTGTTGTGTCTTTTGTTGGCGTGCCTGGCTGTGGAGAGGTGTGAATGTGTGCTGAGATATTCTCGTGAGGATCTACTTTCCCTTCGGACTTCTTTGAATCGTGAGCAAAGGTCTGTTTTTACCTTCTCTCATCCTGATTTTACCATTGACAGTGAACTCACTCAATCGCCATAGCCAAGTGAATTCAAGATGGCGCCGGATCGTGGCGACAAGGCTATTCGCTGTGCTGTGTTGTGTCTTTTGTTGGCGTGCCTGGCTGTGGAGAGGTGTGAATGTGTGCTGAGATATTCTCGTGAGGATCAACTTTCCCTTCGGACTTCTTTGAATCGTGAGCAAAGGCCTGTTTTTACCTTCTATCATCCTGATTTTACCATTGACAGTGAACTCATTCAATCGCCATATCATACACACCACACACACATCACACGAAAGAAGGGACGACGCGGTGGTGCTTTGGCACGCTACCGACGTCACGGCGTGTCACGCCCCCCTCTACCAGCAGTGCTGCTGTCCAATGTTAGAAGTCTAAGGAACAAAACAGACGAACTCGCATCACTACTACAAGACAGAAGAGACTATAGGGACTGTTCGATTCTCTGCTTTACGGAAACATGGCTACATAAGGATATCCCTGACAATCTTATTCAAATGAAGGGTTTCAGTCTCTATCGATCGGACAGAGTCCCTGAACTTTGTGATAAATCGGTTGGGGAAAATAAAATCCTGTTCTTGTTCTTCTCTTGTTTAACCTTGTCCTCTTAGTCTAGATACTCATTTTATTGTATTTAACTCATTTTGATTTTAATGTGCATATCACGTTGCATCTTTAATCAAATTTTTTCTATACCTACCAAAGTTTTTTCAATGAGTATTGCCCTTTTTGTCCATTGTTAAAAGTCCTGACCAAGGCATCTGACTCTTATGATGTGCTTTTTTAACCGTACATATTTAGATTTAGTCATTATCTTTGATATTGTTTTGACAAAGAGGGAGGGGGAGAGAGATGAGGGGAGGAAGAGGGTAAGAGAGGAGTGAAAGAGAGAGTGAGAGAGAGTAAGAGTATGTGTGTACATGTGTTTATGCGTTCTTGTGCCTATATGTATTTTAATGCGAATGCCAAAACAATTTCCCATTGTGATGCTTTGGGCTAAATAAAATTCTAGTATCTTGTATCTTGTATCTAACAGAACAGGGATGGTAGAAGCAGAACCGAAGGCCAGAAGACTACTTCCCATGCAGTATCTGTGGAAGAACATATGCCTGTAGGATCAGTGTTATGTTCCACATGAAGACCCACACCAGGCGATAGAGGACAAATAAGCCTTCTCATCTGTTGGATCGACCGAAGTTACCATCATCATCAGTTTATATCAGTGTCTTGATATATGCTATCCAAGTGTGCTGATATCAATGTGTGTGTGTGTGTGGAGGGGTGTACGTTTGTGTAAATGTGTGTTGTGTGTGTGTGTGTGTGTGTGTGTGTATGTGTGTATATATATATATATAATTATATATATATATATATATATATATTATATATATATATATATATGTGTGTGTGTGTGTGTGTGTGTGTGTGTGTGTGTGCGTGTGTGTGTGTATCTTCTATTTCGATTATTTTAATTGTGTTTTGCTTACCATTTCTCGCTTTGTCCACAATAGGAGGCAATTTTCCCACTGCAACAAAAGAAATCGTGTTGTTATCATGCAGCTTTTGTACTTGGAGCATAGATTATTCCACTGTCAAGAGGGAAAAGTAGCAATAGTTTCCACACATTATATCACGAACCTTTGTTCAGGAAACTCTTTGAGAAACAGTCTTTAAATCCTCCGCCTCCACTCCTGACTCTAATTAGCAAAATGCAAACGATTCACGTTTCTTTTAATAAACAGCACATGGAAAGTAATGTACACTTGTATTCACAATATCCTTGCAAAATGAGAGCAACAGCATCACTACATCATCATCAAAGAATTATGTAAGCATATAGTACTGATGATTGTATCACAGACACACTTGAAATCCACAGGGGATACGCAGGGGACGATTGAAACGTCACTGTTATTTCCAAACATCAAGAAATATTTTGTTATATTTTCATGTATAAGTATACTTATATACTGTATATTATATTATTTGAACTGACAGTGGTCTCGCATTATTCAGGTGAATGATTATAAATTGACATGAAGGAAAAAACGTAACAGATATGAATTTCTTTCTTTACAGCATACTGGAAACATTACATTTCTTTCTTAGGCTAAACAGTGAACTTTTGGTCCTAAGACAACTTGGTATCCCCAATATGCTGTCTACAAGTGATTTGAGGAATTATTTATACTTTTTCCCTTAGTTTGTTGTTGTTGGGGTTTTGTTGTTGTTGTTGTTGTTGTTTATTTGTTTGTGTGTTTGTTTATGTTTGTTTGTTTTTGGGGTTGGGGTGTCTGTTGGTGTTGCTGCTGCTGCTGTTGTTTCTGTTGTTATTCTTTTCTTTTCTCATTCAAACTCGTTCATATTTTGACAACAAAATCGTAGGCTATATTAACTGTTTTATTCCCTCTGCTGTTGTGTTACTCAGTTAGCAACTGGCTAACGGTAGAGGAT
>CM060311.1:30647987-30670487 GCA_030674185.1 Monoplex corrugatus | reverse complement strand
GTACGTACATATGTAAGTACATTGATACATACATACATACATACATACATACATACATACATACATACATATATACAAACATCCATCCATCCATCCATCCATCCATCCATCCATCCATCCATCCATCCATCCATGCATACATACATACATACATACATACATACACACACACAGACACACACATATATAGACGCGCACTCGCAGATACGTACACATTTATAGAATCAAAACATCAAAGATTACAGGTATAGTAGTCAAATGGTCAAACGTCAGATTTTCAACAGTAACATCCCGAACCAGAAAAAAACACAAAAATAGAATCACAACGCGTATATAATACAACCAGACAAGACAGGCGTACATTTTCGGCTAACTGGCCTTTGTCAAGCGTAAAAGTAAGATCACAAACGAATAAACACCAAATACATACAATGAACAGAAGAAAGACTAAAAATTCTCCGCTGCTTCGTCCAGTGGTAGTCAAAGGGTTAAATTAATCATATATCCCACTTGGAGGTCTACACCAGGCGTTGTGGACCAATATGCCTATTGATCTATTGAACCGACTGGAAAGTCTATCATCATCACATAATTCAAAAGCTATTACATAAAAGAAAAGTATGGGGTCAAACATTTGCGATGTATGTCTCCCAAATGCCAAAGTTACGACATCCACAATTTTGTGTTGAAATATGTTAAGAAACAGAGGTTTTGCTCTTTCAACTATAAGGGTATGGAATCAAATTTGGATAAACTTAACAAATATCACCTTCATATCTAACATTCATATAGGTATACGTATTCATATACGTTTTATAGATAGAATATCGTTTACAAATGCATGCTTGAAATTGCACTTACCATTACTGTCTGGGAATCGTGTGTCTGTGTTAAACAAGGTTTCTGTTTTGTCTGGAAAACAAGAACACATATTCATTGTTTATATTGTTACAAACTTTATCATATCATATAGATAAACCAAACAACCTCCTTCTGCAACAAACTCGACACATGGAATATGAACATTACAAAGCTGTATTCTTTAAACATTTGAGCAGTCGAAGACGATGTATAGTCTTCTAAATTCAGTTTGTTTCGAAATAGATGAAAATATAAACTATCAAAAATTATAAACATGAAACTTTTCCCCATCTCCTGTCATTAAAAATCTTGAAAAAGAACATGTTTTACCTTAAGGATGTCAAATATAATTTTGTCATCAGAAATTAAGCTCTAGGTGGGTCAGTTATGGGAAAATGTGAATACCATCTTGTTATTATTATCATTATTATTATCATTATTGTTATTATCATCATCATCATAGTCGTCGTCATCATCATCATCTTCTTCATCATTATGTGGTTTTGTGTGTGTGTGTGTGTGTGTGTGTGTGTGTGTGTGTGTGTGTGTGTGTGTGTGTGTGTGTGTGGTGTATACCCCTACCTGTGTCAGAAATGGCACAATGTAGGAAATCAGCATAACTGGGAGGTCGACAGCCAAATCCAGGACACAGAACTGTCCCTTCTGCACACGTGGTACACAGACGTTCGTCACTTTGGTCCAGACAGTCTATGGCACCGTCACACATGTAATTCCTGTATAAATCCATCAGACATGTAATGCTTGTGTAAAACCCTGGCGCTTGTAATTCCTCTATAAGCCATCACACAATATTGTTTCAAAACCAGAGATGTTATTCCTGTATTCAAAACAACATCAAAGAAAAAAACGTCACACACGCAAATCTATATCAAACCATCAGACGTAAATTTTGTATGAAAAATAATCACACATGCAGATCCTGTTACAAACCATACTCATAGAGTTATTTGTATTAGAAATACAATATGATTCTTGTAAAAAAACACATCATACACAAAATTCGAGTATAAAACCATCACACGTGTAAATGTTATATAAAATAATCTCATATGTAATTGACACATATAAATGTTGCATGTAATTCATGTATAAAACTACTATATGCGTGTAGAGTGTCTTACTGAATAACAGCAGAGTCAGGCACCTGTACCTGTGCCCCAGACAGTTTACTACAGTGCTACTACAAAGAAGCAAAATCAGCATGAGAGGCAGCAGATACGAGTCATACGTCCAAACGAGTCTAGCGTTAGGTAGAGATACTACGGGTTTCTCCAACGGTGAGACGGTCATCTCTCACTGGTCAGCCACATCTTTTCTCAGGACCTGGCCAGCTCATGGGTTTATGTGCAGGCTTAAGGCTTGTGCCGTGATCACCATACGCATGACACATGTGACGTTAGTGCATATGGAATTCGTTCCGAGCGCGGGGACGTCGTCTTGACAAACTGAAACTGAAAGCCATAGCTCGCCTCTATGCTGGCAGCTCCCAGACAATAAAGTGCTGATCTGCCACTGTTTGCCTGCTTCAATGTATATCTAGAGCTTGGAACTGATCGAAAAGTGGGCAGTTACCACTGCATCAGACAAACCAAAGAACACAAAGAAGAAATCACCAGCCATACGACTGGCACCGGAAACGTCAGGACCGTGTGCCCTGGCCTCTCTGACAACCTGCAGCATCAAAATGGCTTTCGGTTGAGAATAATGGACATGGACAAAGCGGCATTACAGGAGACTAGACCTGTTGCAAAAGGCATGCTGTCTGGAGAAAGATAATACTCTCTTCTGGCAGGGCAGATCCCCTCAGGAACCTCGCCTGCACCGTATCGGCTGAGCAGTCAAGAGCAGCCTGCTGCATATGACAGTTCCTTTAGTATTAAATACGCGTTTTTTTTTTATTCTTTTATCGTATTTTTTCTGGTTCCTTGACGGAGCAGCAGCGGAGTTTCAGTCTTTTTTCTCCTAATATTTTATTTGGTGTTTGTTTATTTGTGATCTTATACTTGGCAAAGGCCAGCTGGCCGAAAATTTGCGCCTGTCTAGTCTGAATGTATTAAATACGCATTCTTATTATTTTGTCGTATTTTTTCTAGTTCTTCTACCGTTGGTTCTCAATGTATCTTTACTTTAAGCCTTTCTAAATCGTCCGGAAAAGTGAGCATTCTTAGTGTCTATGCCCCAACGCTGTGTTCACCTCAAGAAACAAAAGATCAGTTCTGAAAGGATCTCAATGCAGTTCTGAAGGGATCTCAAAGCTATCTTCATCAAGATTCCAGAATCTGAGCAGGTCAATTTGATTGTGATGTTAGAGCTGGATCGTAGCTTAGCTCATGGACAGATTATCCTGGACACTTCGCGATCGCAAGATGAACAACAACGGCCAAAGTCTGCGGAGCTGTTCCACAAGTTGTGCATCACCAACACATTATTGAAGACAAAGCCTGGCCGTAACGTTTTCTAGAAACACCCAAGGTCTGCACACTGTCTTCAGCTGGACGTGATCATCAGCAGAAGACCTGCCCTCAACAATGTGCTTCTCACATAACTTCCACAGTGCCGACTGTGACACAAAACCATTCCATGTGTGGACAGCTTTTGAAAGTTATTGCTAGTGTGCTTAGTGCACTTCTGCTCGTTTCTCTCCTTCCTTGTTGGTGTATGTGATTTCTACATGGAAAGGTAATTCCGCATAAACATCCCCCAAAATTCTAGAACTATACTCAAAAATTCTACCTGTGACACTGTGCAGCAAAGTCTTACTGAAGACCCACCACATCAAGCCGAAAGGATGCCCACGTATTAACGCTGATAGGGCGGCCAAACCAGACCTTTCCACAGAACTAAAAGACCAAATGGATGGGGCTTTCAAAGTACTTGCCCTGACCATGTGTGGCATTTTATTTGCGCCACCGCCTACGACACTGCCGTGTAATCCCTTGGAATAGAAAAATGAAAACAACCAACATTGGTTTGATGCTCACCTGTCTGAGATGGAACCTGTCTTCGATACCGAGAGAGTATCTCTAATCGAGTAAAAAAAGATGTACATCTGAAAGAAATAAGAAAAACTCTGGTCTGAGAACAGCAAGAAACAACGTCAAACAGATAGGTGCTGAGCAAACAACTGTTGACAGACCCTCTGTCAGAGCTTGCAATTGTTCACCAAAAGTGGCCATGTTCAAGATATGTTGGAGGGGATGAAGAAAGCCTTTTGGCCCATCACTGACAACATTGCTCTGCTGACGTGCAAGGAATGCAGGATGACCAAAGATCATACAAAGCAGATGTGGAGGTTGGCCAAACACTACCAAAACTTGTATTCCACTGAAAATGTGATCACTGATTCAGCCTTTGCCAATATCCTCGCCTTGCCTGAATCTACGTCCAACAGAGGATGAACTCAGCAAGGCCACTGACTCACTCACTCACGACAAGGCACCAGTAAAAGACGACATCACTGCTGAATATATTTGGTGTGGGAAACCAGTGCATTGAGCCGTCTTAATGAACTACTCTGCCAGTGCCGGGAAGAGGGATCACTTCTACGAGAGATAACACATGCAAAAATTGTCACGCTGTAGAAGGTGTAAGAAACATCGCAGCAACTGTATTGATTACAGAGGCATATCACTGCTCTGCACCATCGGCAAGGCCTAAGTGGTTCTGAAGAGGCTGCAGACACTACATGTAGTAGATTACGTTTTTCCAGAGTCCCAATATGGCTGTCAAGAAGAGAGATTCACCATCAACACGATCTTCTCACTCTGACATCCACAGGAGAATAACTGGCAATAGAGGAAACCTTCATGTGTTATCTTCATAGACCTGAACAAGGCTTTTGATCTGGCTATCAGAACAGGCCGCTTTGCATTCCTGGGAAAGAGCGGATGCCTACTGAAGATGTTGAATCTCGTCGTTTCTTTCCATGATGGCATGCAAGGGACAGCGCAGTTTGACGGATCATAATCAGAGCCATTCTCCATTCAAAGTGAAGTGATGCATAGTTGCACCTTTGCCATGATGTGCTTCGGGATCTCCCTCTCATTTCTATTGTTTTATGCTCTGAGGACGGAGCATGTCGACACACTAGGTCCAATGGCAAGATCTCCAACCTTGCTTGCTTCAGTGCGAAGACCACAGTGCGTCAGGAGACATCTTTAGCTGATGATGCCACCATGACATCTCACACACAGCCTGGGTCCAGAGACTAGCCAGCTCCCTAGTGCACGCATGCCAAGAGCTTGGCCTCATCATCACCCTGAAGAAAAAGAGATCATGGACCAGATCATCAGCGAAGACACCAACACCAGCATCCATGATCACACACTGCAAAAGATAAATGAATTCACCTACCTAGGATCAACACTCTCCAACAATCTGTCATTTGACCCAGAGCACAACAGTCGGATAGGGAAAGCTGCATACCGTGGCCAAGGTAAAGCTGTCGAAGAGAGTGTGGGAGAATAAAAAGCTTAATAAAGCCACCAAGACTGGAGAAGACAGAGCCTGTACACTGTGTACCCCTGTCTGTGGAAACAAAAGCGGGACAACCTATGTGCACCAAGGATTACTGTCTCAATAGCTTTCACGTGCATCCTTATGCTGGATCCTGGGCGTTTCCTGGACTGACAGTGTGTTAAACAAGGGTTTGTGTACAGGCTTAAGGTTTTCCCAGCTCATGGGTTTATGTGCAGGCTTAAGGCTTGTGCCATGATCACCATACACCTGGCACCTGTGATGTTAGTGCATATGGAATTCGTTATGGGCACGGACAGACGTCATCTTGAGAAACTGAAATTGAAACCAAAACTAAACAAGGACGTCCTGGACCAGGTCAGCATGCCAAGCATGTTTGTCCTCTTCATATAACAATGACTGCGTTGGCTTGACCATGTCTGCCACATCCCAACAGTTATCCTGCTCAGACAGTTTACTGTGGGATCCCAGCCCAAGCAGCGCCCACTGCTGCACTGTGTGGGCGTTTGCAAACGTGACCTTAAGTTATGATAATGAAAATGAGAGTCATGATAATGATAATAATAATACTCATCATCATCATGATTATCAACATCATCATAATGACGTTTATACAGCTCCAGATTTTGATATATAAATCAAATCAAAGTGTGCACTCTCGTCATTCAACAAAGCATTCACTAGCAATGATAAAAAAAACCTGATGTGAGACCAGGAGTGGGGAGGGCAGGAGGGGAGTAGGACAAAAGCGTAAGCACACAGAGAGGAAAAGCATCCCTCTCATAACAGGAATTTTCCAGTCATACTCACGACCTGCCCGTTCTTGAATTGATTACTGGACACTACTGATATCAGTGAGGTAGGGAGACAGCATTAAAGTGCTGTGTCTGGCCACATGTTGTACGTGCAGACATCGCCATTGTAGAGAGAAAACGGCTAACCTAACTGTGATCAGAGGATAGAGAGAGAGAGAGAGAGAGAGAGAGAGAGAGAGAGAGAGAGAGAGAGAGAGAGAGAGGGAAAAGAGAGAGAGTTGTCACAGCAACCACCCAGCCACAGCCATTAACCCTTTGACTCCCGCAATTTATCCATCTCCTGCAAACACTTAACCCTTTAACTCCTTCACTCTATTCACCAGCGTCCTGCAGGGAGCCTGTGGATAGGGTGAGGGAGTCAAAGGGTTAAGGTTTTGTTTTGCTAGCATGGTTTACAGTGCAGGATGTTTGGTGGACATGGTATGGGAGTTAAAGGGTTAACGGTCTTTGTGTGTGTCAGCTGTGCCAAAGACTGGGACCGCCACTCAAGAATCTCCTTCTTCAACCACAGCAGCTGACGCTGTTCCACACCCAGCTGAAACCTCAGTCAGGTGGATCTGTTGTCTGATCAGAGAGACAAAGCCATCCACAACTTGCTGTTTGAATGAGTGTAAGTTTCAGTTTCAGTTTCAGTTTTTCAAGATGACGTCTCTGCGCTCGGAGCGAATTCTATATGCACTTACGTCACAGGTGCCATGTATACGGCGATCATGGCACAAGCCTTAAGCCTGCACATAAACCCATGAGCTGGCTAAGTCCTGAGACCCTACCTATACTATGTTTTACCTAGTCTATATTTATACTGGTATTTTATCAGCCTTCCGCTGAAATAATCTTGGTTACATGTAAATAACATATGTATCTGTGTATCTCACCTTCAAAAAAGGAACTTACATATAAGGTAAATAAATAAACAATTAAAGGTCTGACTCACAATACAACTAGCTATTCTGTATTAACTCGTCTAAATGAATAAGTGTTATAGTTTATCTCGTTGTGTATTTGCAGGATCACACATCGTTTCTGGAGACTTGATGTCATCTTCTGTCTAGAGAGTTCTTGTGTCATCCACTGCTTCTGCTGTTGTATTGTAATCCTGATTTTCTGTTGCTGTTGTGCCATCTACTGCTGGTGTTGTAGTGTTACCCACTGCTTACGTTCTACTGTCACACGTTGTTTCCGTTTGTGGGAAATCGATTATCGCTTGTGTTGTTGCGGTGTCACTCACTAACTGCAATACTGTGGTGTCAGTCAATGTTTGTGTTGCTATGGTGTCTACTACTACTCTGGCTGGGGTGGGGTGGGGGGTAGAGAGAGTGTGTGTGTGTATGTGAGAGAGAGAGACAGACAGACAGAGACAGAGACAGACAGACAGAGACTGAGACAGACAGACAAAGACAGAGACAGAGAGACAGACAGTCAGAGAGAGACAGAGAGAGAGAGACAGAGAGAGAAAGAGAGAGAGAAAGAGAGAAAGAGAGAGAGAGGAAGAGAGAAAGAGAGAGAGAAAAAGAGGTAGAGTGAAAGAGAGAGAGAAAGAGAGAGAGAAAGAGAGAGAGAGAAAGAGAGAGAGAGAGAGAGAGAGAGAGAGAGCGACGAAAAGCTGCCATAATGACCATCCAAATGACAGAGAGAGACAACGACAGAGGGAGAGAGAGAGAGAGAGAGAGGGAGAGAGAGAGAGAGAGAGAGAGAGAGGAGAGAGAGAGAGAGAGAGAGAGAAAGACACAGAGAGAGAAAGACACAGAGAGAGACAATGACAGACAGAGACAACGACAGACAGAGAGAGAGAGAGAGAGAGAGAGAGAGAGAGAGAGAGGGGGGGGGGGAATGCTTCTACAGTGCAATCAATGATAGCTGCGTGTGTCTAATCAAACAATTTATACACCCAGTTGAGGAATGGGTTGGATGTGGATTGGCATCAGCTGTAGCTAAACAAACATTCGTGTGTGGCGGTCCTAGCCAGAGCCGACACACACGAAAGCTGATAGCTGTGGCTGGGTAGTAGTTGCTGCAGCTTTTCTTCTCTATCTTCTGTCTGACCACAGTCGAGTTCGTTTCTCCTCTGCAATGGCGTTACCTGCACGTGGAGCATGTTCACACAGTGGTTATAACTGTCGCTTCCCTCGTGTCCACAATGTTATTAAATGACTTCAGTCACGTTTATAAACATATCTAAAATGAACTAATGGACTCTGTGTGCTGGGTTCCTGCAGGAAGCTCTCCATACAGGGAGAAGAGTGGCAGAATGGTTCAGATGTCTGCTGCCAATAACTGAACTCTAGGTTCCTGGGTTCACTTCTCTTAAAGACCTGGACTTTTCTCCTTAGTTTGACTGGAAAATCGAACTGAACGTCTAGTCTACGGAAAGGGACGAAAAAAGATTTGGACCCATGTGCCTTCTGGCTGCGCACACCAAAGAACCTACGGCAGTTGAAAATCGTGAAGAGCAGGGCATTTCCCGGCTGCCTTGGTATAATACATTGGAGAGATAGGTTGATTTCCCACCACTTGAGGACCAATTAGCCTTCTTGTCTTTCTGAAGTCTTGGTAAAAAAAAGGCGAATCTTAGTTTGATTTTGAAGCGAGGGAGAGGGGATGGGCGCCATCCTCGTGGTGCTGGCCGCGGGAAAAGTTGAGGTCAGCTCATGGTTATGGAACTATTTAGGTGGGACCGCAAGACCTGGCCAGCTCATGGAATTATGTGCAGGCTTAAGGCTTGTGCCATGATCATTCTGGATTTTCTCCATCACATGGCACCTGTGACGACAGTGCATATGGAATTCATTTCGAGCACAGAGACGTCATCTTGAGAAACAGAAACTAAGTAACAAAATTCAAAGGTTATACTGTCTCATCATGGTAGGTATTCTTGCTGGGCGATTGTATCAATTAGAGAAGCTTCAGAAATTATGAAGCTCAAATTTGAATTAAATGCATCTGTATCCCTCTTGATGCGATCATTGTGCTCCACAGTCGACAAAACAAATCTTGTAATGGTGCCAACTGTGAACAGTACGGCACTACAGATTATGTGTTTTAATGCACAGTCGTGTCGAAATAAGACCACAGCACTGAGAAACGTAATCACAGACAAGGATCTGGATGTAGCTGTATTCATCGAATCATAGTTCAGTGAACATGGAGATGAAGCTTTCATGACGGAAATGACTCCAGAGGGGTTCATCCTAAAATCCTTTTCACGAGTAAGGAGAGGAAGGTGAGGCATCACAGTGGTGCTTAGAGAAGCATTAAGTGGCTGCTGCACAATTGCAAATCTTTCCCTGAAAACCTGTGAATGTTGGTCACTGCACATGAGACAAAAAGCAAATGAGTCTGCTTTAACTTCCATCATGACAGTCTGACAGGCCCCAATGTCAGTCGACTGAAGACTCCTCTCCATGACAGTAGTCTGCACCAGGTCATCAGCGAGCCAACACATCGCCATGGTCATATTCTGGACTGGCTTGTGGTGCAAGAACATCGACCTCTGCTGCAGTCCAGTGTAACAGACTTGGCTTTGGGTGACCATTTTGCCATTCTTTGCTGTCTGCCTTTTCAGTACAATAAGAGACCCAAAGAAAAATCAATATTGAACAGCTTCGCTCTGACATCTCTGCCTTTGCTGCTGTAGCAAATAAAATTGATCCCTCTGACACGACTGTGTGTAACGATGGTTTGAATCAGATCTTCGATCAGCATGCGCCACTCATCACCCACTGTGTTCCTGATCGTCCCTCTACATCTTTGCCATGGATGACAGACGAACTCAAGAAAGGGAAGTGCAAACAGCGCAAATTTGAACGCCAATGGCGCTCCACCAAGTTGCCTGTGGACCGTATGATCTGTGTGGCAGAGCGAAATGCTTTGCTTAGTTTGCAGAAAGAGGCCAAGAGAAAGTATTTCAGTTCAGAAATTTCAAACAGTTCTTCCTGCAAACAACTCTTTGCTGTCTCTGATAAACTAATAGGAAAATCAAAATATCTTGTTCTTCCAACCGACATGCCCCAGTCCCTTCTTCCTGATACATTCTGTGCTTTCTTCTCTGAAAAGATTTTAAAGTTAAGGCAAGACCTGCATCATTTTCCTACAGATACTTCCCACAAGCCATTTCATGGTTCTTTCCTGACTCAGTTTGAGGAGTTTTTCCTGGAGAAATCAGAAAACTCCTAGAGCAGTCCCCAAACAAAACCTGTTCTCTGGATCCCATAGCAACAGAATTTGTCAAATTGCGCAAAAATGATCTTCTCCACCTTATCACCACTATCATCAATCACAGTCTTCTCACTGGTAAGATTGACAATTCTCTCAAGCATGCTATTGTCATTCCTCTTCTTAAAAAGAGTAATCTTGATCCAAATTCTATCCAAAACTACAGACCAGTTTTCAACTTTCCATTTATCTGAAAACTGTTGGAAAAGATTGTTCTGTCACAGCTTCTAAAGCATCTGAATGAAAATGGTCTGCTGAAGACAAACCAATCGGCTTACCGCATGTATCACAGTACTAAAACTGCTTTGCTTGCTGTAACTGACTTACTCTTGACTAACATGCATCAGAATTTTGTTTCTATTGCTGCCTTTTTAGACCTGTCTTCTGCTTTTGATACTATTGATCACGACATTCTTCTTGAACGTCTTTCGATTTCCTTTGGAATCAGATCAGATGCTCTCCAGTGGTTCAATTCATACCTGAGTGGACAGTACACAGTCTATTACTGTTCAAGGTCTCTACTCAAAGCCATCTCCCTCACTTTTTTGTGTTCCACAGGGATCTATTTTAGGTCCCATTCTTTTCACTTTGTACACTCAGCCACTGTCCTACATCATTCAGAAACATCACTTTGACTATTACAAATTTGCTGATAATACAGAACTACAGACAGCTGCAGTCCCTTCTAATTTCCAGTATATTTCTCTGCAAACTGTGTTGTGTATCAGTGACATAAAATCATGGATGATCAAAAACAGACTTAAATGAAAATAAGACTGAACTTCTTGCCATGTTTGTCTTTCTGAGATAAGGCCTGGTCCTCTAACTCTCTCCTCTAAATTGGTGCCTTTTCAATCCTCAGCAAAGTACTTGGGTGTCCATCGCGATGAGACACTGTCTTTGGACAAACACATTTCTTCTGTCTGCCAGTCTGCTTTTTATCATCTCATAAGAATCAGTTTAATTGACCATATCTTTCTATAAACCATACAGCACGACTTGTCGTGTCCTTAGTACTGTCAAGACTGGACTATTGTAATGCAATTCTTGCAGGTCTCCCATCTTTTCCTATTAAGCGCCTTCAGAGGGTACAAATTAGTGCAACTAGCCTTTTATTCAGAAAGTGAAAAACCACCTCAGCAGCCAGCCTATTGAAGCAGCTCCACTGGCTTCCTGTGGAAGCAAGAGTACAATATAAACTAGCTACTCTGGCTTATCTGCATTTTGATGGTACCTTGCCTATCTACCTCTCTTCTGTGCTTAAAATATGCAGGCCTGAACGCAGTCTCAGGTCAAGCAACAAGAAGCTTCTGGCAAAATCAAAATCAAAATACAAAACCATAAGACACTGAGGCTTCCGTTGCCAGGCCACACTTGTATGGAACGATCTGTCTCTTTCTCTCCGCTGTTCATCATCTCTCTCTTCTTTCAAGGCAGACCTCAAAACTTATCTTTTTGATAAACACTACCAGTAATGAAACATAATTTTTTATCTTTCTGATTCAGTAATGTATGTATTAGTACTTGCTTGCAACAGATGTGCTAGTGTGTGTGTTGTGGGGTGGGGTGGGACCAGGAGTGGGAGTTAGTATAATTGACCACTAGGGATAGGGCTGATTGGAAAAAATGAACTAATTCATGTAAAGCGCAGTGAGTCTTCACCTATGTGTACGAGAATAGCGATATAGAAAGTGATATTATTTATCATTATTATTATTATATTGTTGCTATTCATACCCACTTTTTGGTAAATGGGATGAGTTGTCCATTGGCGCAGACATGGTAGGACTGAAGTATAGAGATATCAGTGGGAATGTCACAGCCTATCTCATCACTGCCATCTTCACAGTCACTGTGTCCGTCACATACCAAGGCATAGTGAACTTGACTCCCCAGCATGCAGTTAAACAGCTTGAAGTTACTGGGAGACCAGGATAATTCTTCTTTTTTCTGGGGACACTTCTGAAACGGAGCACAAAAGAACCATCTGTGCAATTCTTCAGCCTAACCGTTTGAGGCAGAGCTATGTTGCTGTCATTGTATGTGGTCCCAGAATGAACACGAAGTCTCTCAGATCGTGGACTGTTTACTTCTAGGTCAGTGGAGTTATCATGGTTCTTCATACAGAGAAAACCAGCCGCTGTAGTGTTGTGGCTACATTCTGATCCGTAAAAGGTCCTGACTGATACCTTTCCATGTGAAAAGAACAGAGCAAACTTGGAGTCTAACGGGATGTCTCGCTGTGGCAGATCCCCATGGTTCATGATACCTTGTCCCCATTGCCATATGTGTCGATACTGTGACTCCATCTGTACAGATTTGCTGAATATGCGTTTATAGGTTAGATCAACAGTTAGACACATGGCTGGGATACCAGTACGTGCAATCACTTGAGCCAACAACTTGGGTTCTGCTGGTGCTGGTAGGACTGCTAATTTACCACCAGACTGCTGCTCGCAAGGTTGAGGCATGTCTTTTGTGGATGTGATGACGACTTGAAGACAACGGTCATGGTGGAGAAACCAGGGGTGACCACAAGACACTGACCTGTAGGGACAGTCAGCGGGTTCATCCTCTCCCCCTATACACTGCTGAATCTTGTCACACAGGATATATGAAGGGACACTGGCAGAAGAACAGTCATACAGAGCATCTTCAGCAATTAGAGGAGTAACACGTCTGAACTCCATGTGTGGTTGTGCTAAAGCTGTGGGCAGGAGATATAGAGGATGTGTGGAGTAATTGAAGCTGAAACTGGACGGAGCATTCTCTACAGTGAAGAAAGGCCAAGGCATGGTCCTGACCCACACAGTAATGTCACCATGAGGCAAAAGCAGAACAGCAGTGGTCAGATCAGGATGACGAAAGAGCAGCTTATCCTCAGTGTGACGATTTCCAACATACACTTCAAGACGTTCGTACCATTTGAAGTTGAAGTCAGTGAAGTGCAAAACTATACCCAGGTTGTCTTGAGCCGGCATGATGATGTGCCAAGAAAGTTCCTGAATACACCAACAGCTCTTGGAAGGTTCTGTCCACTCCACACGGCCTTCAGGCCGTTTAAGGCGTGTGGTATGTGTGTGGATTTGAGTCCAGTTGCACTGAATGCAGCTGTTTGTGTCTTCCGCTGGTCTGGAACTGATTGGGATTGTCCAACTGACCATATCAGACTCTGTAATGGTTGAGAAAGGTTGACTTGAATCACGCCATGTGTTAGACTCTGTCCCGGTTGAGAGAAGTAAGTGTGTAGCATCAAAGTTTGATTTATCAGATGCATTGAAAGCCAAGAGAGATACGCCTGTGCCACTGACTGTAAGAAAGTTATTCACAACGTCAGTTCTCGCGCCATCATCAGTTGTATGATGAATGGAACTATCTGTGTGTCCTTCTGTGTGTCCTTCATTCTGAGTGTGGACGTTGTCAAACACTGGCCACACTATCACTATCAGTATGACTAATTTCAATGATGATGGCAGTTTCTGCTGACGTTTGTCTGTGCCTTGGGTTTGTCAAGTGCCATTGTTTTTGCGTGGTCAGTGTCAAACCCGTTTTTAGTTATGAAGGTGAAAATTCAAAACCTTTATGGAAGTGGATCTATCCAACTACCCTACAACCACAAACGAAATACTAGGTGTATGCATGATATGACGTTTTACAATGGAAAAGGCGTTTTTTTGTATTCCCTCCTTCCCCTCCTCACGTGCATACGCACATGATATAAAACGACAATAAACAATATTAAGCTCTAGATGCATTTGATTGATTAGCATTCACACGATTAAACAGCAACAGTGTAGAATCCTGATTGTGGAATAAATTAATTGATAGTCGTACCTGGATTTACTAGAGCAGAAAGCAACAGTGGTCTTAAAAGAATCCTCTCATTTACTAACCAGATAAGATCAGCCACATTGATCTGAGGAAGAATGCATATCAACTGCCAAAACAAAGCCAAACTGGAAGAAGAAAGTAGGAATAGGTCACCATCACACTTCGAAATTAACGTCATGTGTTACCAGAGAGGTCCTGGTATGGAACCAACAAGAGAAGAGAAAGATAAGCAGGCCAAGAACCACCTGGAGAGAAAACCTCCACGCAGACGCACTGAGGATGGGCCTAACCTGGAGACAGCTACAGGGAAAAGCACAGAACAGACGACTATGGTGGTCTTTTGTTAACAGCCTATACCCCTAGAGTGGAAGGGCCTAAGTAAGAACGTCTGTAAGAAAATCACACCAACTAATTTGTGATTGAACTTCACGGGAAGAGGACTTCCGAACAAATGACGACACAATGTGTACAGCAGAATCAGGCCTTCGGAGCCGAACCTACCTAAACCTAAGAGATTCTTACCCTTTGTCTAATCACAAGAACAGCCTGCCTACATACTGCGCAACTCAGCACGCCTGCCCCTTCCCCCCCAAAAAAAACAAAAAACAAAAAACAAAACAAAACACACACACACATATCTCATTTGAGATCTCTCCCTTTCAGCCAAGACAGATAGGAAAAGAACGACAAGTTTCACAACCTAAAATGTGCATGTTCATCCGGGACAGTCTGCTTTCAGTTTAAAACAGAAATGGTACTGGAGCGTGATTAACAGACAATAAAGAAGCCCATTCTGTTGAGAGTGTATAAGCGTTTGGCTGACTATATCTCCCCAACACTCAAAAAGCAAAGTAAAGCAAAACAAAAAAATCAGACGCCTATTTTCAACCTGACAGAACTTTGTCATACAATTCATGCGTTATAATTTTCTTGTGCAATATTCCTCCAGCACTAACGGATCCCCCACTCCCGATATAGAATTTTAAGCTTTATTTCATCTCATATAAATGACATTAGAAAACTGCATTCATCCATTGACCACTCTTTTAGATAAAAACTTTTCCGTCGATTTACGATCATTTATGCTGTCTTAGCTCTGCATCTGTATGGAAGTGTATACCATTTGAGAAAGAGAATGAGAGAGAAGAGAGAGAGAGAGGAGAGAGAGGAGAGAGAGAGAGAGAGAGGGAGAGAGAGCGAATGAGAGAGAAATAGAGAGAATGAAAGAGAGAGAATGAGAGACAGAAAGAGAGAGAGACTGACATTGACACTGACACTGCTTTGTTCTAAAAGCCACTTGTCGTACACTGACAAAGATGGATTGGGGACTAGATACACATTTTTATATCACCAGTTTAATATTTTTTTCCACAAATACATATTTTTACACCACCAGTTTCATATTTTTCCAGCAATACCTTGTATTACATTTCAACAGCAATACAAGCCTCATGATTATTGAAATCACACCACATACACCATTCTCTAATCAGGTTGTTGGTCGACTTCTTCTCTGTAATGGAAGATATAACAGGTGTATATTGCTACTTTTCTGTGCTTTTTCCTGTAGCTGTCTTCGGGTTAGGTCCACACTCTGAGCGGCTGCTTGGATCTTTAAGAACATTCCCATTTGGACTGGTGTCATGCAAAATTAATTTGGTGCATATATATATATATATATATATATATTATATATATATATATATATATATATATTTGTCTGATGTTGACATACATAGGGCATAAAGGACAAAAGCAAAAAAAAAAAAAAAAGGATTTCGTTTTCCAAAGAGTTTGGACAAAAATGGACATGCGTTTTGGATTACAATTTCTATTTTAGTGTGAAATAAATGTTCGTGACAATTTTGAGCATATCCTATTGTACTTGTTGTGTAATATATCAGAAAATGTCATAATAGTTTGCCGTATAAACACAGCCACGCCACCAGCTTATTTTCCATATTTGGACAGTTCAACTGCAACAGAATAGAAGAGAGAGAGACGGTGACAGCGATAGAGACAGACAGAGAGAGAGGGAGAAAGAGAGAGAGAGAGAGAGAGTTCTTTTATTGTTCTAGGAGTCCATTGTACTTAAGCTGTTTCATGGATAGACATGCACTCAACTCAAATACAAATGTGGATCTTTTGCAATTTCAGAGAAAAAAAAACCGAATGATAAGCACAAGAAAACACTTCCTATATGTTCATTACTAGGATGAAAGTTCAAGGAAGTATGAACGAACAAACGAACGAATTCTTGTCCTATCAAGGAAAAAGAAAAAAGACATTAATGCTTCTTTTACCCCTTAGCCCTTATTCACTAAAGAATAGTAGAAAACATACGCAAAATAATGTGTTATCAATAATATTACATTAATACTGTATACACACGCATACCATGCTCACATACATAACAAAGGTACATTTACCACTTCTCATACATGTCATTGTAATGTTCTCGAGCGAAAGAAATAAGCTTCGAACCTTCTATGCAACATTCCAAGGATGAAGACAGCCACACTAAAGAGGAGCACGCAGAAGGTTTGGCCGGTCATGGCCTTTATGGTGTACTATTTCGCATATCGTTATCATACATACTAGCCCTGGCGAAAGATTATTTCCAGACATTGCATGAGATGATTCAATGCTTCATTGAAGGCAGTTTGACTGTCACACCACGTAAATTCAGACTATGAAGACTTTTGCACACGAGCTGTAAGATCGTTACAAAAGTACTTCACGATGTCGGTATCAGAAAGAAAGTGCCAGGTTCTGAGGCAAAGAAATCAGTGTGTTTTTGTCATGGACCAGGTACAGTACTTCTTCTTTTTGTTCTGATCCTATACCCACCGAAACTTTCAGGGAAACTGAGGAGACACAACAGGAGCAACAGGCATTTTGGTTGCATTGAAATTGGTCCAGTTTTTCATGTCTGCCAACTAGCTGTACTGTCCTCTGTTGATCTCAGCGACGGCCTCACCCCACCTCCCGTCCCCATCTCTAAGTAGCCTTAAGGATGATATTAGACAGCATATAATGACGGGTGACATGACCAAACCATGCAAGCTTGTGTCATCTCATAGTTGTCGGAAACGGTTCGTTTCATATACTTTACGATTATTTTTTTTTAAAGAGAATACATCGTAGTCTTTATCATGTCCAGTTACATTACATCTTGATGTCACGTTGCCTTAAATTCTGCATTGGCGTAGTGAAAACAAGATCATTCCCAACTGGTTTAATAACAGGTTACAGTCACGACCTTGTCTTCTCTGGCCTAAAGCTGAAGCTGAAGACAAAATACCCTAAAAAGAGTTCTCACGGTGTTTTAAATTAATTCTGATCTGCAAGAAGTCAAAGTACCTCCAAATCGCAAAGAGTTGTCCATTTTCCCCAATATCTGTTCAGACATGCCAGTGTCTAACCCCGTCATGTGTATACGCATACAGAATATCAAATATGAACCGTAAAGACCCTGCAAGTCATATCAGAGGCTCGCGTTTATAGAAACATGAAAACACCCAGCATGCACGACCACCAACGATGCAGACTTTGCTACAACATTATGGATTGTGGTAAGCTCACCTAACAGTCTATGTGTAATGCACAGTGAGTCCAGTTAAGTTAGGCGAATACCGCTATCATCATTATCAGGTGCCCTGCCGCATGGCGTTGGCGATCATGGCGATCATGTCTTCTGCCACTCTGCAAGTCCATCTAGTATTTTCCCCTGGGTCTACCCGGCGCCCTCCTTCCCTCCAGCCCTCCCGCCGCGACGAGGTGCTCCAAATCCCCCTTCCTCTTTTCCCAATCTTCCCTATGAATGATCTACTTGTGTCTGCCTCCATCAAGACTGTCTCGTGTCTTTTCTTTGCTGTCCATGGAACTCTCAACATTCTTCTCAGAAACCACATCTTGGCTGCCTCAATCTTGTTCTAGCCCTGCTTGTCGACTGTCCATGCCTCACAACCGTACAACAGTATTAGTTCTATATAACATTCAAGAACTCTCTTCCTGATGTTAACTGATAGGCATTTGTTGGTAAGAATGCTTGTCATCTTCCTGAATGCTGTCCTGGCCTGGCCGACTCCACTGGCTATTTCTGATGTGCATCTGCCGTCTGATGAAATGATCGCTCCCAGGCATCCAAACTTAACCCGTCTCAAGGCAGCGCCGTCTGCTGTTATTTTGCATGAGGGGATTTCTTGTCCTCCACCGATCACCGTGACTTCAGACCTCCTGCTGCCCAGTTTCAACCCCTTACCTCCGCTCTCTATTTCCGGTATATCCACAAGGTTTTCGTAGGTGTCTTTCATTCTCTGCATTCAGCACTGTGTCATCTGCGCATCGAATGTTAGCCACCATTTTCCTCCAACTTTTAATTTAATCCAGGGTCTTCCTCTATACCGTTATACATTTAGAAAACCGATATGTATCAATAGTGATAATTTCTAATGGTTTTAGACAAGTGTTCAGATTCACGTTATCAAAGGAAATGTTACTGATTGTTTTCAATAATGTTGTCAAAGAGTCTAAATCTCACATGTCACGACGGGTTTTCAATTATACACTAGGCGTAGTGAAGCACGATGGACATCTAAGACAGAGATCTCTCTTTCTGTATTTACACCAAAAAACTCATGGAAACCGAAATGTGATTTCTAAAAAGAAAGTTGAGATTTCCATGGACAGCAAAAACAAAAAAACAAAAAACAAAAAAAACAAAGAAACGAGACAGTCTTGAAGGAGGCAGACACACGTCATTACTAAAGAAGATTAGGAAAAGACAAGCGACATTTATAGGAAATATTATGAGGAAAGGGTAATTAGAACACCTGGTCACAACAGGAAAGCTGGAGGGGAAGAGAACACCAGGTAGACCCAGGGAAAATATATTAGATGGGCTTGCAGGGTGGCTAAGGACAGAGGGGATGGGAGATGTACTTGCAGCAACAGGGGATAGATTCGTGTGGAGGGCCATGATCGCCAATGCCATGCAGCAGGGCACATGATGATGATGATGATGATGATGATGACGACGACGACGACGATGATAACATCACGTCAAATGAGAGTGATAATCATATGCACGACCAAAACACCTGTTTCTGTGTTTGTACAAATGTATAATATCAGGAAACACCCGAGGGTGCTGAGGGGACCCAGAACACCAATAGCTCGCTACTCTCCAGACAATCACCTCCCAAGCTCCCAACGCCACCCAACAGTCATTTCATCAAGCAAAGGAGGGCTGTCCATGTGTTGCATGACCCATTCAGACCCAATCATCAGTTACTTTGTTTACAAACTGAATGGCAAGGTGAGGAGATGACAAACCTCGGACATAACCACACAAAGCGCACCATGCAGATCCAGCCCAGCCTCCGAACCAAGAGACAATGGAAGAGCTCCCTCTCTCGCCCTACTCTTGGCCTTCATCTCTCTTTTGGGCAGCCCGCACTGCCTGGCACCAGCTCGAATTGCTGCCAGCTCCTTTCTATAGTCTGGCCAGTAATCAGTTGGAAGCTCCCAACGTTGCCTTTTTTCAACCGTAGGGGATGTTTGAACGGCTCTCGAAAGTGGCCAGGCATGATGCTCCAGACACAGCCCATTTTACAGTACAGCTAGGTCTGACATGACCCGAAAGGTATCCCAAGTTTGCCGTCTTTCCAAGCAGCCAATGAGTGATGTGCATACGTACGACCGAAACATCTTTTTCTGTGTTTATACAAGTTCATATTGTACATAGTGAGAAAAAGATCTTCAAGTGGACATGGAAGACACAGAGATACCTTTTAAAGCGCTCATTGAGACTTTGTGATGCAGACTCTTCTTCACCTGTCTTACTTTAAAATCAACAGCTTTAACAAGCAGCAGCGCTTTCGGAATATCAGTCTCCAAAATGAGTAGCGAAGGACGCTCACTGTCATCTGGGTAATGTCTGACTTGCAATATCATCATCATCACCATCATGTGCCCTGCCACATGGCGGTGGCGATCATGGCCTTCAATATGCATCTATCCCTAGTTGCCGCAAGCACATCTTCCACCCTCTCTGTCATCAGCCACCCTGCAAGGCCGTCCAATATTTTCTCCCTGGGTCTACCTGGTGCTCTCTTTCTCTCCACCTATCCTGTTGTGACAGGTGCTGTAATTCCCCTTTCCTCATGAAATGGCCTATAAATGTTTCCTGTCTTTTACTAATCTTCGTTATCAATGATCTTCTTGTGTCTGCCTCCATCAAGACTGTCTCGTTTGTTTTCTTTTGCTGTCCACGGAACTCTCAACATTCTTCTCAGAAACTGCATCTTGGCTGCATCAGTCTTGTTCTGGCTTTGCACCATCATATCGAGACACCGCCTGCATGCGTCAAATCGTCATTACTTTCCCAGCCATTAAGTGAATTAACAGACTCAAGATCCGAACCAGCATATAGGTGTAATGAGATCTGCTATTTCTTCAGCCGCAAAAGTTGACTTTTCGTGCACGAGTGGTGGGAAGTGTGTCGTCTGCCATGTTTCAAGTCGCTGAATGGTAAACAGATGTGTCATGTTTTCTATGCATGGGGGGGGGGGGGGGGGGGGGGGATTGTAAAATATCATGTGTATCTAATCATTAACTGTTCATGGAGGGAATTCTGAAGTTTTCACTCATATCACATACCTCACTAAAACGTTTGTTGTGTGTGTGTGTGTGCATGTGGGGTGGGGGGTATGCTAAAAATAAAGTATGGTCTCCAACCAAATATTTTCTCAATAACATTGAAAGCGAATGTTGTCTTAGACTAAATATTCGGTTGGTGGCACTGTAAGAGTTAACACTACTTGAACTCATGTTTTCCGATCATTTGTCCATTTTCGGCCCTTTCTGTAAAATATAATGCCACTTGATCTGAGAAATTTGCCTAGCCTTTCCTCTTTTCTGATTCAACTTAAAGCTCATTTTTTCTGTGAATCTTGCTGTTTAAACGAACTTTGTTCATACTGACAGTATCCCAATTCTGGTTTAGTGCGTTCTTGTAGTATGTTGTATATGGGTGTTGCTGACAATGTGTGCATTGATGCTAATGCATAAAAATGGTGAACATGTGTTGTATGGATATCTTACTGAATTATGCTTGTATTGCGGGATTGTATGCACCTAGAGCAGGGTTAGGTGCACTGGTAACTGTACATTATTATTGTTATAATTATTGACTATAACCTATCTTTTCTTTCATTTCGTTGATCTCACTTTGATAAAATGGATTTTTCTGTGTGTGTGTGTGTATGTGTATGTGTATGTGTATGTGTATGTGTATGTGTATGTGTATGTGTATGTGTATGTGTATGTGTATGTATTTGTAGTGTGTGTGTTCGTTCGTTCTTTAATTTTAACGTCTGTTCACTATGAGTGATATTAGACGGAATGTGTGTGTGTGTGTTGTGTGTGTGTGTGTGTGTGTGTGTGTGTGTGTGTGTGTGTGTGTGTGTGTGTGTGTGTGTGTGTGTGTGTGTGTGTGTGTGTGTGTTTAAAAGAAATACCTATCTTATCGTTTTGTCAGTTTGTGCAAACATATAAGTTAACTTTGTGTCTTAACGATTATGCTTAGAATGACGAATAAGACTCAATTAAACGAGAAATGGAAAGTCCACATTTTGTTGGCTGTTCACAACAATACTGTCATACTGTCAAACATTTTGAACGCTATGGTCTGGACACAGGCTACGGTACTGGCACTAAACTGAACTGGAACCTAATTGTGTCGACGGCTTTATTCCAAACGAGCGGATTCAAAAACAAGGCAACACGACAACAGAGCTTCAAGTTATTCGCTGCACTGCCAATAAATCAAACGATTTGTCACGTAGAAACCATCCTCATTTCTGGTCGTGTTAAAGGTGTAAGGTCAAATATATGATTGGGTAATTCTTTGTTCACGGTGTCTGTTTCAGTCGTTTGTTATTGTAATCCATGCTTGTTGACATAAATCATGAACCATCGCTGTACTTTTTCAAAACATTTTCCAAATGATTTATGTATGGCACTGTTCTTATGGAAGTATGACTCACTAATGGCGGACAAACACGTAGACAAACAGACATACTGATACAGCCAAAAGAAAAGAAATGGGTGTAGCATGTTGTTTTGTATGAGAAAAAGCATGTTTGTTCATTTGTGCTTGATCTTATGCGTGTTCGTTCGTTGCTTGATTTAACGTATTTTCACAATAAGTGATATTAGACGGTCTTATGCGTGTGTTTATATATGTGTGTGCGTGTAGGCATGTATATATATATATATA
>CM060311.1:30630487-30645487 GCA_030674185.1 Monoplex corrugatus | reverse complement strand
AGATGTATAGCAGCTGCAGCAGTGGTGGTAGAAGTACCAATAGCGGTATAACCAGTAGTTACAGTAACAGAAATACGTAGCCATAGCCGAAGTCATAGTATGAGTAGTAGTTGTTCTAGTTGTTGGTATTAGTGGCAGCAGTGGAAGAAGCAGCAGCAACAGCAGTTGCAGTAGCTGTAGCATTACAACAACAATAACGATAATAACAAAGAACAATAATGATAACAACAACAACAACAACGCTGATGATGACGACGATGATGATGATGATATTAATAACAATAATGATAATAATAACAATAATATATCAAAATTGATTGTAGCAGTAGTGGAAGTAGTAGTAGTAGCAGTAATATAAATAGTAACAGTAATAAAGATAACAATATTATTTTTATTTCTATTTCATTATTATTATTATCATTATTGACATAAGAGACAAACTACTTATGGGTTGTACCCTGAATCCCAAATATAAAATCTAGTCTCTTCAGCAAAATGAAATGATTGAACATATCAAATGCTGCACTGAGATCAAGCAAAGCAACAAGAGATACTAGTGAGTCCATAAAACCTTTAACTCTGGGTAAGAGCTGGACACGACCAAAAAATTACATAGCCAGTTTCAATTGATGGGGTTCAAACCCACGATCTCAAGTCGTCAGACTGTTTACGCTTACCACTTTTGCCTAGCGATTGGTACTTGCCTATCTTATTGTCACTCTGTATCACAAGAGTTATTCCTCTTAGGCAGTAATGTTTTCTACGACATTTAAGTGTTGATTTTCGGGAGTTTCACAATGACTGTATTTTATATGTGTGTTTGTATATAATATATATATTATATTTTATTATATTATATATATCTATATATATTATATTATATTATATTATATTATATTATATTATATTATATTATATATATATTATATTATATTATATTATATTATATTATATTTATATTATATTATATTATATTATATTATATTATATTATATTATATTATATTATATTTATATTATATTATCTCACCTATATTTATTATTAATTATATTATACAACTTTTAGTCTTTAAATGAGTTCATTGGAACTATAAGAATGGACTTCTAAATATGATTGATTAATCTCTACTTTTTTGTCTGTCAAAGTCATACTTCAATTTAATAAATGTTGGCATTTTGTCCTGTAGGACTGGCACCTATCACAAACCTGTCCCATGGTCAAGAGGACCAGATAGCTGACCACATCTGACAACGATGTCACCAATGTCAAGTGCAGCAACAGACACATGACCTACCAGAACAGTGATGACCACAGAGCTCCAAGGCAACCAGAGGCATTAGGGTTAGAATGGCCATCTTTGTCGCCTGATGTGACATGATCATGCAGACTGTGAACGGAAGAGGCTCACTAGGATTTTGAACACTTCCAGGTTTTCAAAGGTTTTTCTTATTCTCTTTTATTAAAAAATATTTGGTGGCAAGTGTCCTTTTGTTTTTGTTATTTATTGTATTAGAGAAAGAACACAAACGTAATGCTGGCAACGCAAAGTTGTTGAAAATCGGGTCTCTTTTTTGTTTGGTTTGTTTGTTGTTGGTTGGTTGGTTGGCTGGTTGGTTGGTTGGTTGTTGGTTGTTGGTTGTGTGGTTGGTTGGGTTTGTTTTGTTGCTTGCTTGCTTGCTTGCTGCTGCCTGCTTGCTTGCTTGCTTTTATTTCAGGTTTGTGGCATCCATCGATTGACAGATCAAAGGAAGTGCCAAGCCAGTTACAGGTAATGAGTTCGAAGTTTGTCTCTTTCCCAATCTCATTACTCTTACGCTTTAAATTATACTAGTTTCAGTTTCAATTTCAGTTTCTGAAGATGATTTCTCCACGTTCGGAATGAATTCATATTCACTTATGCTACTGGTGCCATGTGATGAAGAAGATCCAAAACGTTCATAGCACATGCCTTGAGCCTGCACATAAATCCATGAGTTGGCCACGTCCTCAGGCCCTACCCAGCATGTGGTTTTTGTATACTGGTATTTGTATCAGTCTGTCGTTTGAATTAATTTGGCTACACTGTAATGACGTCTGTGTCAGTAGATCTCATCTTCAAAAATAAAAGTAATCAAATAAAATAAGTAAAAAAATAAACAGAAATAAATGATAAATAAGGACTGAATGAAAACACAACTAGCCAATAAGTACAAACTTGTCTCACGTCACAAGAGGACCCCCCAATCAATACTACACATAGCCTCCGCTGCCTATCAACATGTTGAAAATAATGTCTCCTTTATCAATAGCAACTACAGTCTGTAGTCCACCTCCGAGGGAAAAAGGAATCGGTAGATAAATGATAGATAACAATAGTAAATATTATACAACACAAATTTATAATACATGTATGTATGTATATATACATATAATACATGTATACATATACATAATAGTGTGTATACATGTATACAGATATATATATATATGTATATACATGTGTACATATATATAAACATATGTTATATATGTATATATATTGTTCATCCGTTCATTAATTGATTACATTATCCAAGGACCACAATAGAAAAGGACTCCAACAATTTGAGTTTTTTTTTCAGTCGCTTGAATCGTCAGGATCAGGTAGAGTGGGAGCCTACAAAGAGTTGGGTTATTGAGTTATTTCAAGAGGGATCCATCGTGCTCGGACAGCTCCATATGCCCCATCCAAATCCGCCAGCCATTACCTGACAGAATCTTGAACCTGCACAAAACCTATGCGCTGGAAGGTCTTGAAACAGGAGAAAGGGGAGAAGGGACCTATCAAACACTAAGTTTGGCAGCACCAGAATGATGGAAACATTACGATGGGCATGAACAGGGCAGTTTTTTGTGTTGCCTGCTGGGATTGAACTCGAGACATCAGATCATGTGTCCATGGCTGTACCAACTAGCCCGCAGAAAGAAGTGTCAGGTAAGGAGGGATTGCACACCCACCTATGATGCCAGACAGCTGGGTTTGATTCCTTGTTGGACAAGGACTTTTCTTCCCTTCCTTCTCCCAAGACTTTGGGCGATGGACTGAGTGCCGGTCTTTCAAATGAGACGAATAAGCAGGTGTCCCATGCAGAAGAGAAATAAGTGATGTTAAAGATCCCACGAAAATAGGGGGCTTGTACCTGGGAAACTTCTGTAGGAATTCGCCTTCATAGTTTAAAAAAAAAGAGAAAACAAATCAAAAACAAACAAACAAAAAAAACACACACACGCATACAAGACAAACATTTCTGAAATGGATGGTACTGCAATATGGCGATTCCAACGAAAATTAACCTGCTTTTCAAATAAAAACTTCTATTGCAGCAGAAAAGGAAAACAAACAAACAAAGAACAACAAAATGTAATCCAAATTATTCCATCTCTGCTTCTGGGGTGTTGAAATGAGCAGTTTAGGTGTTTTGAGATATTATTTCCATACGTGAAATATTTTCTAAAGTAAATTATGACCTGGTCGTCTTTGTGTCAACTTTATCATGTCTACTTAATTGATCTGGTCATCTGTGCACCAGCTTTATCATGTCTTCCTTCTTCAGCTGACTAGACTCTGGGCAATGGGCAGCTAGCTCAAGGACATCCTCCTTTCCCAGTAAACCCAAGCTAAAACACTTACGTATATGTTCCAACATCTTCTCACTGGGCCACGTATGCATCTGTAGATGTATGTTGGGTCATGACCTTTTCAATTCGTTTCTGCTCCATGTATCTGGCTCGTCTCTCAGCAACGTGTTCAACGTGTATAAAAAGGGATTGAGTGCCGAGTTAAGAGGCAGGAAAGAAGACAGCGGCCCACACATTGACAAGGTCTGAGATGTGTGTGCCTTGGGCAGCCAGTAGTCCCATCAGTCCAATAGGAAACCAGCAGCAGAAATCAGTGACTACGATCAGAAGCAAACGCCTGGCAATGGCGATCTCCTGATTCCGGCTGTCTTTCTGCAGGCCTTTAGATGACTGCCGGATGGTATGATAGATGAACACCTGACCGACCCCAATGATGGTGGAAATGATAAAGTTGAGAACGATAAAGACACCAAAGGCATACTGCTGGCCAGGAAACTGACGTCGAGTAATGGGCAGAGGTACACAGATGCTGTTTTGGGTGTAGAACTTCCAGTGAGACACGAAGAAAGGCAAGGTGGCCAGCCCTATACAATCCCCAGGCAATGCCACAGGCCACAGATGCTGACAGCCTCGACAGACGGAGACGTAAGTTGAATGGGAACCGTAGCAGAAGAAAACGATCCAATGGTGATGAGACAGATAACTAAAGCTGACATTTCACTGGACACTATGGCCAAAAACCTGCAATTTTGCATACAGCAGTGTGTCTCCAATATTCATCTTTGAAGACGTAGATTCCCCGGAAGGTCATGTCTGCCACTCCAATCATGGCCATGTAAACTCCCATAGAAAATCAGAAGCACTGAGGTTGACGACCATGACCTTGTATGCCAAAGAAGTACCTTGTTGTTCTATGAATGTCCTATAGACCCACACCCTACATTGCCAATCAGAGCCATGGTAGATAGGATCCAGAGGATCACACGCAGAAAGTCAGACTTCAGAAGGTCACTGCATGACGACAATTCATCCACAGGAGCATGGCATTCGGCCAGCTGAGTCATGTGGAAATGTTACAGCATAACTTGAGATTGTCAGTGTATAACACCCGTATGGACTTACCAAATACTTTGGTTGGCAATGTGTCCACTGGGTTGTGACGAATATCTAAAACTGATATCTGTGTTGATCTTGTTAGTCCCCTGGTTGTGATTGTGTCTAGTCCCATGTCCATCATCACCAGACTCTGCAATTTCACAAAAGCAGCTCTGTGCACAAAGTTGGAAAAGTCAGGATCCATCAGTTTGGACAAGGGGTTAAAGGACAGATTGAGGTGTAACAACTCGGACAGGTGGTTCAATTTGAGAAAATTAAAACTGTGGATAGAGTTATGACACATCCAGAATACGGAGCTGGCTTAAAGAGTTGAGCTTCACTTCCATCAAGTCACATGAGGATAGGTTCAGGTACTGAAGATAAGTCAGGTGTTCAGTGCCCTTCAAATCAGGATTGTTTGATCCATACAGATCCAGATAACGCAGCTGAAAATGTGTCTGGTAGTTAAACCCTGACCTACAACGAAATGCTTGACCTTCACATACACACTGTTCTGGACAATGTTCCTGTCCACAGTAACGTTCATCTTCGTCGAAAGGGCAGTGGTTGACTCCATCACAGTAGTAGACAGGATGAAGACAGTTACCGGTAATCCAACAGCGAAAGAAACCAGGGCAACTCAGATCAGCAATGTTTTCATCATCTCCAAAAGGACAGTCTGTGATCCCGTTGTTCAAGAGGTAGGTCGGGATGCAGAAACCTCGTGCACATTGGAAGTGTGTTTCTGGACAGACCTCTTGTCCCTGCTTCAGTCCTTCTATTATGGACATGCTCAAGCCATCCATGTGCAACAGTGCTGGTGGGTATACACGCTGAGGAGGATTCCAGTTCTCTAGTAAAAAAAATCCCAGCAAATCACAAGAACATGCCAGGGTTGAAAGCATGACAAAAATATTTAAAAGAAAGATACTTGTGTACTTCGTTTCAGTATGTATTATGTTTAAACTGTTAGTTGGCTATGTGGCTGGCTTTTTTCTTACTGTCTTTCATTGACCGTTGGTCATAGGATGTGACCATTTACCGATAAATGGTTGGAAGGTTGAATTTGATATCCATGTCAACTGATAATCAGATTACCATGTACGTCTAGGTATTTCTTTTGTTTGTTTGTTTGTTTGTTTGTTTTCCTCAAGTAAATATGAGTATATTGTTACAGCCCAAAGACAGGAAAAGACGCACTATCTCCCTTACAATCGTAGAACCAGACAGAAAGACAAAAGCAAGCAAATGAAAGACTTTTACTCGAGAGAACAATGTTTTATTCTAAACTACAACATGAATCAGAAATCTTTGAGAGAGACAACGCGAAAAGATTAAACCTTGTTAAAGAAGGAACCAGAAAAAAAACACGAAAAAAGAATCAGAACGCGTATATAATACAACTAGACAAGACAGGTGCAAATATTTCGACGAACTGGCCTTTGTTAAGCGTAGATGTAAGAGATGGCAGATGTGATGCGTCTAGTGTGTCGGCTTCAGCCTGTACAGCTGGCTAGCACTGCTGCTTGCAGCTATGCGAAAAGAAGAGCAGAAGGTGTAAGTCTCTTCCTGTCAGTACATAGCCTCTCCATCAGCAAGCCCTATGCTGTGCCTCCTCGTGTGGACAGGCGGTGACTGAGCACCTCACGGACTCAGGCTGAATCTCGTAGGACTCGGAGGAGGTCTGGCCCCCAGACGTGAGGCACGCAGGCCCACTGGCGTGTGGATATGCCCTGGTGTCCTCGAACCAGATCCCCAAGGTATGGGTGAATAGCTCTACTGCCTTGTGGACATCTCGGGAGAGAGGCTAGCGGAGAGACCGTACATAAACCGATGGAAGGCAACGGGAAACCACCATCGTAATTTTTCCAGGTTACCCATTGACAGAAACAGAAAAATGGAAAAAGACAACGACATAAATAGGTGCTCCTGTGGAGCAGGTTCGTCCGATAGGGACCGTCATGCGGCGCAGGTGACACCAGACCGTCAGCAAGTTACTGCGACCAAACCCCCTAAACTCAGATCATTACACATGTTACATAATTTATCTAAACAAATAAAAACTTGAGTGGGTGTCGACAGCATATGTTGTTGACGAAGGCGTCTCACATCTAACACTTGTAGGACATCTTGGTATCACAATTAGGCTGAAATCTTGGTGTCACACTCTTTTAAACTACTTTTGAAAAGCGACATACAGAATCTCACCAAGACTTGTCGAATGGAAATTGGCAACGAGAAAGCATGGTCAGCAACGTAACTAACAGTGACTGGAAAGTCCAGAAAGTGAAAAAATCAACAATTTCAAATGCCTGGGGGTACTAATTTGACCTAAATGACAGTGGCACAGCATAAACAGACATCAAGACTGCGAGAGCAATGATAGCAATAATCAAACCGAACATGCTTTGATAAAGCAACAGCATTTTGTTTCGCCACCAGGCACTGACTGTACAAATCACCACACACGTGAACTCTTGAAGTCTCTCCTCTACTGGTGTGAGTTGACCATTGTCAGCTGACTTAAATAGATTTTTCAGTCCTTTGAGAACAAGTATCTGAGGAAATCCCTTCATATAATCTTCTTTACCATAAACACCCACACCCCTTAGCCACAAATGACCAAAAACAAACCAGAGGATGAAAACATGTGTGCGATGGCTTACCATATGACCTGTGCTGTTTGAAACAGGGAGTACATGGCTCAATCTGCCAATATGATGGGAACACCAAGCTACAACAGTGTCACTGACAACAGTTAAAGAATAGCCCATAAAACACAGAAAACACGGTAAGATAAAAAAAAAAAAAGTGGGTGTTGGTGAGCAGCCCAGATGACCCTTCCAGCGCACGCTATCAATACTTAAGTTCTGCTATGAGAAGGTTCTATGCTCACCAGCTGATAAAGATTCACAGGAACACATCACAATTTTTATCTAAGAAAATTTGATACATACGTACATACATCATACATACATACGTACATACACACATACATACATACATACATGTACAAAGACAGTGACTGCCAGGTATAGCATTGCCAAGTAAAGTAATTGGAAATATTTTGTCACAGTACCAGGAAAAGGAAATAAGGTTGTCTCCCTTGTAATGATGCAAAAAAGACAGAGAGGCAAGAACAACAAAATAAATCTTTTAATCAGGAGAAGAAAAAAACAAAGCTACCTGGTCTAAAATACAAAATTAATATGAAACAAAGACGTTTGAGGAAGACAACGTTAAGTAAGAAATACGAAAAAAGAAAAGAAATGAAGAAATACTTCTGGAGTTTTGGGAACAGCCTTGGATACCTCCTCAAGCACTCTGTCGGTATTTCTGTTCTTCAATAACAAGAAATCCAGAAAAAGTGTGACTGCCCGCGTTCAAGCAAACAGGAACCAGGGAAAAAAAAGACAAAAAGGAAAAAAAAAAAAAGAAAAAAAGGAAAAAAAAAAAAAAAGAAAAAAAAGGAAAACTAAAGAAAAGAAAACAAAACAATACAAAAAAAACAGATAAAAAAACGTAAAAAGAATCAGAGCGTGTATTTAATACAACATTAATTCTTTAGTCCTTTTCTTACGCTGGACGAAGCAGGAAGGAAATTTCAATCTTTTTCTCTTAATTTTTGTATTTGGTGTTTTGATCGTTTGTGATCGTACATCTCATCATCATCAGGTGCCCTGCCACATGGCGTTGGCGATCATGCACTTCCATTTGTCCCTATCTCTCGTTGCCCCTAGCATCTCCCCCACCCTCCTCGTCCCCAGCCACTCCGCAAGTCCGTCCAGCATTTTCTCCCTGGGTCTACCTAGTGCTCCCCTTTCCCTCCAGCTTTCCCGTTGTGACCAGGTGCTTCAAATCCCCCTTCCTCATAAATTGGCCTATAAATGTTGCTTGTCTTTTCCTAATCTTCCTTATGAGTGATCTACTTGTGTCTGCCTCCATCAAGACTGTCTCGTTTGTTTTCTTTGTTGTCCATGGAACTCTCAACATTCTTCTTAGAAACCACATCTCGGCTGCCTCAATCTTGTTCTGGCTTTGCTTGTTGACTGTCCACGCCTCACATCCATACAACAGTATTGGTTGTATATAACATTCAAGAACTCTCTTCCTGGTGTTAATTGATAGGCATTTGTCGGTAAGAATGCTTGTCATCTTCTTGAATGCTGTTTTGGCTTGGCCAATTCTGCCAGCTATTTCTGATGTGCATCTGCCATCTGATGAAATGATCGTTCCCAGGTATTTGAATTTATCAACCTGTGTCAAGGTTGTGCCATTTGCTGTTACTTTGCATGAGGGGATTTCATGTTTTTTACTGATCACCGTGACTTCAGTCTTCCTGCTGTTTAGTTCCAGTCCCTTACCTTTGCTTTCTATTTCTAGTATATTCACCAGGTTTTGTAGGTCCCTTTCATTTTCTGCAATTAGCACGGTGTCATCTGCGTATCGAATGTTGTTTATAATTTTCCCTCCAACCTTTAATCCAGGGTCTTCTTCTAGGTTTCCCATGATGTTTTCGCTGTAAAGTGAAAACAGATCTGGTGACAAAACACAACCCTGTCTGATTCCTCTTTTGATGTTTTGGAAAGAGCTTACATAGTTTTCTATTCTCATTACAGCTGTTTGTTCCCAGTACATATTTCTGATTATTCGTAGATCTTTTCCATCAACATTGAGTCTCTCCAGTTGGTTGATCAATTCATCATGTCTACCCAATCGAAAGCCTTGGTATAGTCAACAAAGCATAAATACAAATCCTTATTCATCTCATTTGACCTCTCTATGATAGTTCTTAGGATGTATGTGGCATTTATAGTTCCTTTCCCTTCAACAAATCCACACTGTTCTTCTGCTATTTCTCTTTTGATTCTATTCCTTGTCCTCATCATGATTATTCTTAACAGGGTTTTGTTACATGACTCATCAAACTGATTGTGCGATGGAGTTCGCATTCTATAGCCCCTGTCTTCTTTGGAAGTGCAATGAACATTGATTTTGACATATCTTTGGGGATTTTTGCAGTGTCGTAAATTTCATTTAGGAGGACTGGTATTTTTCTTTTGCCAAATTCCTCCGGGGCTTCAATCATCTCTGTAGTAATGTTGTCTGGTCCTGGGGCTTTTCCTGGTTTCATCTTTTTCAGTGCTGCTCTAACTTCATCTTTCATTATTGGTGGTCCTTCAAAGTTCTTTTTTATAATGTGTTCTTCGTTTCTGTCATTCTCGAAAAGGTCTTTAATGTACTCTCCCCATCTGTGTAATATTTTGTCTTTTTCCATGATAAGCGTGCCATCTTTCGATTTCAAGCACCCATTTGATGTGCATGTATTTTTCCTGTGGACAATTTCTTCAATTCGTCTGTACATACCCTGAGGATCCGTTTTGTGTCGGTCTTCCATTTCTTTGCACTTTGTTTTCAGCCAAGTTTCCTTAGCTTCATTGCACCTATTCCTGATCTCCTTGTTTATCTTCGAGTAGATCTCCTCGTTTCTCTTTGCCTTCCTCCTTTCCTCCATCAAGCCCAAAATTTGATTAGTCATCCAGCTCTTTTTTGCTTTTCTGTCTGCCTTAGGGATGTCTTCACAAGCTTCATTTATCGAATTCCTCAACTTTGTCCATTGTTCCTCACTGGCACCAACGTCTTCCAGAGCACTGAATCTGTTTTGAACATGTACATTAATTTTTTTACGTATCACTTCATCTGTCTTTAAGAGTCTAAGGTTTAATTTGATGTTGCTTTTGGTCTGTTTCCTTTTCCTCAATTTCAGTCTAAATCTTCCCACTACAGGATTGTAGTCACTGTTGCAGTCTGCGCCTGGTAGTGTTTTTGCTGACAGTAAAGAATTTCTAAACCTTTTGTTGATCAGGATGTAGTCAATTTGATTTTTGGTATTATCTCCTGGACTCATCCAAGTCCATTTTCTTCTATTAGGTTGCTCAAACCAAGTGTTTCCTATTATGAACTCATTCATCTGTGCCCATTCTACAAGTTTCTCACCCCTTTCATTTTGCGTACCAAGGCCATGAGGTCCAACTATATCCCCCACCCTATCCTGTCCCACTTTAGCATTAAAATCTTCCATTATTACAGTAATATCTTGTGATTTACATTGGACTTTGGCCATCTCTAATACTTCGTAGAAGTTGTCGATGTCTTCCTGAGTACTTGCGGATGTTGGTGCATACACCTGAATAATGTTGATATCAAATGGTTTGCCTCCCAATTTGACCAGCAAAACTCTGTCGGAGACAGCCCAGTATCCCTTAACTGCTTTTGATTTCTCCTTGCCCATCATGATGCCTACTCCTCTTTCATGTGAGTTACCACCAGAGTATATCATTGTGTATTCTCCTCATGTTATCATGCCTGCCCCCTTCCATCTCACTTCCCCTAGTCCTAAAATACCAATGTTAAGCCTTTCCATCTCTGTCTTAATATTTTCTAATTTACCCTTCTGCAACAGTGTTCTTATATTCCATGTTGCAACTTTGATGTTTTTAAATCTGAGTTTAGGGGGTTTGGTCGCAGTAACTTGCTGACGGTCTGGTGTCACCTGCGCCGCATGACGGTCCCTACCGGACGAAGCTGCTCCACAGGAGCATATTCACGTCGTTGTCTTTTCCATTTTTCTGTTTCTGTCCAAGGGTATCCTGGGAAAGTTAGGATGTTGGTTTCCCGTTGCCTTCCATCGGTTTGTGTACGGTCTCTCCGCTAGCCTTGCTCTCTCCCGAGATGTCCACAAGGCAGTAGAGCTATTCACCCATACCTTGGGGATCTGGTTCATGGGCACCAGGGCATATCCAGCCGCCGGTGGGCCTGCGTGCCTCACGTCTGGGGGCCAGACCTCCTCCGAGTCCTACGAGATTCAGCCTGAGTCCGTGAGGTGCTCAGTCACCGCCTGTCGCCACGAGGAGACACAGCATAGGGCTTGCTGATGGAGAGGCTGTGTACTGACAGGAAGAGACCTACGCCTTCTGCTCTTCTTTTCGCATAGCTGCAAGCAGCAGTGCTAGCCAGCGGTGCAGGGTGAAGCCGACACACTAAATGCATCACTTCTGCCATCTCTTACATCTACGCTTTACAAAGGCCAGTTCGTCGAAATTTTGCACCTATCTTTTCTAGTTGTATTACATACGCGTTCAGATTCTTTTTTCGTGTTTTTTTTTCTGGTTCCTTCTATAACAAGGTCTAATGTTTCCTCTTTTCGCGTTGTCTCTCTCAAAGGTTTATGATTCGTGTTGTACTTTAGACCAAAAAATTGTTCTCTCGAGTAAAAGTCTTTCATTTGCTTGCTTTTGTTTTTCTGTCTGGTTCTACGATTGTAAGGGATATAGTGCGTCTTTTCCTGTCTTTGGGCTGTAACAATATACTCATATTTACTTGAGGAAAAGAAAGAAAGAAAGAAAGAAAGAAACAAACAAACAAAAGAAATACCTAGACGTAATTGGTAATCTGATTATCAGTTGACATGGATATCAAATTCAACCTTCCAACCATTTATCGGTAAATGCTCACACCCTATGACCAACGGTCAATGAAAGACAGTAAGAAAAAAGCCAGCCACATAGCCAACTAACAGTTTAAACATAACGCGTACTGAAACGAAGTACACACGTATCTTTCTTTTAAATATTTTTGTCATGCTTTCAGCCCTGAAATGTTCTTGTGATTTGCTGGGATTTTTTTTTTACTAGAGAACTGGAATCCTCCTCAGCGTATTACCCACCTGCACTGTTGCACATGGATGGCTTGGGCATGTCCATAATAGAAGGACTGAAGCAGGGACAAGAGGTCTGTCCAGAAACACACTTCCAATGTGCACGAGGTTTCTGCATCCCGACCTACCTCTTGAACAACGGGATCACAGACTGTCCTTTTGGAGATGATGAAAACATTGCTGATCTGAGTTGCCCTGGTTTCTTTCGCTGTTGGATTACCGGTAACTGTCTTCATCCTGTCTACTACTGTGATGGAGTCAACCATTGCCCTTTCAATGAAGATGAACGTTACTGTGACCAGGAACATTGTCCAGAACAGTGTGTATGTGAAGGTCAAGCATTTCGCTGTATGTCAGGGTTTAATTACCAGGCACATTTTCAGCTGCGTTATCTGGATCTGTATGGATCAAACAATCCTGATTTGAAGGGCACTGAACACCTGACTTATCTTCAGTACCTGAACCTATCCTCATGTGACTTGATGGAAGTGAAGCTCAGCTTTTTAAGCCAGCTGCGTATTCTGGATGTGAGTCATAACTCTATCCACAGTTTTAATTTTCTCAGATTGAGCCATCTCTCCGAGTTGTTACACCTCAAGCTGTCCTTTAACCACTTGTCCAAACAGATCGATCCTGACTTTTCCAACTTTGTGCACAGAGCTGCTTTTGTGAAATTGCAGAGTCTGGTGATGATGGACATGGGACTAGACACAATCACAACCAGGGGACTAACAAGATCAACACAGGTATCAGTTTTAGATATTCGTCACAACCAGTGGACACATTGTCAACCAAAGTATTTGGTAAGTCCATTCGGGTGTTATACACTGACAATCTCAAGTTATGCTGTAATCATTTCCACATGACTCAGCTGGCCGAATGCCATGCTCCTGTGGATGAATTGTCGTCATGCAGTGACCTTCTGAAGTCTGACTTTCTGCGTGTGATCCTCTGGATCCTATCTACCATGGTTCTGATTGGGAATGTAGGGCTGTGGGTCTATAGGACATTCATAGAACAACAAGGTACTTCTTTGGCATACAAGGTCATGGTCATCAACCTCAGTGCTTCTGATTTTCTAATGGGAGTTTACATGGCCATGATTGGAGTGGCAGACATGACCTGGGGAATCTACGTCTTCAAAGATGAATATTGGAGACACACTGCTGTATGCAAAATTGCAGGATTTTTGGCCATAGTGTCCAGTGAAATGTCAGCTTTAGTTATTTGTCTCATCACATTGGATCGTTTTCTTCTGGTACGATTCCCCTTCAACTTACGTCTCCGTCTATCGAGGCTGTCAGCATCTGTGGCCTGTGGCATTGCCTGGGGCATTGCTACAGGGCTGGCCACCTTGCCTTTCTTCGTGTCTCACTGAAAGTTCTACAGTCAAAACAGCATCTGTGTGCTTCTGCCCATTACTCGACGTCAGTTTCCTGGCCAGCAGTATGCCTTTGGTGTCTTTATCGTTCTCAACTTTATCATTTCCACCATCATTGGGGTCGGTCAGGTATTCATCTATCATACCATCCGGCAGTCATCTAAAGGCCTGCAGAAAGACAGTCGGAATCAGGAGATCGCCATTGCCAGGAGTTTGCTTCTGATTGTAGTCACTGATTTCTGCTGCTGGTTTCCTATTGGCCTGATGGGACTACTGGCTGCCCAAGGAACACAGATCTCAGACCTTGTCAATGTGTGGGCTGCTGTCTTCATCCTGCCTCTTAACTTGGCACTCAATTCCTTTTTATACACGTTGAACACGTTGCTGGAGAGACGAGCCAGATACGTAGAGCAGAAACGAATTGAAAAGGTCATGACCAACATACATCTCCAGATGCATACGTGGCCCAGTGAGAAGATGTTGGAACATATAAGTAAGTGTTTTAGCTTGGGTTTACTGGGAAAGGAGGATGTCCTTCAGCTAGCTGCCCATTGCCCAGAGTCTAGTCAGCTGAAGAAGGAAGGCATGATAAAGCTGGTGCACAGATGACCAGATCAACTAAGTGGACATAATAATGTTGACACACAGACGACCAGGTCATAATTTACATTATAAAATATTTCACGTATGGAAAAATGGAAATATCTCAAAATACCTAAACTGCTCATTTCAACACCCCAGAAGCAGAGATGGAATAATTTGGATTATGTTTTGTTGTTCTTTGTTTGTTTGTTTTCCTTTTCTGCTGCAATAGATGTTTTCTATTTGAAAAGCAGGTTATTTGTCGTTGGAATCGCCATATTGCAGTACCATCCATTTCAGAAATGTTTGTCCTGTATGCGTGTGTGTGTTTTGTTTGTTTGTTTGTTTTGATTTGTTTTCTTTTTTTTAAACTATGAAGGCTAATTCCTACAGAAGTTTCCCAGGTACAAGCCTCCTGTTTTCCGTGGGATCTTTAACATGCGCTTATTGTCTGGGGAGAAGGAGGGGAAGAAAATTTCTTGTCCAACAAGGAATCAAACCCAGCTGTCTGGCATCATAGGTGGGTGTGTAATCCCTCCTTACATGGCTGACACTTCTTTCTGAGGGCTAGTTGGTACAGCCAAGGACACATGATCTGATGTCTTCAGTTCAATCCCAGCCGGCAACA
>CM060311.1:30605487-30627987 GCA_030674185.1 Monoplex corrugatus | reverse complement strand
CGTTGGAAAATAAAGATCAGTCAGCCGGTCAATCAGTCAGTCATGCCACAAGCACAGTTCAGTATCGATGGAGAGGGAAATGAAATGAAACAATGATGTATTGTATTGTTCAATGACATATCTATGTATCTATGTATCTATGTATCTATCTATCTGTCTGTCTATCTATCTGTCTGTCTATCTGTCTGTCTATCTATCTATTATCTATGTATCTGTCTATCTATCTATCTATCTATCTTTCTTTCTATCTATCTATCTATCTACTCTGTCTGTCTGTCTGTCTGTATGTATGTATGGCTGCATGTCTGTATGTATGTATGTATGTATGTATGTATGTATGTATGTATGTAAGTATGTATGTATATATGTATGTATGTATCTATATATCTATCTATCTATCTATCGATCTATCTGTCTATCTGTCTGTCTATCTGTCTGTCTATCTATTTATTATCTATCTATCTTTCTATCTATCTATCATGCTATCTATCTATCTTTCTATCTATCTATCATGCTATCTATCTATCTATCTTTCTATCTATCTATCTATCTATCTATCTTCTATCTATCTATCGATCGATCGACCTATCTATCTATCTATCTGTCTGTCTGTCTGTCTATGTATGTATGTATGTATGTATGCCTGCATGTCTGTATGTATGTATGTATGTAAATATATGTATGTATGTATGTATGTATTAATGTATGTATGTATGTATGTATCTACCTGTCTATCTATCTATCTCTTTGTGTATGCCAGCATATCGCCTGAGGTGGGTGTCGACGTAAGAACCAAATCAATCAATCAGTCCATTAGAGATGTAGACTGTGCAACAACCCAATGGAATTTTGTCAGCTCACCTAACAGCTGGAGTTCTCCGAGCTCCACTAAAACTCTGATCATGTGCAATGCCCACCAAGTCCAACTGAGTTTGGAGAAAAGGGCCAGAGAAATATGATTCATATTAATTAAACGACTTATGATGAAGAAGCGTAGGCACAGAATGGCATGTAGCAGATATTTGAACATGGAACTGGGTACCAGATATAACCATGGTAAAGACTTCCAGTAGCTTTGATGGAGTGAGCAGAACATAATACAGTATGTATTGACATCGTTCTTTGCTGTGAGTGTCTATACCCTGTGTTGATGGAAGCTCTCTAATGAAACGTTTGCAGTAAGTATGGATTGCCTACATGCAGGCACACACATATACGTGCAGACGCATAGACGCACACATGCACGTACGAACATATTTACGTATGCCAGCATCCACATATACATGCACACACTCGCGCGCGCGCGCTCACGCACACACACAGACACAGACACACAGACACACAGACACAGACACAGACACAGACACAGACACAGACACAGACACACACACACACACACACACACACACACACACACACACACACACACACACACATATATATATATATATATATATATATACATGTATGCATACATCTCCAATATATAGGCACACATCACACATACACACACACACACACACACACACACCACGCACACACACACACACACACACACACCTATATATATGTATATACCTATGTATAAATATATATATATATATATATATATAATGCTACTATATACATATATAGGAACACACGCATAAGACCGTCTAATATCACTTATTGTGAAAATACGTTAAATCAAGCAACGAACGAACACGCATAAGACCAAGCACAAAAGAACAAACATGCTTTTTTCTCATACAAAACAACATGCTATACCCATTTCCTTTCTTTTGGCTGTATCAGTATGTCTGTTTGTCTGTCTATGTGTTTGTCCGCCATTAGTGAGTCATACTTTCATAAGAACAGTGCCATACATAAATCACTTGGAAAATGTTTTGAAAAAGTACAGCAATGGTTCATGATTTATGTCAACGGGCATGGCTTACAATAACAAACGACTGAAACACACACCATGAACAAGGAATTACCCAATCATATATTTGACCTTACACCTTTAACACGACCAGAAATGAGGATGGTTTCTACGTGACAAATCGTTTGATTTATTGGCAGTGCAGCGAATAACTTGAAGCTCTGTTGTCGTGTTGCTTTGTCTTTGAATCCGCTCATTTGGAATAAAGCCGTCGACACAATTAGGTTCCAGTTCAGTTTAGTGCCAGTACCGCTGCTTGTGTCCAGACCACAGCGTTCAAAATGTTTGACAGTATGACAGTATTGTTGTGAACAGCCAACAAAATGTGGACTTTCGAGTTGTCCTTTAATTGAGTCTTATTTGTCATTCTAAGCACAGTCGTTCAGACACAAAGTTAACATATGTTTGCACAAACTGACAAAATGATAAGATAGGTATTTCTTTTAAACACACACACACACACACACACATACACAACCACACACACAACACACACACACACACACACACACACACACACACACACACACACACACACACACACACACACACACCACAGAGAAAATCCATTTTATCAAAGTAAGATCAACGAAATGAAAGAAAAGGTAGGTTATAGTCAATAATTATAACAATAATAATGCACAGTTACTAGTGCACCTAACACTGCTGTAGGTGCATACAATCCCGCAATACAAGCATAATTCAGTAAAGATATCCAAACAACACATGTTCATCATTTTTACGCATTAGCAACAATGCACACATTGCCAGCAACACCCATATACAACAATCTACAAGAACGCACTAACCAGAATTGGGATACTGTCAGTATGAACAAAGTTCGTTTAAACAGCAAGATTCACAGAAAAGATGGGCTCCAAGCTGGGTCTTAAAAGAGGAAAGGCTAGGCGAACTTCTCAGATCAAGTGGCATTATATTTTACACAAAGGGCCCAAAATGGGCAAATGATCGAAAAACATGAGTTCAAATAGTAGTAACCCTTACAGTGCAAACAATTGAATATTTGGTTGGAGAAAACATTCGCTTTCAGTGTTATTGAGAAACTATTTGGTTGGAGACCATTTTTAGCAGACCTCCCCCACCCCCACACACCACACACACACACACACACACACACACACACACACACACACACACACACACACACACACACACACACACACACACACACACACACACCACACCACACACACACATACAACAAACGTTTTAGTGCTCAGGTATAAGATATGAGTGAAAATTTCAGAATTCCCTCCATGAAGTGTTCATGATTAGATGCAGTGATATTTTACAATCTTTTCCTCCGATGTGATAGAAAATATGACCACCATATGTGTTAACCATTCAGCGACTTGAAATATGGCGGACAACACACTTCCCACCACTTGTGTAAAAAAATCAACTTTTGCAACTGAAGAAAACAGATCTCAGTACACCTATATGCTGGTTCGGATCTTGAGTCTGTAATTCACTCAATGGTTGGGAAAGGAAAGTAATGACGATTTGACGTGCGCAGGTGATATCTCGATATGATGTTGCAAAGCCAGAACAAGACTGAGGCAGCCAAGATGTGGTTTCTAAGAAGAAGGATGTTGAGAGTTTCATGGACAGCAAAGAAAACAAATGAGACAGTCTTGATTGATTCAGATACAAGAAGATCACAGATAAGGAAGATCAGGAAAAGAGAGGCAATGTTTATAGGCCATTTTATGGGGAAAGAGGAATTAGAGCACCTGGTCACAAGAGGAAAGCTGGAGGGAAAGAGAGCACCAGGTAGACCCAGGGAAAAAATATTGGACGGACTTGCAGAGTGGCTGAGGACAGAGAGGGTGGAAGATGTGCTTGTAGCAACAAGGGATAGATACATATGGAGGGCCATAATCGCCAACACCATGCCACAGGGCACATGATGATGATGATGATGATATGATGATGTTGCAAGTCGGACATTACCCAGATGAGAGTGAGCGTCCTTCACTACTTGCTTTGGTGACTGACATACCGAATGAGCTGCTGCTTGTTAAACCTGTCGACTTTAAGTAAGACAGGTGAAGAAGGGTCTGCATCACAAAGGCTCAGTGAGCGCTTTAAAAGGTATCTCTGTGTCTTCCATGTCCATCTTGAAGATCTTTTTCTCATATGTATAATATGCACTTGTGTAAACACAGAAACAGATGTTTTGGTCGCACATATGCACATCACTCACTGGCTGCTCGGAAAGACGGTAAACTTGGGATTCATTTCGGAGCATGTCAGACCTTGTTGAATAGCAATATGGGCTGTGTGTGAAGCATCATGCCTGGCCACCTTCGTGAGCCATTCAAACATCCCTGTGGTTGAAAAAAGGCAACGTTGGGAGCTTCTGACTGCTTATAGTCGAGACTATAATAAGGGGAAAGGAGCTGGCAGCAATGCAAGCTGGTGGCAGTGCGAGCTGCCTGAAAGAGAGATGAAGCCACAGAGTAGTATGAGAGAGGGCTGTTCCATTCTCTCTTAGTCCAGAGGCTGGGATGGACCTGGTTGGTGCGCGTTGTGTGGCTATGTCCCGGGGTTTGTCATCTCTTCACCTTGCCATTCAGTTTATAAACAAGGTAACTAATGACTGGGTCTGAATGGGTCATGCAACGCATGGACATCACCCCTTTGCTGATGAAATGGCTGTCGAGTGGCGTCAGGAGCTTGGGAAGTGATTGTCTGGAGAGTGGCGAGCTATTGGTGTTCCAGGTCCCCTCAGCACCTTTGGGTGTTTCTCATTAATATACATTTGTACAAACACAGAAACAGGTGTTTTGGTCGTGCATATGCTTATCACTCTCATTTGACGTGATGTCATCGTCGTCGTCATCATCGGATCATCATCATCATCATCATCGTATCATCATCATCATCATCATCATCATCATCATCATCATCATCATCATCGTCGTCGTCGTCTCGTCGTCGTCGTCGTCGTCGTCGTCGTCGTCGTCGCTCGTCGTGTCGTCGTCGTCGTCGTCGTCTCGTCGTCGTCGTCGTCGTCGTCCGTCGTCGTCGTCGTCGTCGTGCGTCGTCGTCTCGTGTCATCATATGTACCCTGCTGCATGGGGTTGGCGACCATGGTTCTCCACACGAATCTATCCCCTGTTGCTGCAAGTACATCTCCCACCCTCTCTGTCCTTAGCCACCCTGCAAGCCCGTCTAATATATTTTCCCTGGGTCTACCCGGTGTTCTCTTTCCCTCCAGGTTTCCTGTTGTGACCAGGTCTTCTAATTCCTCTGTCCTCATAACATTTCCTATACATGTTGCTTGTCTTTTCCTAATCTTCTTTATCAATGATCTTCTTGTGTCTGCCTCCTTCAAGACTGTCTCGTTTGTTTTCTTTGCTGTCCTTGGAACTCTTAACATTCTTCTCAGAAACCACATTTTGGTTGACGTGATGTGCGTTTGTATAAATACAGAAAGAGAGATCTCCGTCTTAGATATCCGTCCTGCTCCATTACGCCTAGTGTGTAACTGAAGAGCTGTTGTGACATATGAGATTAAGGCTCTTTGACGACAGCATTGAAAACAGTAAGAAACATTTTCTTGTCAAAATGTAAATCTGAACACTCGTTGTCTAAAACCATTAGAAATTATCACCATTGATATAGATCGGTTTTCTATATGGTATAGCGCTTTTCGCCAAACTTACCTAGACTCACTGTGCTTTACACATGACATTTAGCGGAGAACTCAAGCTGTTAGGTGAGCTTACCACAGTCCACAATGTTGTAGCAAAGTCTGCATCGTTGGTGGTCGTGCATGCTATTTTTTTCATGTTTCCATAAGTGCCAGCCTCTGATAAGACTTGCAGGGTTTTTACGGTTCATATTTGATATTCTGCATGCGTATACACATGACGGGGTTAGACACTGGCATGTCTGAACAGGTGTTGGGAAAATGGACAGCTCTTTGCAATTTGGAGGTACTTTCACTTCTCGTGGATCAAAATTTATTTAAAACACTGTGAGAACTCTTTTTCGAGTATTTTGTCTTCAGCTTCAGTTTCAGGCTAGAGAAGACAAGGTCGTGACTGTAACCTGTTATTAAACCAGTTGGGAATGATCTTGTTTTCACTGTGCCAATGCTGGATTTAAAGCAACGTGACATCAAGATGTAATGTAACTGGACATGATAAAGACTGCGGTATATTCCTTTAAAAAAAGATCGCAAAACTGTGTAAAACGAACCGTTACTGGCAACTATGACATGACGCAAGATTGCATGGTTTGGTCATGTCACCCATCATTATGTGCTATGTAATAATTTCCTTAAGGCTACTTAGAGATGGGGAGGGGGTGAGGCTATCACTGAGATCAATGGAGGACAGCACAATTATGTGGCAGACATAAAAAACTGGACCAATCTCAATATAACCGAAATGCCTGTTGCTCCTGTTGTGTCTCCTCAGTTCCCTCGACGGTTTCGTTGGGTATAAGATTAGAAGATCAAGAAAAAAGAAGAAGTATTGTACCTGGTCCATGAAAAAAAGCAACAACACTGATTTCTTTGCCTCAGAGCCTGGCACTTCTTTCTGATGCTGACATCATGAAGTACTTTTGTAACGATCTTACAGCTTGTGTGCAAAAGTCTTCACATAGTCTGTATTTACGTGGTTTGACTGTCAAACTGCCTTCAATGAAGCATTGAAACATCTCATGCTATGTCTGTAAATAATCTTTCCCCAGGGCTAGTATGTATAAATAATGAGGTGCCAAGCTGCACACAATAAAGGCCAAGCCTGCCCAAAACTTGAGTGCTCTTCATTAGCGTGGCTCTCTTCATCCTTGCAATGTTGCATAGAAGGTTTGAAGGTTATTTCTTTCACATGAAAACATAACAATGACGTGCATGTTGAAGCGGTACATGTATCTTCGTTATGTATGATCAAGTGGGCATTAAGTGTGAGCATGGTATGCATGTGTATACAGATTAATGTTATATCATTGATAACACGTTCTTTTGCATATTTATTATATTCTTTAGTGAATGAGGGCTAAGCAATAACATATGTATAATGTCTTTACTCTTCTTCCTTGATAAAATAAGAATTTGTTCGTTTGTTCATATTTCCTTGAACTTGTCGCTTAATAACGAACATATAGCTTTTCATTCTTTCTTTTTTTTTCTGTAATTGAAAATAAATCCACATTTGTATTTGAGTGGAGTGCATATCTATCCATGAAGCAGCTTAAGTGCAATGGACTCCAAGTACAATATAAGAACGAACTCTCTCTCTCTTCTCTCTCTCTGTCTCTATCGCTGTCTCCGTCTCTCTCTCTTCTATTCTTTTGCAGTCGAACTGTCCAAATATGGACAATAATCTGGAGGTGTGGCTGTGTTTATACGGCAAACTATTATGACATTTAATGAGATATTACACAACAAGTATAACAATACCATGTGTTCAAAATTGTCACGAACATTTATTTCATACTCAAATAGAAACTGTAATCCAAAACACATGTCCACTCTGTCCAAACTCATTGGAAAGCAAAATCCATTTTTTTGCTTTTGTCCTTTATGCCCTATGTATATTAATATCAGATGAATATATACACTTTTTTATATACATATACATGTGTACGTACCAAATTACATTTTGTATGATACCAGTCCAACTGTAAATGTCCTTAAAGATCCAAACAGCTGCACAGAGTATGGACCTAACCAGAAGACAGCTACAAGAAAAAAAATCGCAGAAAAGTAGCAATATATACTTGCTATATCTTCCGTTACAGAGAAGAACATAACCAACGACCTGATCAGAGAATGGTGTATGTGGTGTGATTTATAATAATCATTAGGCTTGCATTACTGTTGTAATACAAGATAGTACTGGACAAATATTAAACTGGTGGTGTAAATTATGAATCTGTGGAAAACATTAAACCGGTGGTATAAAAGATGTATCCTGACCCCTATCCATCTTTGTTAGTGTATGACCAGTGGCTTTCTCAACAAAGCAGTGTAAGTGCAAGTGTCAATGTCAGTCTCTCTCTCTCTCTCTCTTTCTCTCTCTTTATGTCTCTCATTCTCTCTGTCATTCTCTCTCTCTCTCATATTGTATACACTCCCATACAGGCAAAGAGCCAAGACAGCTTAAAAGACCATAACTTGTCGGAAAAGTTTTAATCTAAATGAGTTGCCAATGCATGAATGTAGTTTTCTGATATTTACATGAGATGAAATAAACTTTCAATCCCGAATTGGGTATGGGGATCCGACAGTGAAAATTATAAATGCATGAGTTGCATGACAAATTTCTGTCAGGTTGAAAATAGGCGTCTGATTTTTGTTTTGTTTTGTTTTGTTTTGCTTTTTTGAGTGTTGGGGAGATATAGTCTGCCAAACGCTTATACGCCTTCAACAAAATGGGCTTCTTTATTGTCTGTTAATCACGCTCCAGTACCATTTCTGTTTTAAACTGAATGCTGACTGTCACGGATAAACATACGTGTTTTAGATAGTGAAACTTGTCGTTCTTTTCCTGTCTGTCTTGGCTGAAAGGGAGAGAAGATCTCAAATGAGCTGTGTGCTTTTTTTTGGGACAGGCGTGCTGAGTTGCGCAATATGTAAGCAGGCTGTTCTTGTGATTAGACAAGTGGTAAGACTCTCTTAGCTTCGTGTTGTATCCTGGTGTGATTTGTATTTCGTGGTTAGCGAGTTTCATAGTGTTCAGATGTTGTAGGTGATGTGTCTGTTTAGGTAAGCTCAGCTCCTAAGGCCTATGGTTCTGCTGTACACATTGTATCGTCATTTGTTCAGAGGTCATCTTGCTGTGAAATTAAGTCACAAGTTAGTTGGTCTGATTTTCTACCAACTTTTTTTTATTTAGACCCTTCCCCGCTTGGGGTATAAGCCGTTAACAAAAGATTTCCATAGTCGTCTGTTCTGTGCTTTATTTCTGTAGCTGTCTCCAGGCTAGGCCCATCCTCCATGTGGCTGCGTGGAGGTCTTCTGGCCAGCTAGTTCTTGGCCTGCCTCTCTTTCTCTTCTCTTGTTGGTTCCATACCGGGGCTTCTTCGGTGGCACATGACGTTGATTTCGACATGTGTTCGTGACCTATTCCTACTTTCTTCTTCCAATTTCGCTATGTTTTTGCAGTTGATATGCATTCTTCCACAGATCAGTGTTACTGATCTTATCTGGTTAGTAAATTTGAGGATTACTTTCAGACTACTGTTTATAAAACTCTGCGTTCTGTTGACAAAGCTAGGCTAATTTTTTAGAGCCTAAGGGAGAAAGTCAGTGTTTCGATGTTTTATCTACCTTGATGGTTTCCACGTTCAATATGATTAAGTAAAGAAATGCTCTTGTTGATTATTGTGGTGGCTTTGTCTGGCACACCCCTGATATTACTGTTGCCATGGGAGTCTGAAACCCATTGTTTTGCATGGATACGTGCAGCAAAATGTTGAACAATTGTCAATATCAGCCTTGCTGTGTGTGCAGTTGTGTCTTACTGTGGTTGTCAATGCTGTTTGTCATCAGTCATTGTGTAGTGACTGTTTTCGTTTCTCATGCAACTGTGTCAACTTTGTTGTGTGTTTATTTGTTCCTCAATGATGTTAAATTAGTAATCCAACGTGCAAGTCTGCAACAGTCATTCAACAGTCAGAAGCCCAAATCAGTTCTTTTCTGTGTAAGAGTGTAGCAGTGTCACAATGTGATTTCTGCACTAGTAACTCCAGGTACGACTATCAGGTAATTTATTCTACAAACAGGATTCTACACAGTTGATTTATGATCATGTGAATGCTATCAGTCAAAGGAATCTACATCGTAATATTGTTTATTGTCGTTTTATATCATGTGTGTATGCACGTGGGGAGGGGAAGGAGGGAATACAAAAAAGCGCCTTTTTTCCTCGTAAATCGTCACATCATGTATAGACCTAGTGTTTCGTTTGTGGTTGTAGGGTAGCTGGGTAGATCCAGTTCCAGAAAGATTTTGATTTTTCCCTTCATAACTAAGAACGTGTTTGACACTGACCACACACAAACAATGGCATTTGATAAACCTGAAAGCAGAGACAAACGTCAGCAGAAACTGCCATCATCATTGAAATTAGTAGTACTGATGGTGATAGTGTGGTCAACATTTGATAACATCCACAGTCAGAATGAAGAACACACAGAAGTCTCTGTAAACTCTAGGAAAACAGACACTGTTAAGAAAAATCAGACCAGTGACCCGTCGAGATCTGTTACGACAGCAGCCTGGGTCCATAAACTGGAACAACAGCAACAGACGAGTACGGTGGACAATGGGTTTACAGCAGTCACCAAGAACGACAACATGGATCATAGTGAACATGATGGTTCCATTCACCATACCGCTAATGATGGCGCGAGAACTGACGCTGTGAATAACTTTCTTACAGTCAGTGGCGCAGGTGTATCTCTCTCGGCCTTCAATGCATCTGATAAAGCAAACTTTGATGCTACACACTTACCTCTCTCAACTGTGACAAAGTCTTACACATCGCATGATTCAAGTCAACCATTCTCAACTATCACAGAATCCGATATGTTCAGTTGGACAATCCCAATCAGTTCCAGACCAGCAGAAGACACAAACAGCTGCATTCAGTGCAACTGGACTCAAATCCACACCCAGGCTACACGCCTTAAAGGGCCTGAAGGCCGTGTGGAGTGGACTGAACCTGCCCAGAGTTGTTGGTGTATCCTTGAACTTTCATGGCACATTGTCACGCCGGATCAAGACAATCTCAGCATAATTTTACACTTTCACTGATTTCAACTTCAAATGGTACGAACGTCTTGAAGTGCATGCTGGGGATCGTCACACTGAGGATAAGCTGCTGTTTCGTCATCCTGATCTGACCACTGCTGTTCTGCTTTGCCTCATGGTGACATAACTGTGTGGGTCAGAACCATGCCTTGGCCTTTCTTCACTGTAGAGAATGCTCCGTCCAGTTTCAGCCTCAATTACTCCACCCATCCTCTACATCTCCTGCCCACAGCTTTAGCACAACCACACATGGCGTTCAGACATGTGGCTCCTGTAGTTGCTGAAGATGCTCTGTATGACTGTTCCTTTGCCAGTATCCCTGCCTATATCCTGTGTGACAAAGTGCAGCAGTGTATAGGTGGAGAGGATGAACCTGCTGACTGTCCCTACAGGTCAGTGTCTTGTGGTTATCCCTGGTTTTTCCACCATGGTCGTTGTCTTCAAGTCGTCATCACATCCACAAAGGACATGCCTCAACCTTGCGAGCAGCAGTCTGGTGGTAAATTAGCAGTCCTACCAGCACCAGCAGAACCAAGTTGTTGGCTCAAGTGATTGCACGTACTGGTGTCCCAGCCATGTGCCTTGCTGTTGATCTAACCTATAAACGCATATTCAGCAAATCTCTACAGATGGAGTCACAGTATCGACACATATGGCAATGGGGACAAGGTATCATGAACCATGGGGATCTGCCACAGCGAGACATCCCGTTAGACTCCAAGTTTGCTCTGTTCTTTTCACACGGAAGGTATCAGTCAGAACCTTTTACGGATCAGAATGTAGCCACAACACTACAGCGGCTGGTTTTCTCTGTATGAAGAACCATGACAACTCCACTGACCTAGAAGTAAGCAGTCCACGATCTGAAAGACTTCGTGTTCATTCTGGGACCACATACAATGACAGCGACATAGCTCTGCCTCAAATGGTTAAGTTTAAGAATTGCACAGATGGTTCTTTTCTGCTCCAGTTTCAGAAGTGTCCCCAGAAACAAAGAGGAATTGCCCTGGTCTCCCAATAACTTCAAGCTGTTTAACTGCATGCTGGGGAGTCAAGTTCACTATGCCTTGGTATGTGACGGACACAGTGACTGTGAAGATGGCAGTGATGAGATAGGCTGTGACATTCCCACTGATATCTCTATACTTCAGTCCTACCATGTCTGCGCCAATGGACAACTCATTCCATTTACCAAAAAGTGGGTATGAATGGCGACAATATACAATATTGTGATATATTTCTGCATTTAATTGAATTTGAACTTCATAATTACTGAAACTCCTTACATAGATACAATCGCCCAGCAAGAATACTTACCATGATGAGACAGCATAACCTTTGAATTCTATTATTTAGTTTCAGTTTCTCAAGATGACGTCTCTGAGTTCGGAATGAATTCTATATGCACTGTTGTCACAGGTGCCATGTGATGAAGAAAATCCAGAATGATAACAGCACAAGCCTTAAGCCTGCACATAAACCCACTTGCCGGCCAGGTCCTGGGGTCCTATCTTAATAGTTCCATAACCAAAAGCTGACCTCAACTTTTCCTGGGGCCAGCACAGAGGACGGCGCCCATCCCTTCTCCCTTGCTTCAAATTCAAATTCATATTCACATTTTTTACCAAGACTTCAGAAAGGCAAGAAGGTTAATTTGTCTTCAAGGTTGGACATGGGAAATCAACCTATTCTCCAATGTTTTATACCAAGGTAGCCAGGAAATGCCTTGCTTTTCACAATTTTCAACTGCCGTGTGATCTTTAGAGTGCACAGCCAGAAGGCACACGAGTCTGTCTCGTTTTTCGTCCCCTTCCGAAGGACTAGACGTTCAGTTCGATTTTCCAGTCAAACTGAGGAGAAAAGTCGAAGCGAACCCTGGAACATTGAGTTTAGTTATTGGCAGGCGAAAATCTGAACCATTCTGCCACTCTTCTCTCTGTACAGAGAGCTTGCTGCAGTAACCCAGCCACAGAGAGTCCACTGGTTCGCTTTAGAAACGTTTACAAGCGTGACTGAAATCCGTTAATAACAATGTGGACACGAGGAATTGACAGTTATAAATCACTGTGTCTGGCAACTCGCTCCACGTGGAAGCGTCGCCATTGCAGAGGAGAAACGAACTCGACTGTGGTCCATACAGAAGAGAGAGAAGAAAAGCTGCGGCAGCAACTACCCAGCCACAGCTATCAGCCTTCATGTGTGTCGGCTCTGGCAAGGACTGCCACACAAGAATGTTTGTTAAGCTACAGCTGATGCACTTCCACATCCAACCCATTCCTCAACCGGGTGTATAATTTGTTTAATTAGACAGACGTAGCTATCATTGATTGCACTGTTGAAGCATTCACCCCTCTCTCTGTGTGTTGTTTTCTCTCTCTCTCTCTCTTTCTCTCTCTCTGTCGTTCTCTCTCTCTCTCTCTCTCTCTTTCTCTCTCTCTGTCTCTCTGTCTGAGTGTCTCTATGTCTCTCTCTGTCTGACTCTGTCTTTGTCTGTCTGTCTCAGTCTCTGTCTGTCTGTCTGTCTGTGCTGCCCAAGCTGGAGCAGTAGTAGACACCATAGCAACACAAGCATTGACTGACACCACAGTATTGCAGTTAGTGGATGACACCGCAACAACACAAGCGATAATCGATTCCCCACAAACGGAAACAACGTGTGACAGTTGCTCGTAAGCAGTGGATGACACTACAACACCAGCAGTGCATGGCACAACAGCAACAGAAAATCAGGATTACAATACAACAGCAGAAGCAGTGGATGACACAAGAACTCTCTAGACAGAAGATGACAATCAAGTCTTCAGAAACAATGTGTGATCCTGCAAATACACAACGAGAATACTATTACACTCATTCATTTAGACGAATTTATACAGAATAGCTTGTTGTGTTGTGATTCAGACCTTTAATTGTTTATTTATTTACTTTATATGTATGTTCCTTTTTTGAAGGAAAGATACACAGAGACACATGTAATTTACATGTAACCAAGATCATTCCAGCGGAAGGCTGATAAAATACCAGTATAAATTATATTCTAGGTAAAACATAGTCTAGGTAGGGCCTCAGGACCTGGCCAGCTGATGGGTTTATGTGCAGGCTTAAGGGTTGTGCCATGATCACCTACACATGGCACCTGTGACGTTAGTTCATATGGAATTCGTTCCAAGCGCGGATCGTCATCTTGAAAAACTGAAACTGAAACTTACACTCATTCAAACAGCAAGTTGTGTATGGCTCTGTCTGTCTGATCAGACAACAGATGTACCTGACTGAGGGATCAGCTGGGTGTGGAACAGCGTCGGCTGCTGTGGTTGAAGAAGATGATTCTTGATTGGCAGTCCCAGTCTTGGGCACAGCTGACACACATGAAGGCAGCACCCTGTCCCCAGCATCCCACACTGTAAACTATGCTAGCAAAACAAAAACTTAACCCTTTGACTCCCTCACCCTATCCACAAGCTTCCTGCAGGAAGCTGGTGAATAGAGTAAAGGAATCATAGGGTTAAGTTTTTGCAGTTGATAGATAGGGTGCAGGAGTCAAAGGGTTAATGGCTGTGGCTGAGTGGTTGCTGTGGCAGCGTCGTCTGTCTGTCTGTCTGTCTGTCTGTCTGTCTGTCTCTCTCCCTTTTTGTCCGACCACAGTCAAGTTATCGTTTTTCCTCTACAATGGCGATGTCTGCACGTACAGCATGTGGCCAGGCACAGTAATTTGCTGCTGTCTCTCTTCCTCATTGATATCAGTAGTGTCCAGTAAATCAATTCAAAAACGCGCGGGTCGTAAGTATGACTGGACAATTCCTGTTACGAGAGGGATGCTTTTCCTTTCTGTGTGCTCATTCTTTTGTCCTACTCCCCTTCTGCCCTCCCCACTCCTGGTCTCTGAGTGTTTTGTACCCATCAGGTTTTTTTAATCATTGCTAGTGAATGCTTTGTTGAATGACGAAAGTGCGCACTTTGATCTGATTTATATGTATCAAAATCTGGAGCTGTATAAACGTCATTGATGATGTTGACAATCATGATGATGATCATTATTATCATTATCATTATCATTATTTCCATTATCATAACTTAAGGTCACATTTGCAAACCCCCACACAGTGCAGCATTTTCTCTCTGTGGGCCGGGATCCCACAGCAAGCTGTCTGTTCAGGATAACTACGGATGTGGCAGATATGGCCAGGTCAATGCAGTCATCGTTATGTGAAGAGAACATACATGCTCAGCATGCTGACCTGGATCAGGACTTCCTTGTTTGGTTTCAGTTTCAGTTTCTTAAGATGATGTCTCCGCGCTCGGAAAGAACGTCACAGGTGCCATGTGTATGGCGATCATGGCACAAGCCTTAAGCCTGCACATAAACCCTTGTTTAGCACACTGTCAGTCCAGAAAATGCCCAGGATCCACAGCATAAGGATGCACGTAAAAAGCTATTGAGACGGTAATCCTTGGTGCATATAGGTTGTCCCACTTGTGTTTCCACAGACAGGGGTACATAGTATACAGGCTCTGTCTTCTTCAGTCTTGGTGGCTTTAGTGAGCTTTTTATTCTCCCACACTCTCTTGGACAGCTTTGCCTTGGCCACGGTATGCAGCTTTCCCTATCCGCCTGTTTTGCTCTGGGTCAAAGGATAGATTGTTGGAGAGTGTTAGGTGAATTCATTTATCTTTTGCAGTGTGTGATCATGGATGCTGATGTTGGTGTCTTCGCTGATGATCTGCTCCATGATCTCTTTTTCTTCAGGGTGACAATGAGGCCAAGCTCTTGGCATGCATGCACTAGGGAGCTGGGTAGTCTCTGGACCCAGGCTGTGTGTGAGATGTTAAGGCGGTATCATCAGTGAAATATGTCTTCTGACGCACTGTGGTCTTCGCACTGAAGCAAGCAAGGTTTGAGATCTTGCCATTGGACCTAGTGTGTCGACACGCTCCGTCATCAGAGCATAAACAATAAACAGGAGAGGGAGATCCCTAAGCGCATCATGGCAAAGGTGCAACTATGCGTCACTTCACTTTCAATGGAGAATGGCCCTGACTATGATCCGTCAAACTGCGCTGTCCCTTGCATCATGGAAAGAAACGACGAGATTCAACATCTTCAGTAGGCATCCGCTCTTTCCCAGGAATGCGAAGCGGCCTGTTCTGATAGCCAGATCAAAAGCCTTGTTTAGGTCTATGAAGGTAACACATGAAGGTTTCCTCCATTGCCAGTTATTCTCCTGTGGCTGTCAGAGTGAGAAGGTCGTGTTGATGTTGAATCTCTCTCCTCGGCAGCCATATTGGGACTCTGGAAAAACGTGATCTACTACATGTAGTGTCTGCAGCCTCTTCAGAACCACTTAGGCCTTGCTGATACTGCAGAGCAGTGATATACCTCTGTAATCAATACAGTTGCTGGGATGTCTCTTACACATTTTACAGCGTGACAATTTTTGCATCTGTTATGTCTCTGAGAAGTGATCCCTCTTCCCGGCACTGGCAGAGTAGTTCATTAAGACGGCTGAATGCGCTGGTTTCCCACACCAAATATATTCAGCAGGGATGTCGTCTTTTACTGGTGCCTTGTCGTGAGTGAGTGAGTCAATGGCCTTGCTGAGTTCGTCCTCTGTTGGAGGTAGATTCAGGCAAGGCGAGGATGTTAGCAAAGGCTGACTCAGTGATCACATTTTCAGTGGAATACAGGTTTTGGTAGTGTTTGGTCCACCTCCACATCTGCTTTGTATGATCTTTGTCATCCTGCATTCCTTGAACTTCAGCAGAGCAATGTTGTCAGTGATAGGCCAAAAGGATTTCTTCGTCCCCTCACACATATCTTGAACATGGCCACCTTTGGTGAACAATTGCAAGCTCTGACAGAGGGTCTGTCAACAGTTGTTTGCTCAGCGCCTATCTGTTTGACGTTGTTTCTTGCTGTTCTCAGATCAGAGAGTTTTTCTTATTTCTTTTAGATGTACATCTTGTTTTTAGTCGATTGGATATGCTCTATCGGTATCGAAGACAGGTTCCATATCAGATAGGTGAGCATCAAACCAAAGTTGGTTGTTTTCATTTTTTGATTCCAAGGGATTACACGGCAGTGTCGTAGGCGGTGGCACAAATAAAATGCCACCCATGGTAAGGGCTACATGTACTTTGAAAGCCCCATCCATTTGGTCTTTTAGTTCTGTGGTAAGGTCTGGTTTGGCCGCCCTATCAGCATTAATGCGTGGGCATCCTTTCGGCTTGATGTGGTGGGTCTTTAGTCAGACTTTGCTGCACAGTGTCACGGGAAGAGTTTTTGAGTGTTGCTCTAGAATTTGGGGAGGAATACAAAGTTGGAAAAGCAAGACTGTTGAGCATGCTGGAGGAATCGGAAGACAATATCGTGAGATCAGTTCATCCAAAGCTGAGAACTGGCAGAAAGTGGAAAGTCCAAGAGGCTGTAAACAATGCCAAGAGAAACCTCAGCATCAAAGAAATAATTGGACACACGCAAACCAACAGACAGGGACTGGGAGCAACAAAAATGCAGTGGTGGTCCAAAGCCAAAGGGAAGGAAAAAAGAGACATGATCATACAGGAGTTGAAGGAAGAAGAAGATGTCAAAAGAGTGCAGAAGGCAGTCCAGCAAGGTCAACAGGGGCAATGGACAACATGGGACAGTGCACTCCAAAGAAGTCTAAGCTGGAACGATATGTGGCACATGGCTCCTCTAAGGATAAGCTTCCTCCTCAGATCTGTATATGACCTGCTCCCCTCGAATGCAAACTTAGTGAAATGGGGGAAATCAGACGACCCAGCATGTCCGCTCTGTCAGAAGAAACAAACAGTGGAACATGTCCTAAGCTCTTGCAAAGTAGCGCTAGCCCAAGGAAGGTATACATGGAGGCACAACCAAGTTCTGAAAGTGATCACAGATGTGGTTAGCGAAAAAACCATGACCCCAAACGCACCAATTGCTATGACAACGTTCTACAAAGCAGGAGGGAAACAGGTCTGGCCCGAAAGTGCTACGACAACCAGCACATTGCCAAAGGGTCTTCTGGATGGAGCAGTCGACTGGGAGTGTACAGCAGACCTCCCAGAGTGGAGAAATTACCCAGATGTCATCAGCAAGACAGGCATGAGACCAGACATCGCTCTCCACTCTGACTCCTCGAAACAAGTGATTCTGATAGAACTCACTGTGCCATACGAAAGCAGAATGGAAGAAGCACATATCTACAAGACCGAAAAATACGCCGGTCTTGCCAGCACCCTGAAGAAAGCAGGTCTGCGGGTCAAAATCTTCGCCATAGAGGTCGGGGCAAGAGGGTTTGTGGGCACCTCCGCTTATGATCTCATGAAACAACTCGCCATTTCTGGGAAGAAGAGGACTAGAGCCCTTAAACGATGGCAGAGGCAGCAGAAAGGAGCTCAAGCTGGATCTGGGCAAGGAGGAACCAAAAGTGAACTTCATAAGGACTATATTCCCTACAGATGATGTGTGCCCCGTTAGCACATTGGTAAAACCACGTACCGCAGTTCTGAAGCGCAGAATCGCCCAGGTTCGCTCCCCGGCGTGGGGAAAAAAAAAAAAAAAATAGACAACAGCAGAAGGGCATCCAGGAGTCATGACCTGGATGTGGCCTGGCCCCCCGAGAGTGTAAGGAATTCAGGGCCGAAACACTTGTCTAAAGGGGGTTACTTCTCTGAAGACCTTCTGTTGTCTAGCTCTCCCTAGAGTTTCTTTCTACCTGGGGGATGTTTATGCGGAATTACCTTTCTATGGAGAAATCACGTACAACAACAAGGAAGGAGAGAGACGAGCAGAAGCACTAGCAATGACTTTCAAAAGTAGTCCACATATGGAATGGTCTATGTCACAGTCGGCACTGTGGAAGCTATGTGAGAAGCTCACTGTTGAGGGCAGGTTTTCTGCTGATGATCATGTCCAGCTGATGACAGTGTGCAGAACTTGGGTATTTCTAGAAAACTTTAGGCTAAGCTTTGTCCTGATTACTGTGTTGGTGATGCACAGCTTGTGATAAAAGAACAGCTTCAGCGGTCTTTGTCCGTTGTTGTTCATCTTGCTAACGCGAAGTGTCCAGGATAATCTGGCCATGAGCTAAGCTACGATCCAACACTAACATCACAATCAAATTGACCTGCTCAGATTCTGGAATCTTGATGAAGATAGCATTGAGATCCCTTCAGAACTGATATTTTGTTTTTTGAGGTGAACACAGCGATGGGGCATAGACACTAAGACTGCTCACTTTTCCGGTCTATTTAGAAAGGATGAAAGTAAAGATACTTTGTGAACCAATGCTAGAGGAACTGACATGTGTAGCAAGCTGGTCTTGACTGCAAGGCCGATATGGTGCCGGCGAGGTTCCTCAGGGGATCTGCCCTGCCAGAAGAGAGTATTATCCTTCTCCCGACAGCACGTCTTTTGCAACAGGTCTGGTGTCCTGTAATGCCGCTATGTCCATGTCCATTCTTCTCAGCTGAAAGACATTTTCATGCTGTCCTGGGTATACAGCAGGTTGTCTGAGAGGCCAGGGCACACAGTCCTGACATCTCCAGTGGCCAGTTGTATGACTGGTGATTTGTTCTTTGTGTTCTTTGGTTTGTCTGATGCAGTGATAGCTGTCCATTTTTCGATCAGTTCTAATCTCTAGACATGCAATGAAGCAGACAGACAGTGGCAGATCAGCATCTTATTGTCTGGGAGCTGCCCGCATTGAGACGAGCTGTGGCTTTAAGTTTCAGTATGTCAAGTACGATGTCTCCGCACTCGGAACGAATTCATATGCACCAACATCACAGGTGCCATGTGCATGGTGATCATGGCACAAGCCTTAAGCCTGCACATAAACCCATGAGCTGGCCAGATTCTGAGAAAAGATGTGGCTGACCATTGAGAGATGACCGTCTCACCATCGGAGAAACCCGTAGTATCTCTACCTAACGCTAGTCTGGTTTGGACTTATGACTCGTATCTGCTGCCTCTCATGCTGATTTTGCTTCTTTGTAGTAGCACTGAAATAGATTGTCTGGGGCACATGTACAGGTGCCTGACTCTGCTGTCATTCAGAAAGACACTCTACACGCATATAGTACTTTTATACATGAAATACACACAAACTTTACACGTGTCAATTACATATGTCTTCTTGCGATTCTGTACTTGACGTAGTCCTCTTCTATCTTGGTCTTGACCCAAGCTTTATATAGCTGCTTCTTTTTCTTGATGGCTTCCTTCACCTCTTGGTTCCACCAGGCTGTAGCTTTCCTGTTTTTACCTCTACATTTCTTTGTCCCGCAAACTTCCCTTAAGGTGTTCAAGAGAGCTGGCTTGAAGGTGTCCCAGGCTTGTTCCATGATGAGGGGGGTTGTATCAATGGGGTCAAGTTTCACCTTGATAGCACTTTCAATCTGTTCTTGCACTTCTTTCTCTTCCAGTTTGAGGAGGTTGATCTTTTCAGGCTGGTTCTTCCTAGCAGTTGTTATTTTTTCCTTCTGAGTACTGGAGGCCAGAATGACAGGCCTGTGGTCAGTGTCAAGGTTGGCATTGGGGATGGCTTTTGAGTCTTTGATGGCGTAACGTGTTCTAGATCTTGCAAGTATGAAGTCGATTTGAGACGAGATGCTGAGGTCGTTCCATTTGTACCAGGTGTAAATTTGGGAGGCTCGATGTTGGAAAAAGGTGTTGGTGATGATCAGATCATGCTCTGCACATAGTTCCAGCACGTGGTTCCCGTTGTAATTGCAAGGTGTTCTGTGGTCACTGTGGGGTCCAAGATGTTTTGTCCACGGGTTTCTTCTCTCACCAACTCTGCCGTTGAAATCCCCCATGACATACAGGTCCTCTTTGTCAGGGGTGCTGTTGATGAGGTCGGAGAGCTCTTGATAGAATGAGTCTTTCTCCTCTTCTGAGTACGAATCGTTACACGGTGCATATGCTTGGATATAGTAGACGATTTTGTTGGACTTTCTTACACCGATTTTAATCAATCTTTCTGATATGTATTCTGTACTCATGAGATTCTTTGCTATGTCTGGGTGTAGGATGAATCCCACACCATGCGTTGCTCTCTGGTCTTTCCTGACACCACTCCAGATGAGAACAAAGTTTGAATGGATTTCTTTCGTTCCTTCTCCTTTCTTCCTAGTGTCTGAAATGCCCAGGATGGAGATCTTTCTTTTGGTCATGAATTCCACAATTTCTGGTTCCTTGTCTGTTAGGCCGCAGATGTTCCATGTTCCAGTGTAGTCGCTATTCCTATCTCGATGTCCGTTTCCATTGCGAGGTCTTTTTCCGTTGGTATCCGTCCGTTTGTATCTCCTTTTAGTTTTCTTAGCGGTTGAAGAATCCACTGTCGGCTTGCTAGGCCAGTCACAGCTTCACCAGAGCCCCGTTAGCCAGCTTGACCTGTTTCCGTCTCCCACGACGTGGACGAGGGGTTGGACTTTGGGAGACATAGTAAACGTGTTGTGAAAGCCTCCAAAGAAAAATCTTGGGCGACCTATGGAGAGAAGTTAAGTGAAATTTGCAAGAACTCCCCAAGAGAATTTTTCAAAAGTGTGAAGACGATGAGAGTAAGAGATGAGCCATTCAACCCAACAACAGTAGTGAATGATGCAAATGGAGAGGCACTACACAAAGAAGAGGAAATTCTGAAAAGATGGGAAGACTATTTTAAAGACCTTTTAAAACCATCTGGAGTCCAGGCTTCCAGCTCCCAGTTCTCACCACGCTATAAAGACCAGTTAGAGCCCCAAATCCTTGAAGCAGAAACACGAAAAGCAATTAAGACCAGCCCAAAGGGCAAAGCAGCAGGCAATGATGGCATAACAACTGAAGCCATCCTTGCATGCGGAGAAACGGGAGTTAAGTGGCTCACCATCATCTTCCAGAAAGCATGGGAAGAGAGGAAAGTACCAATGGACTGGCAAAATGCAATAGTGGTGCCAATTTGGAAGAAGAAGGGCAGCAAGAAAGACTGCAGCACATACAGAGGCATTTCACTTCTCAGCCATGTAGGGAAAATGTATGCAAAGATTCTGGAACAGCGCACAAGAGCCAAAGCAGAACACCTACTGAGCAATGCCCAGTTTGGCTTTCGGAAAGGAAGAGGGTGCACAGATGCCATTTTCGCACTCCGACAGCTGTGTGAAAGAGCCATCGAATACAACCAAGACCTGCATACAGTATTCGTTGATCAAGAAAAAGCTTTTGACCGAGTCAACAGAGACAAGCTCTGGAAGATCCTGGAGCAGTACGACGTGAAGGGGCAGTTGCTTGATAACATCAGAGCAATCTATGCCAACAGTAGGAGCGCAGTCCGAACAGCCAGTGGAACATCGGACTGGTTCCCGGTTACATCAGGGGTCAGGCAAGGCTGCGTACTCTCTCCCCTTCTCTTCGTGATCTACATGGACCAGATTACAAAGGAAGCCAATCCAGATCTGGAGGCCCTGAACGAACTATTATTTGCTGACGACCAGTCCTTGATGAATCAGAACAAAGCAGCTCTTCAAGAACACACAGACCAACTCAACACAAGCTGCGAGAAGTATGATATGAAGATCAGTATCAACATCTTCTTAGAGAGAATAATGGCTGACGCACTTGAAGACCACGAGGGAACAGTCAGCATCGGAGGTAGAACAATCACAAACTTGCGTTTTGCCGACGACATTGACGGACTAGCTGGGCAAGAGCAAGAGCTAGTCAGCTTGATAAAACATCTTGATGAGGCCTCCACATCATATGGCATGCAGATCAGTGCAGAGAAAACCCAGTTGATGA
>CM060311.1:30580487-30602987 GCA_030674185.1 Monoplex corrugatus | reverse complement strand
ACCTCCTGGAGTTTCTTGCCACTGATGTTTGTGATGTTTCTAGCAAGTGATGCAGGTGGCCGTCCTCTGTTTCTCTTTCCTTCCACTTTACCTTGGAGGACAGTGGACATCAAGTCTGTTCTCTCATTACGGATTGCGTGTCCAACATATTTCAGTTTCCTCCGTTGTATGAGTACTAGGAGCTTGTGTGTAGTACCCAACTCATTCAGTATGCTTTCATTTGAGCGCCTATCCGTCCATTTGACCCTCAGCAGTCTTCGGTAAAACCACAGCTCTGCTGCTTCCACTCGTCTTTCATCCTCTTTCTTCATTGTCCATGCCTCGCAGCCGTATAACATCACTGGCCAGACAAGACATTTTAAGAGATTTATCTTAAGGTCTGCTGTTATGCTGTGGTCTTTCCAAATATTGTTCAATTGAACCATACTGTTCTTGGCCATTCCAATTCTCATCTTTATGTCTTTTGAGCATGTTCCATCGTGTGTCTTGACTGAACCTAAATATTTAAAGTCCTTGACATTTTCTAGAGGGACTTGGTTTAGCATGATCTGGTCCTGTCTAGTGTTATATTTGCCTGCAACATGCATAACCTTTGTCTTCTTTGAATTTAAGTCCAGCCCAGCTGCCTTTCCAACCCGGTCTACCCTGTTCAGGATCCTCCTAGAGCCTGTAATGTTGTCTGCCAGTAATCCTGTGTCATCTGCGTAGCGTAAATTTGACAGGTTTCTACCACCAATATTTACTCCCATGTCTTCTATGTCTGCCTCTCTCATGATATGTTCAGTGTATATGCTGAAGAGATGTGGAGACAGGATGCAACCTTGCCTTACCCCTTTAGTGATGTTAAAAAATTTGCAGTTTTGATTATTCCATCTGATTGTTGCTTTTTGATCATTATATAATGAAGCTATGAGGGAAACCAGATGTCTTGGAAAACCCATTTTGATCATGAAGTGGAAAAGACTTTGGTGAATCACGCTATCAAACGCTTTGCTGTAGTCAATGAAAACGATGAACATCTCTTGGTCTGTGTTTCTAATCTTTTCTATCAATATCTGGAGTACAAACAGCATATCTATTGTTCCCCTGTTTTTCCTATAGCCTGCCTGACAGTCGGATAGCTCTTCCTCTACTTTTGGCTTTAACCTGTTTAAAATTATTATCAGCAGTATTTTACTGGCATGACTGATCAGTGCAATTGTTCTATAATTGTTGCAGTCTTTGACATTTCCACTCTTATGTAACATGACAAATTCTTGGAGCTTCCAGTCTGTAGGCCATTGACAAGTCTTCCATATCTTGCAGCATAAGTGATGCATTACAGTAATAATAATAATAACATATTAATAATGATGATAATAATAATGATAATAATAATAATGATAATAATATAATGATAATGATAATGCAATAATATAACAATAATAATGATGATAATAATAATAATAATAATGTTAATGATAATAATAATAATAATAATAATAATAATAATAATAATAATAATAATAATAATGATGGCTATAACAATAATAATGATAAATAGATGTGAAATTTATCTATGGACACGTCTGTTGGAAAATAAAGTCCTCAAAGTTCACCGAGCACTATTCACATCATAGGACGTGAGGCGGTAATAAACAAAAGGTAAATCACTGGAAGACAGCAAGATGGTATTAACATAATCCCATAATTGACCCATTAACAGCTTAATTTCTAATGACAAAAGTACATCCGACATCTTGTCGGTAACAAAAAAATGTTGTTGTTCTAGATTTTTTTAATGACAGGAGACGGGAAAAATTTTCATGTTTTAAGATTTTCAAAAGTTTACAGTTTTAGCTATTTTGAAACGAAATGAGTTTGGAAGACTAGCCATCGTCTTCCACTACTCATATGTTTAAAGAATACAGCTTTGTTATTTTCATATTCCATGTACTGAGTTTGTTTCAGAAGGAGGTTGTTTGGTTTATCTATATGTTTGTAACAATATGAACAATGAACATGTGTTCTTGTTTTCCAGACAAAACAGTAACCTTGTTTAATACAGACACACGATTCCCAGACAGCAATGGTAAGTTCAGTTTCAGGCATGCGTTTGTAAACGACATTCTACCTTTAAAACAATACGTATATGAATGTTAGCAATGAAAGTAACATTTGTTAAGTTTATCCAAATTTGATTCCATACCCGCATAGCTGAAAAAGCAAAGCCTCTGTTTCTTAACATATTTCAACACAAAATTGTATTTGTCGTAACTTTGGCATTTTGTAGACATGCATTGCAAACTTTTGACCCCTCTACTTTTCTTTATGTAATAGCTTTTGAATTATGTGATGATGATAGACTTTCCAGTCGGTTCAACAGATGAATAGGCATATTGGTCCACAACGCCTGGTGTAGATCTTCAAGTGGGATATGCGATTAACCCTTTGACTACCACTGGACGAAGCAGCAAGGAATTTCTAATTTTTTTTCCTCCTATTTAATTGTTTTTGGTGTTTATTCGTTTGTGATCTTACGTTTACGCTTGACGAAGGCCAGTTAGCCGAAAATTTGCGCCTGTCTTGTCTGGTTGTATTAAATGCACGTTCTGATTCTATTTTCGTTTTTTTTTTCGGGATGTTACTATTGAAAGTCTGACGTTTGACCATTTGACTGCCATACCCATAATTTCTTTGGTGTTTTGAAACTATAAATATGTACGTATCTGTGAGTGCGCGTATGTGTCTGTGTGTATGTATGTATGTATGTATGTATGTATGTATGTATGTATGTATGTATGTATGTATGTATGTATGTATGTATATATGTATGTATGTATGTATCTATGTTTATATATATGTATGTAGTGTATACGTATGTACGTATGCCCGTCCGTATGTCATGTATGTATCTATACATGTCTGTCTGTCTGTCTGTCTGTATGTATGTATATATGTATGTATGTATTATGTGTGTATGTATGTATGTATGTATTTGTTATGTATGTATGTATGTATGTGTGTCATCATCATCAAGTCCTTGGCACGTGACGTTGGTGATCATGGCCTTCCATCCGTTTCTATTCCGCGTTGCTGCAAGCACCTCTTCCACCCTCTCTGTCTTCAGCCACTCTGCAAGTCCGTCCAATATCTTCTCCCTGAGACTTCCTGGTGCTGTCTTTCCCTCCAGCTTTCCTGTTGCGACCAGGTGCTCCATTCCCCTTTCCTCATAAACTGGCCTATAAATGTTGCCTGTCTTTTCCTAATCTTCCTTATCAATAATCTTCTTGTGCCTGTATCCATAAAGACTGTCTCGTTTATTTTCTTTGCTGTCCATGGAATTCTCAACATTCTTCTTACAATCCACATCTCGTCTGCCTCAATCTTGTTCTGACTTTGCTTGCTGACTGTCCACGCCTCACAAACGTATAACATTATTGATTCTATATAACATTCAAGAACTGTCTTCCTGATGTTAATTGATAGACATTTGTAGGTCAGAATGCTTTTCATCTTATTGAATGCTGTTTTGGCTTGGCCGATTCTGCTGGCTATTTCTGATGTGCATCTGCCGTCTGGTGAAATGATCGTTCCCAGGTATTTAAACTTATCAACCTATCTCAAGGTTGTGCCGTTTGCTATTATTTTGCATGAGGGGATTTCATGTTTTATTTTTTTATACTGATCATCATGACTTCAGTCTTCTTGCTGTTTAGTTCCAACCCCTTACCTTTGCTTTCTATTTCTAGTATATTCACAAGGTTTTGTAGGTCCCTTTCATTTTCTGCAATTAAGCACGGTGTCATCTGCGTATCGAATGTTGTTTATCATTTTTCCTTCAACCTTTAATCCAGGGTCTTCCTCTAGATTTCTCATGATGTTTTGGCTGTAAGGTGAAAACAGATCTGGTGACAAAACACATCCTTGTCTGACTCCTCTTTTGATATTTTACGAAGAGCTTACATCGTTTTCTATTCTCATTGCAGCTGTTTGTTCCCAATACATATTTCTGAATATTCGTGGATCTTTTCCATCAATATTGAGTCTTTCTGGATAGTTGATCATTTTTTTCATGTCTTACCCGATCGAAAGCTTGGTATAATCAACAAAGCATAAACATAAATCCTTATTCAACTCAATTGACCTCTCTATGATAGTTCTTAGGATGAATATGGCATTAGTAGTTCCTTTCCTTTCGACAAACCCACACTGTTCTTCTGCTATTTCTCTTTTGATTCTATTCCTTGTCCTCATCATGATTATTCTCAATAGGATTTTTGTTACATGACTAATCAAGCTGATTGTGCGATGGAGTTTGCATTCTATAGCCCCTGTCTTCTTTGGAAGTGCAATGAAAATTGATTTTGACATATCTTTGTGGATTTTTCTTATGGCATAAATCCCATTTAGGAGGACTGTTATTTTTTCAATACCAATTTCCTCCAGGGTTTCAATCATCTCTGTAGTAATGTTGTCTGGTCCTGGGACTTTTCCTGGTTTCATCTTTTTCAGTGCTGCTCTAACTTCATCTTTCATTATGGGTGGTCATTCAACGCTCTTTCTTATGTGTTCTTCGTTTCTGCCATCTTTAAAAAAGATCTTTAATGTACTGTCCCGATCTATATAATATTTTAGATAGATGTATGTATGCATATCTGTATGTATGTGTTCATATATGTATGTGTGTGTATGTTGATTGGTTTGGGAGTGTGTACATATGTACATGTATGTGTGTGTGTGCGTTTACAGCTGAAATGCCACCAGCATCTGCCAGAGGAACAGGCGTAGACCTTGTGATCATATTACACTCCACCAGTTCATTAACAGACCGTGACTACAATTTTATCAAAACCCAACTGACATTGATGCTAAGACACATGAAAAGGTCCAGCGTCCACGTACGTTTGGGCTTCATGCTGTTTGATTCACAGGCTCATGTGCATTTCATGTTGAAAGACGTGAGCGACATCACTGAGGACGAAGTAAAAGATTTCCCTTTGCTATCTTCTGGAGGTACTAACATAGCTGGGGCGCTCCGTGTAAGTCTTTCTCTGTCTCTCTGCCTGTCTGATTGTCTGTGTGTCTCATCTCTCTGTCTGTCTCTTTTTGATTGTCTCTCTCTCATCTCTCTCATCTCTCTGTCTCTCTCATCTCTCTCTGTGTCTGTCTCTCTGTGTGTCTCTCTCTCATCTCTCTGTCTGTCTGTTTGTCTGACTGTCTGTCTCTCTCATCTCTCTCTGTGTCCATCTCTCTCTCTGTCTCATCTCTCTCTCTCTTTCTGAAGCATCTTGCAGAACGTCGTTCAAACTCTGATATTACAGAATAATCATTCCCATAGCGTGAGGTGAATAGGTAAGGGTATGTTGATTAAGGTCATAGAAGATATTGCATTTAGATATTATCTAGTCTTAGTCAAACTATTCGAGGTTTTGAGGAAAACACACACACCACACACACACACACACACACACACACACACATCACCACACACACACACACACACACACACACACACACACACACACACACACACCACACACACACACACACACATACTATATATATATAAATATATATATATGACGGTTCAGAAACACCTACACACACATAACACACACACACAAACACACAGACACACACACACAAATACAACAGACACAACACAACATACACACACACACACACCGCACGCACGCACACACATACACACGCACACTTGAATACCATAACTGGTCCCCAGGTTTTGTTCTTTGTTGCTGTTGCTGTTGCTGATGTAGTTTTCATATCTTTTCTGTAGAACTGCGTTCCTGATGTGTGCTAGTTTTCCTTCTTTCTTTTTGTGCGGTTAACTGTTGATTATTTGTGTGTTTCTTTATATATTTTCATTATCAACTCTTATCAATGTTTTGTTCATCTTGATACAGATGGCGTGTGTCTTTGTGTGTTTTCGTTATCAGCTTTTATCACTGTTTTGTTCGTCTAGATACAGATGGTGTGTTTTTTGTTTAATTTCATTATCAACTTTTATCACTGTTTTGTTTGTCTTGATACAGATGGTGTTTTTTTTGTGGTTTATTTTCACTATCAACTCTTATCACTGTTTGTTCGTCTTGATACAGATAGCGAAAAAGGAAATGTTTTCTGTGCAAAATGGTGATCGCCGTGACGCAGCAAATGTTATTCTTCTGATCACAACTGCTGTGTCTGATTCCAACTCTAGTGACGCCATCAAGGAGGCTGAAGAAGCCATTCGGGGACAAGGTTGTATAATTTATCTGTCTGTCTGTCTGTCCATCTGTCTGTCGATCTATCTGTCTGTCTATCTATCTATCTGTCTATCTATCTATATATCTATCTGTCTATCTATCCGTCTCTCTCTGTCTGTCTGTCTCTCTCTGTCTCCACATATATACACACATATCTATATGTACATGTATGCATATATGTATATATAAATAATATATATATATGTATATGTATATATGTATGTGTGTGTGTGTGTGTGTGTGTGTGTGTGTGTGTGTGTGTGTGTGTGTGTGACCTCCCACCACGAAATCAGCCTTAACTAGTATTTTGGACATTTTGAGATATACATATCACTGGAAAGTGTACATTCTGCTGATTATTTTGGTACTTGAATAAAGCTTGTACTAAAAAAAATGTAGAAGTTATGTATGTTTAAAGTCATTAAGTTGTATGACGGACATTTTGAGAAAACGGTCTCTAAAGTTTTTGTGTGCTCTCCTACACATTTTCCTTAAATTTCTTTATTTGGTGGCTTTGACCCACTTTGTTTATAATTTTCGCTGTCATTATCAGAAAGGTGCATCAAAGAGCTTTCCATCAGTATATTACATGTGTGGGTACTGTACAGGTTACGGTTCATAATAAGAGGCAAAAATAGGTACTTTTGGTAGGAAATTGCGTTGTTTCTGCTGCGATCAGTGCATTAAAATACCATTTTAAATTGATTGATAATATTTTTTCAAGAAAAACATTTCTGTGGTGGATACATTATAGTCTACAGAAATCAATTTTGCGAAAAAATCAGAACACCCCAGATAGACCCTGTCACCTTTTCAGCTCCTAGTGCTGTTCGACTGACAGCGAGTTAAGACTGATTTCGTGGTGGGAGGTCACACACACACACACACACACACACACACACACACACACACACACACACACACACACACACACACACACACACACACACACACACACACACACACACACACACACACACACACACACACACACTCACACACACACACTCACACACATACAAACACACACTCTCTCTCACACATACACATTATATATATATATATATATATATATATATATATATATATATATATATAGAGAGAGAGAGAGAGAGAGAGAGAGAAAGAGTGATCTTAAGTCCGAATTTTTGTTGGTAAGACCATGCATCTACATAGAAGAGAATGAACACACATTCAAGATATACAATGAAGACACGAAGGCATACATTTTTAATAAAGTAATTGCAGTACTGGTAATATGCCTGACCTGGAATGCCTAATAACATTTTAATAGAACGTGCATTTCGTTCATACTTTTGCAGACAGTAATGAGAACAAAGAGTTTGTAATGCCATTCTTGCAATGTGCATTTCTCGATTTCCTTGGCCCATAGAATAAATGAAAATGCAAAGATGTTTCCATGTGAAAATGACCATAAGAGCGATTATCATTTCTTCACAAATCTGGCAGGATGCTACATGGATGCGAAATAAACCAATTTAGGGATGATGATGGTGATGATGATGATTGTCAATATTATCAGTGTCAATACTGTTATTGTCAGAAATGTGATCAATGTGCTGATGGGCATTCACATCTACATGGGGGGACAGGAAGCGAAATCCATTGTCTGTATATCCAGAGATCAGCTCACGCTTGAAAGCCTTAGAAATCTAATAAGGCACCGTGATATCGTCAAGACTTCATTGTATCATGCCATGCCCTGAGATGTTGCAAATCATATCCGTTGTTATGATACTCTCTGTAGAATCAAACATATGGTTGAACAATCAACTAACGTGCACGACGACGTTGAATATGGTACGTATATTAAATGTATATGGAGATATTGACATGGTACGTGTGCTGAATGTGTATGGAGACGTTGACATGGTACATGTGCTGAATGTGTATGGATATTTGACATGATACGTGTGCAGAATGTGCATGGAGATGTTGACATGATACATGTGCTGAATGTGTATGGAGACGTTGACATGATACGTGTGCAGAATGTGTATAGAGATGTTGACATGGTACATGTGCTGAATGTGTATGGAGATTTGACATGACACATGTGCAGAATGTGCATGGAGATGTTGACATGGTACGTGTGCTGAATGTGTATGGAGATGTTGACATGGTCATCATCAACATCATCAGGTGCCTTGCTGCATGGCGTTGGCCATCATGGACTTCCATCTGTCTCTATCTCTTGTTGCCTCAAACATCTCAGCATTCTTCTTAAAAACCACATCTCGGCTGCCTCAATCTTGTTCTGGCTTTGGTTGACATGGTATGTGTGCTGAATGTGCATGGAGATGTTGACATGATACTTGTGCAGAATGTGCATGGAGATGTTGACTTGGTACGTGTGCAGAATGTGCATGGAAATGTTGACATGATATGTGTGCAGAATGTGTATGGAGACGTTGACAGGGTACATGTGCAGAATGTGCATGGAGACATTGACATGATACATGTGTAGTATGTGCATAGAGATATTGACATGGTACATGTGCAGTATGTGCATAGAGATATTGACATGGTACATGTGCAGTATGTGCACAGAGATATTGACATGGTACGTGTGCAGAATGTGTATGGAGATGTTCACATGGTACGTGTGCAGAATGTGTATGGAGATGTTGGCATGGTACATGTGCAGTATGTGCATAGAGATATTGACATGGTACATGTGCAGTATGTGCATAGAGATATTGACATGATACATGTGCAGTATGTGCATAGAGATATTGACATGGTACGTGTGCAGAATGTGTATGGAGATGTTGACATGATATTTTTTGCAGAATGTGCATGGAGATGTTCTCATGGTACATGCGCTAAACGTGCATGGAGATGTTGACATGGTACGTATGATGAATGTGCATGGAGATGTTGACATGGTACACGTGCAGAATGTGTATGGAGATGTTGACATGGTACATGTGCAGAATGTGCATGGAGATGTAGACATGGTACATTGGCAGAATGTGCATGGAGATGTTGACATGATACACGTGCAGAATGTGTATAGAGATGTTGACATGGCACATGTGCAGAATGTGTATGGAGATGTTGACATGGTACATGTGCAGAATGTGTATGGAGATGTTGACATGATACATGTGAAAAATGTGCATGGAGATGTTGACATGGTACATGTGAAGAATGTGCATGGAGACATTGACATCATACATGTGCAGAATGTACACTGATATTGTGACATGGTACCTGTGCAGGTATTCACATCCTAGCAGTGGGTGTGGGAGTCACAGACACACAGGAACTGCGAAACATTGTCAGCTGGCCCCCAAAAGAAAACTTGTTTGTCACCAGAAAGGTTCTAGGTGTTGGACAGCCTCTGTACATGGTTGCGTTTGCCTTGTTACCCTGTGAGTAACTGGTTCTGAGACAGCGAGGGTGGTTTCTCCTTGTTTAAAAAGAATGTACTATTAGGTTAGCTAGTGCTCCATGACATAGTTGACTACTCTCACAGTCTGCCTGTCTCTTTGTCTCTCTGTCTGTGTCTATCACACACACACACACACACACACACACACACACACACACACACACACACACACACACACACACACACACACACACACACACACACTCACACAGAGGAAAACAAAAACAAATGATATAGCCTTAATGACACTGTCACATATGACTTGACAGAGTTTGAACAACAAAAGGAAAAAAAGAATAATACATGTAAAGAGGGGTACAAATGATTTGAATTCATTTTCAGACGACCCCCTTGTAACATCAGATTTCCACGTGACTGTATGTTCCCTCTCGAGCGCATGGTATCTTTCCAAAGGAAAACTTTATCCCTCAGACTACAGAGAGGTCACATTCTAAGCAAACCGTTTAGGGGATTTTAAGTGTCTTGCCTCGACACGTGTTTCGATGCTTATGCAACACACAAGGTGCCACGCAAATCGTAGAAATCTGTAGGTCAAGAGAACCAACTCAACAAAGTGGTATCTGTGAAAGAAATGGGTTCCAGTGTTGAAATGTTACAGATTTCCGACTAATGTTCTCTGAGAATTGTCCACAAAGAGGGTAAATTCAGGGAGAAAAAAAAGCAAATACATTTTTTTCTCAAATTTTGTGATGGAAAGAACATTGAATCCCCTTCCCCCCCCCTCCCTTGTGTCTTTCCATGATGTAAAAATGCATGCTTCGAAGAGACATCAACGTGCAAAACCACGACGGTGGTCAATCCTGTGATGACTATAACGCAAGCATGATCTAGACAAAAGAGTTTTTAGTATGGACAGATGCTGCTCTAAGATCTATCATTTGGAGATGCCATCCTCTACTGTTAGCCAGGAACACAACAGCAGAGGGAATAAAAGAGTAATACAGCTTATAATTCTCTGGTCAAAATATGACTTGAACGAGTTTAAACGAGAAATGAAAAGAACAACAAAAACCAAGAAACAAACAAAAACCAAATGAACCAAGCAAGCAAGCGAGCAAGCATGCAAGCAAGCAAACAAGCAAGCAAGCAGCAAGCAAGCAAGCAAGCAGCAACTAACCAACCAACCAACCAACCAACCAACCAACCAACCAACCAAACACATAAACACACAACCAACCAACCAACCAACCAACCAACCAGCCTACCAACCAACCAACATCTAACCAACCAACCAACACCAACCAACCAACAACCGACCGACCGACCGTCCCACCAACCAACCAACCTACAACCAACCAACAACCAACCAACCAACCAACCACAACCCAACCATACAACCAACCAAAACACCAACTAACAAACAAACAAAATAAATAAACAAGAACAAAAAACAAAGGAAACAATACAAGTAGTTCTCAACTCACTTATAGACAGCCTAGTGGGAATATCATATTGTTTTCAGACCAAAAGGTTTCTGCCGAAAAGAATGTACAGTAATGTTTCTTGTAGGTTGTTAAAAAGAGATTATGTCTACCTTCTTTCCTTCATGTCAATTTATGGTCATTCACCTTAATAATGTGGGACCACTGTCAGTTCAAATAATATAATGTATGTAAGTATAGTCATGCATGAAAATATCACACAAAATATATCTTGATATTTGGAAATAACAATGACAATTAAATCGTCCCTTGAGTGATATGGATTTTCAGATGTGTCAGCAATACAATTCTCAGTACTATAGGCTTACATAGTTCTTTAATGATTAAAGTGTGGTGATGCTGTTGCTCTCAGTTTACAAGAGGTGTTCATTACTTTCAATGTGTTATCTATGAAAATGAAAGACGAAGCAGCCACGTGGAAAAGCGTGCAGCCATAAAGGCCAGAACCAACTCTTCAAAACGTTCCATTGAGAGTCCAATATGCAACCGCCTGTGTGCATCAGACTTTAGCCTGAGATCCCACATTGGTACACAAATAAAGTGCTAGGTTGGACTTTATCGACCACGATGGTCAACCATATGTTATCTACAGTTACGTGATTCATTTTCATCTTGTAAATCAGACTCAGGAGTGGAGGTGGGTATTCAAAGCTGGTTTCCTAAAGAGTTTCCAGAACAAAGGTTCGTGATATAATGTGTGGAAACTGTATTGCTACTTTGCCCCTTGACACTGGAATAATCTATGCTCCAGCCACAAAAGTTGCATGAGAACATGATTTATTTTGTTGCAGTGGGAACATTGCCTCTTATTGTGGACAAAGCGAGAAATGGTAAGTAAAATGCCATTAAATAATCGAAATAGAAAAACACACACACACACACACACACACATACACACACGCACACACACACACACACACACACACACACACACACAACACACACACACACACACACACACACACACACACACACACAACTCTAATATCACTTATAGTGAAAAGACGTTAAATCAAAGAACGAACGAACACACACACAGACACATACGCACCTACACACATAAATACAATATACACACATACACACTCACAGACATACACAGACACATATATACACTCACAGACACACACAGAGACAAGACACGTACACACACACACACATACACACACACACACACACACACACACACACACACACACACACACACACACACACACACACACACACACAAACACAAACACACTGATTTTAGCACACTTGGATAAAATATGATGATGGTAACTTCGGTCGGTCCAACAGATGAGAAGGCTTATTTGTCCTTATCGCCTGGTGTGGGTCTTCATGTAAAATATACGACAGGTCCTGGAGGCACTGCATGGAAAGGAGTCTTCTGACCTTCGGTTCTGCGTCTACCAGTCTCTGTTCTGTTAGATAACAACACTGTTGGAACGTGATTGTACCCTGCATATGCCACTGTTGCCAGCTTACTTTGTTTGGAGCAAACGTCTTCCAAGTTGCCGTGTTGCATGTTACATCCGATGAAGGTTATCGTTATTGTTGGTTTAAGCCCAGCCGTCTGCATAGAGCCATATCAGGCCTATATCCACTTCAAAACATACAACACTTCAACAGGAAAAAAAACGAGAAAAGAAAATTAAGTACACATATAAATGCGTTCGCACACATAGTCCAAGGACATGCCCCTGGCGCCGACCACTCCGTGCAACTCATCGCACAGGGGATTAAAAAACACACCTGAATAGAAATTCAAGCATCAAAACATATATAAAAATGGGGATAAATTACCTAAAATTGCTTCCGCATATCTCACCTCTCTAGAATAAAAAATTAAAACTTAATACATGTACCCAACTATCAATCCTAAGAAAAAATAGGTAAGACTTTATCGAATACATACAGGTGAATGGACCAGCAAAGCAAAAAATGATGGGAACAACTGACAGAAAGCAAAGGAACAAGGCATAAACAAAGCGGGTGACAGAAAAGAGGAAATTTCTGGTACAGAATCTCCAAAAGTGGGGATACTATCAAGGTGGCCTTAAGAGTACCCTCAGAAAAAAACACTGGTTCTCGTCTGATCACCGAAGTTAAGCAACGTCGGGCCCAGTTAGTACTTGGATGGGTGACCACCTGGGAACGCCAGGTGCTGTTGGCAATTTTTATGCAGGCTACTTGGAAGAGCCATGGATTCGAGATCTGATATTTTGGGTTCAGTTCCAGCTCTCAGCACTAAAAACTGGCCTGTTCGCTGCCTATCTTAATCTTTTCATCATTCTGGTGGTATCAGCTCAGGGTTTCATAGGTCTCTGTCCACCTTCCTCATTTCAAGACTGCCAGCGCATAGTGTTTTGTGCAGGTTCTGGTAGTCTGTCAGAGAATCGATGGCAGATTTGAGAGGAGCGCATATGGAGTTGTCCAAATCGCACTGAATCCCTCTTGAGCAAGCTCCAAACTAGTGGTCTTTCCTGGTTACGGTGTCATTGCTTCAGTTGCCCACACAGAAGAATCTCTGGGATATGATTGTCTTCCAATGGACAATGTTTCCTACACAACGAAGCTGGCATTTGATGTGTAGACACATTGCACGTGGCATACCACACTTCTTTTGAACTTGAAGGTTGGGTACTCCATCATGCTACGCCTTGATGCAGATCCTGTGCAGAGACATTGAATAGAATTGTTCTTTCCATTCAGTATGCCATCAGTAGGTAGTTCAAGCCTAGCAGCAGAACAGCAGGACATTGCTCCGTCTACGGCTATCATTGTGACGAGACTGATGCCAAGGCATTCTGATTTTGGAGATGCGCAGTTTCACTTTAGCATCAGCAGATCCATTGCTGCTTACTTTACTGCTCACGTTACTGAATTTGTAAACAGGCTTGATTTCGTGATTGTTGTTAATGATTGGGAGATGACGTTGCGTCAAAAGCCTAAGATGGGTGTTAGCCGAGACGTAGCTTCTGATTTTTTTTATAGATTAATTGCAAACCAAAGTACTTGCAGCCCACTGCAAATCAGAAAGTGATGTGCCAGATGTCCACGTGCGATGGTACAGCCAATGTACAGTATTCTCCAAAGGCCAGGCTGGTTTCGTCCATGTTTGTCTTGTCTTGGAGTGACTGTAGGCTGAAGAGTGGAACTGGATGTACACCCTTCTGTCAAAGTTTCTGAGTATATCAATCAGCGTTGCTGCAAAGACGATGGGGGTAAAATATAAACCATGTCGTGCATACCTTTTCCACTCATTCTGCACTGAAAAAAATTGATGTTCCTCTGTTCTTTTGTATTCTGGCAATCATATCATTGTTTAAAGCAAGCAATCAGCAGGACATAGTGATTCCCCCTTCACGCCCCCTCATCTCAGTCCTCTCATGTCCTCCATATCTCAGTATGCATGTTCTTTGTACTTTTGAGTTGTGACTGAATGTCTGAGTGAACGAGCAGAGTGAACATTTTGATTTCATCTACATGTATACATCAAGATCTAGTGCCCTTTTATCATCTCGAACATGTTATTCTGTTAATGGTGCTAAACGCTGTGATCGGATCAACACTGGCAGCTGACACATGGCAAACATCATGCCAATTATGACTTTTCCACCATTAAAACTACACCAAATTTCAGGAATAATGGGGCCGACTACATGGCTAATGACTGCTAGAAATTCGTCTAGCAAGGACCTGCCCAGTAATGTACAGGACGGATATTTTGTGATAATTATGACATATGTTTTTTTTTTGCTCTTCCTCTCATAGATTTGGATGATCGTAGCATCTCTTAAGTTTTTAAAAACCTCTTCCTTCTATAATGCACTGATACAGGATAGTCAGCGTCTCCAGGAGCATTTCAGTTCCATTTCTATGAATATCTACATGAAAATCATCAGCTCTTGGTGCCCTCCAAAATGTGGTTTACTTCAAGGCTTTTGTAATCTTAGTTCTGGTTTCCAATTATTCCTTTAATGGCAATTTGGCAAGTGCTGCAATAGCGTCTTGCGATTGTCAACTCCTTGTTTAGCAGTGAAGTGTGTCAAAGTGCCTATCCCAGTGTAATAAGAGGTCAGTTTCTCTGTCAGCAGAATGAAGCGTTTGGAGATATGACTTGGTGTCAAGCATGAAGCCTTTGATCGTACGTTGTACGTAGGCCATCGTGGAATGCCTTCGTGTCACTGGCATCGGCCGCAGCTTGTAGTTCTGCAGCTTTCGTCTCCAGTTGTCGTTCTTATTCTGCAGTTTTGTTTGCTGGTGTTTTTTGCTTTTTATTCTGGCAAATGCTGTCGTTGATGTGTTCCTTAAGAGTAATTTGCAATTTATCAATGAGCTTGATGATGTCTTAATTACAGCATTCAGCCAGTCCCACATGTTCATGGTTTACAAAATCCATGGTATCAGCTGCAGAACTGTAGATAGCGTCTTTGAAGGATTTCCATTCAGCTTTTACTTTCTCTCCCTCATGCTCTATGTCACATAATATCTTTTTTTTCTGGAGCTTCTCTTGCAAAAACGTCTTTGCTGTTTTGTGGATGGGCGATATTCAGTTTTCACAGGGGTTTGTGCCTGATTGCCTTGGTTTTCTGAACTAATAGGATATTCATTCGTGCTGTGTTGTAGTCAGTGATGAAACCAGCAGTCAGCTCATCCATGTAGCGTTTGACATGCATGTTTGTTCTGTCTTTCTGTCGCATAACAACATAATCCAGTGCACACCTATGCTTGTAGCGTGGGTACAACCGTGTGTTCTTAGACTTGTCCTTCTGCTGGAAAAGGACGTTGGTGGTGTACGATGACATTAGGTCAAATGACGTGGTCCACTCTCACGTGAACGATGGCACTTGGTCAAATGACGTGGTCCACTCTCATGTGAACGATGACATTTGGTCAAATGACGTGGTCCATTTTCATGTGAACGATGAAGTCTCTAGGAATGATTCATTCACATTATGGCAGACTGCAACAATGATATAACTGAGCTCTTCATGGGTTTCTTTGACATCACCAGAGCGTAAGGACTTGTGGCATCTATCGTCTTTCCAAGTTATGTATTTTTTCTCAGGGCCACCGCTGAAAACCTATGAAGGAGATGAAAAGAAGCAAAATTGTTGCTTTAAAAAAATCCGTCGTGTAGAGTGGCTGAATAAGCCCACACGGGAAGGGAAGTCACACTTTGGTAGTGATCTAAGATAAAGCATATTTTGGCTGGCTAGCCTGAAGTTTGATGTGTCTTAGCTCTCATTTCTCTTCTGTGAGGAGCAGTTATCTCTCCTCGAAGTTGTCAGTTGGCTACACACGATCTGCTTCAGGGACTCCTGTCTTGTGTGGAATTTTCCCAGATAATATTACTGATGTCTAACTTCATACAACCCATCTTGCACGTATCTGTGAGTGTAGCAGTTTTTGACAGGGTGGCCTTTTCCTGATACAATCTGGCTGCAAAAGTAGTCTTTAGGGATTCTGGATTCCTCTATGCAACACACATGGGCGAGCCAAGCAGAAATTGCTTCGCTTCAGGACTGTGGCTTCGCAAAATATTATCTCTCAAGTGCTTCTCTGTTGAAGACTTTGAACATCTGCGAAACGAAATGTGGTACAAGAAACGGCAAACTTGAAGCAAACCAGGAATAGTTGTAGCTACGAATGAGATATTAATATTTGTTGCCTTCTGGTATTGATGCTAGTGCTGTCAGGTACCAGACCTAGAGGAGGAATCATCTCCATGCAGTAGGCCTACCTGTGGAAGAACATCTTTCTAAAGGACGGGTCTTCTGTCTATCATAACGACCCACAACAAACGCTGAAGACTAGCATAGCTACTTATCTGTTGAACCACTTCAACAACAGTTGTGAAAGTTTCACAGTGAGATTATTCGTTGGCGTATATAATTTCGCTTGTTTGGATCAAATGTTCACATAGAAATATCGAAAACATTGAGTGTTGATGTCGTTATCATTTGTTTGTTGCTTTGTACCAATGTTTCAATGGGCTGTGTTGATGTATTCATGTTATCAATTGTCAAATGTGTTGTATCTAAAATGTTCATACATAAATATCGAAGACATTGAGTGTTGATGTCGTTATCATTTGTTTGTCGTTTTGTACCAAATTTTCAATGGCACGAAGATGTTTTCTGGATGTTAGCCTTTTGGATGAGCTTCTTGATAAAAAAAAACAAACAAAAAATCTGGACGACGCTGCAGTATCACTGCATTTCAAACAGTCAGTTCCCTGTGACAAGACAGAATGATTTAACAAACAAAACCCTTTTCTTTTTCAGATGTGATGAATATTGCACTACAAAAACGGACATCCTTGAGCAGTCCTACTATCCCGAATTCACACGCTAAACCACGACAAGGTGTAGATGGAGATCTGAAACGATGTGCTTACATGGATGGACAAGAACCAAATCCTTACCGTTGGTTTAGGGTGGACTTAAACGGGTTGTTCGAAATTCATAGCATAATCATCACAAATGCTAATGTTAAGGGTCAGTACGTCTTAAAATTAAAACTAAACACACACACACACACACACACACACACACACACACACACACACACACACACACACACACACACACACACACACACACACACACACACACACACCACACACACAACAAGGATTGCTACTTATCTGTTGGACCTACTTCAACAACAGTAATGAAAGTTTCACAGTAAGATTATTCGTTGGTGTGTATAATTTCGCTTGTTTGGATCAAATGTTCACATGTAAATATCGAAAACAAAAGTTTCACATAAGATGATATGTTGTCCCTCTACCTCCCTGGGAATTGTCCAAATCAACTTTTGATATCAATTACACTGATAACGACTTGAGAAAAGATATTAACCCCCACTTGTTAGCAATTGACGTTCTGTCACATCTACATACAAAGTATTTAAATTCTTTGAAAATATTTACTGATGGCTCTGTTCTTGATAATGGTGCAGCAGGCGCTGGCTTTCTAATTCCAAAATTTAAAGTAGAAAAGGCTTACTCTTTAGGACTGGGGCATTCAATCTTCACTTCTGAATTAGTTGCCATCCTGATGGCACTCAAATATATAGTAGATCTACCCATACCTTTGTTTAGTATCTTATTATGTGTAGATTTGAAATCTATATTGCAGTCCCTAAAAAGTTGCGAATGTAAAATAAATAGTACGTTAATATTTTAGATAAACTTTATAATTCATTGTTTAATTACAAATAATGCACAAGTTACTTTTTGTTGGATCCCATCACACTGTGGTATCATACATAATGATCGGGTCGACAGAATAGCTAAACGTGTAGCATTTAATAGGGCTTGCAGTACTAAACTTGAATTACACTCTCTGAACATGAAATGAATGCTAAATTAGAAAACACAGTAAAAGCTCAACGTGACCTTCGCCCCTTCATCGTAAATTACCAGGGTTTTACGAGATTAGAGGTAACTTAAGCTTACAGATTATCTCTCAACTCACTTCGAACTAAGTTCAGTAAAACCATCAAATGTATCTGTAATGATTATATAACAATTAAACACCTTTTGTGTTGTCAGCAAATGCTACCTTATTTCCCTGCATCATCTGCAAATTTAAAACAGAAACATACTGATTTCACTTTGTATTTACACATGGCTAGGCATTTACTGCACAGTCCCATAGGTCGTTTTCTTTGATTCAGCCCGATTGTTTTATACCTGTAAGTCCCACTTACTTTTTTTTGTCTAAAAGCACTTATGTGAATAGATTTTAAAAGAAATAACGAACGAACACACACACACACACACACACACACACACACACACACACAACACACACACACACACACACACACACACACACAATAAATGATAATGATGATGATGATGATAAAAATAGTAACAATGATAGTAATGGTAAAAAGTAATGCTGCTGCTGCTGCTGCTGTTGCTGCTGCTGATGATAACGATAATGGTAAGAGCAGCAGCAGCAGCAGCAACAATAACAACAATATTACTACTACTACTGCTACCACTACAACTACAACAATTACTACTATGACTACTTCTCGGATGCTGATGCTGATGATGATAATAGTAATAACGACAATAATGATAACAATAGTAGCAACAACAACAACAACACTGATAATAACAATGTTAACAACAGCACAGCAGCAGCAACAACAACAATAATAACAATAACAACAATGATGATGATAATAATAACAATAATATACTATTACTACTGCTGCTATACTACTACTACTACTATGACAATAATAACATTAATATAACAAATAATAATATAACAATAATAATAATGTTAGTAATAATAATATAATAATAATAATAATGATAATGATAATAATAAAAATAATAATAATAATAATGGACAAAATTGAGACCTTTGAGACCAGGCGTTGGACTAAGCTGCTTCGCATGTCTTATATCAACCATTAGAACAATGAGTATTTAAGAAGCAAAATCAAGACCTTGATGGGTCTACAGCAGTCAACTCTAGCAACTGTCAAAGTAAGCTTCCATGATTTGGTCACGTCTGCCATACCAAGACCATTCTTCAGGGTATCCTGGCAGCAGAGTGACAGAAGAAGAGTTGGGTGGTAGATATCATCATCATCAGGTGCCCTGCTGCATGGCGTTGGCGACCATGGACTTCCAACCATCTCTATCTCTCGTTGCCCCCAGCATCTCCCCCACCCTCCTCATCCCCAGCCACTCTGCAAGTCCGTCCAGCATTCTCTCCCTGGGTCTACCTGGTGCTCTCTTTCCCTCCAGCTTTCCTGTTGTGACCAGGTGCTCCAAATCCCCTTCCTCATAAAATGGCCTATAAATGTTGCTTGTCTTTTCCTAATCTTCCTTATGAGTGATCTACTTGTGTCTGCCTCGTTTGTTTTCTTTGCTGTCAATGGAACTCTCAACATTCTTCTGCGAAACCACATCTCGGTTGCCTCGATCCTGCTCTGGCTTTGCTTGCTGACTGTCCACGCCTCGCATCCGTACAACAGTATTGGTTCTATATAACATTCAAGGACCCTCTTTCTGATGTTAATTGATAGGCATGTGTTGGTAAGGATGCTTGTCATCTTCTTGAATGCTGTTTTGGCTTGGCCGATTCTGCCAGCTATTTCCGATGTGCATCTGCCGTCTGATGAAATGACCGTTCCCAGGTATTTGAATTTATTAACCTGTGTCAAGGTTGTGCCGTGACTTCAGTCTTCCTGCTGTTTAGTTCCAACCCCTTACCTTTGCTTTTTTTTCTAGTATATTCACAAGGTTTTGTAGGTCCCTTTCATTTTCTGCAATTAGCACGGTGTCATCTGCGTACCGAATGTTGTTTATCATTTTCCCTCCAACCTTTAAATATAACTCATTTAATTGTGTCTTGAAGCATCTCAGAAACAGAGAGGAGGATCCTGTTTACTGCTTTGTCCTTACCATTTAACCCTAATGACCAGGCTAGTTAGGGCATTAGAAAATGAAAGAAGGGATGAAGACGAAGAAGAAGAAGATGACGAGGAGGAGGAAGAAGAAGAAGAAGAAATCAAGAAGAAAAAAAGAAGATGATGAAGAAGAGTATGAGGAAGAGGAAGAAGAACAAGAAGATGATAAACAAAACAGAAAAAGAAGAAGAAAAAGAAGAAGAAGAGGTGGAGAAAGAGGAAGAAGAAGAAAAAGAAGAAACAAGAAGAAGAAGAAGTGGAAAGAGAAAAAGAAGAAGAAAAGAAGAAGAAGTAGAAAGAGAAAAAGAAGAGAGAAAAAAAGAAGAAGAAGGAAGAGGAGAAAGAGGAGAATGAGGAAGAGGAAGATAGAAAAATGTGGTATGATTTATGTGATTTTGCACTATTGCAATTTTCTTTGCAGCCTTAGGAGATCTCCAGAATATTTATTTTCTTGTGACAACAACCTGGGCAGAGCCACCTGCTACCCCCCTGAACTCGACTGATTTGTGTGCATACTACCCCACGTTTGTGGAATATGGCGCTACGCTACACCTTCCTTGCACACAACCAATGATAGGGCGCTACGTCACAATGGTAACGTTTTCCGTTGCACGTCCAGTGTACTTCTGTGAGATAAAAGTGCTTGGAGTCCCACCAAGGCTTGGTAAGTAGATGTTACTTAGTTGGATCATGCCTTATAGCTTATACAATCAATGTTATTGACTATTTGATATCCCCTATCTTATGTTTGTCTGTTGTTTGTTTACGTACCACCACGACCACCACTTCTAGTTTGACAAAATATTGAGTGTACAATTAGCCTATTGGTAGGACTGGGATCACGCAATTGTGTTTCATCCTCTACATGGGGATGAGTCACTGAGGCTTTTCACTCATATTCCTTGATCAACTCTACATATTTCTGTATCTAATAGGTGCATATTAGGTACCATTTGCGATGTGGAAGGTGATCAAGCAAAACAACCGATGACCAAACGTTTACATTTCAGAATTCGGTAGATCTTACTTTATTGAATTTGACTATGGAGAAACATCAACTAAGTAACATAACTCTTGAGAGTGTAAAGTGGTAAGCTCAGAACATTCCTTACCACTTTATGCTTTGTGGCTGCGTCTATGCTAGCTGAATGGGTAGCGCAAACTGTGTTGGGTTTGAGAAATTCTACATGGGAGATAACTCCGTGACTCTCAAGAGTTATGTTACTTAGTTGATATTTAAAATTCTCCCTGCTTCCCTCTTATTTCCTTTGGTATGGAGAAACATGTTTAAATTACTCTTTTAAGATGGGATGGATTTGCCCAGCATTTTTAAAATTGCACATTATCTATGAGAATCGTGTAAAGTATCACGTATGCTGCCTAGGCAGTACGTCGAGGTTGAATTAATCCACTGAGAAGACCCAGTTCATGTATCCATCTGTGCAAACAATGTCTATGTCAGTTTGCACATGACTGATAATATTTTTAGCTTCTTTAAGTTGCGTTGTCTGGAAACAGAGAACAGCAGCTCTCTTTTTGAAAACAAAACAAACAGAAGAAAACACAAGAACATAAGACAAACAAACAAACAAAAGATGTGTAGAATAGGCAACCCCTCATTGTATTTTCTGAGCATTCAAGGAACTCTGTTACAAAATAAATTCTGCCATCACTTTGTGGTTTTAATGCAGCTAACTTACAGTTTTAACAGGTTTTGATTTTGGTTTATATTCCCTCTGGAATATTTTTCTCATGTCTGCAATGTGTGTTAAGGTGGCCACTCTTTCTTAGGAATTGCTTCTAGCTTAGACACAACATAGACGCACGCTGGTGTATATGCGTGTTACTTAAAAAGGTGTGCGTGTGTTGTTGCTTTTTTTTTCATTGCTCGTTTTGTTTACAGCATTTACCAATGTTG
>CM060311.1:30555151-30580387 GCA_030674185.1 Monoplex corrugatus | reverse complement strand
GACATATCGCCTGAGGTGAGTGTCAACGTAAAAACAGAACTAAAGCACCCAATCAATCAATCAGCCCATTAGAGATGTAGACTGTGCAACAATCCAATGGAATTTGGTCAGCTCACCTAACAGCAGGAGTTCTCAGAGTTCCACTAAAACTCTGAGTCCAACTGAGTTTGTAGAAAAGCACCAGAGAAATATGATTCATATTAATGAAACGACTTATGATGAAGAAGCGTAGGCACAGCATGACATGTAGCAGGTATTTTAACATGGAACGGGGTTCCAGATATAACCATGGTAAAGATTTTCACTAGCTTTGATGGAGTGAGCAGAGCATAATATAGTATGTCTTGACATCGTTCTTTGCTGTGAGTATTCTATATCCTGTGTTGATGGAAGCTCTCTAATGAAACGTTTGCAGTAAGTATGGATTGCCAACATGCAGGCACACATATATACATGCAGACACATAGACGCACACATGCACGCACGAACGTATTTACGTATGCGAGCATCCACATATACATGCTCACACGCGCGCGCGCGCACTCACGAACACACACACACAGACATACAGACACAGACACAGACACAGACACACACACACATACATATACATATATATATATAAATATATACATACATATATATATATATATATATACATATAGATATACATGCCTGCACACACACGTATATAAACACACGCATAAGACCAAGCACAAATGAACAAACATGCTTTTTTTCTCATACAAAACAACATGCTATACCCATTTCCTTTCTTTGGGCTGTATCAGTATGTCTCTTTGTCTGTCTACGTGTTTGTCCGACATTAGTGAGTCATAGTTTCATCAGAACAGTGCCATACATAAATCACTTGGAAAATGTTTGAAAAAGTACAGCGATGGTTCATGATTTATGTCAACGAGCATGGTTTACAATAACAAACGACTGAAACAGACACCGTGAACAAAGAATTACCCAACCATATATTTTACCTTACACCTTGAACACGACCAGAAATGAGGATGGTTTCTATGTGACAAATCGTTTGATTTATTGGCAGTGCAGCGAATAACTTGAAGCTCTGTTGTCGTGTTGCTTTGTTTTTGAATCCGCTCGTTTGGAATAAAGCCGTCAACACAATTAGGTTCCAGTTCAGTTTAGTGCCAGTACCGCTGCCTGTGTCCAGACCATAGCGTTCAAAATGTTTGTCAGTATGACAGTATTGTTGTGAACAGCCAACAAAATGTGGACTTTCCAGTTGTCGTTTAGTTGAGTTTTATTCGTCATTCTAAGCATAGTCGTTCAGACACAAAGTTAACTTATATGTTTGCACAAACTTACAAAATAATAAGATAGGTATTTCTTTGAAACACACACACACACACACACACACACACACACACACACACACACACACACACACACACACACACACACACACACACACACACACACACACACACACACACAAAATCCATTTTATCAAAGTGAGATCAACGAAATGAAAGAAAAGGCAGGTTATATTCAATAATTATAACAATAATAATGTACAGTTACTAGTGCACCTAACACTGCTCTAGGTGCATACAATCCCGCAATACAAGCATAATTCAGTAAGATACCCATACAACACATGTTCACCATTTTTACGCATTAGCATCCTGCACACATTCTCAGCAACACCCATATACAACAGGTAGAAAGAAACTCTAGGGAGAGCTAGACAACAGAAGGTCTTCAGAGAAGTAACCCCCTTTAGACAAGTGTTTCGGCCCTGAACTCCTTACACTCTCTGGGGGCCGGGCCACATCCAGGTCATGACTCCTGGATGCCCTTCTGCTGTTGTCTATATATCGCCGGGGAGCGAACCTGGGCGATTATGCGCTTCAGAACTGCGGTACGCGGTTTTTACCAATGTGCTAACGGGGCACACATCATCTGTAGGGAATTTAATCCTTATGAAGTTCACTTTGGTTCCTCTTTGCCCAGATCCAGCTTGAGCTCCTTTCTGCTGCCTCTGCCATCGCTTTAAGGGCTCTAGTCCTCTTCTTCCCAGAAATGGCGAGTTGTTTCATGAGATCATAAGCGGAGGTGCCCACAAACCCTCTTGCCCCGACCTCTATGGCGAAGATTTTGACCCGCAGACCTGCTTTCTTCAGGGTGCTGGCAAGACCGGCGTATTTTTCGGTCTTGTAGATATGTGCTTCTTCCATTCTGCTTTCGTATGGCACAGTGAGTTCTATCAGAATCACTTGTTTCGAGGAGTCAGAGTGGAGAGCGATGTCTGGTCTCATGCCTGTCTTGCTGATGACATCTGGGTAATTTCTCCACTCTGGGAGGTCTGCTATACACTCCCAGTCGACTGCTCCATCCAGAAGACCCTTTGGCAATGTGCTGGTTGTCATAGCAATTTCGGGCCAGACCTGTTTCCCTCCTGCTTTGTAGAACGTTGTCATAGCAATTGGTGCGTTTGGGGTCATGGTTTTTTCGCTAACCACGTCTTGGTTATGCCTCCATGTATACCTTCCTTGGGCTAGCGCTACTTTGCAAGAGCTTAGGACATGTTCCACTGTTTGTTTCTTCTGACAGAGCGGACATGCTGGGTCATCTGATTTCCCCCATTTCACTAAGTTTGCATTCGAGGGGAGCAGGTCATATACAGATCTGAGGAGGAAACTTATCCTTAGAGGAGCCATGTGCCACATATCGTTCCAGCTGAGACTTCTTTGGAGTTCACTGTCCCATGTTGTCCATTGCCCCTGTTGACCTTGCTGGACTGCCTTCTGCACTCTTTTGACATCTTCTTCTTTCTTCAACTCCTGTATGATCATGTCTCTTTTTTCCTTCCTTTTGGCTTTGGACCACCACTGCATTTTTGTTGCTCCCAGTCCCTGTCTGTTGGTTTGCGTGTGTCCAATTATTTCTTTGATGCTCAGGTTTCTCTTGGCATTGTTTACAGCCTCTTGGACTTTCCATTTTTTGCCAGTTCTCAGCTTTGGCTGAACTGATCTCACGATATTGTCTTCCGATTCCTCCAGCATGCTCAACAGTCTTGCTTTTCCAACTTTGCATTCCTCCACTATGGATTTGAGAGGTAGCTTCAGCATTGCTTGACGACAGTAGAATGCAACATCAGTGAGACCAGGTGGGACACCGAGCCATTTTCTTGTGTATTTGTTGATTTTGGCTTCCGTTGCTTCCACTCCTGGTGCAAATGTCATAGATTAGCAGTGGCCACAGCAGCTTTGGTATCAGCATGAACTGTAGACACCAGACTTTGTATTTGCCTGGCAGTCCGCAGTTATCTATTTTCTTCAGGCCTTCTTCTGCTGTTTGCTTGGTTTCACATCCCCTTTGTGTGTCTTTCAGGGAGTCATCATACCATCTTCCGAGACTTTTTACTGGCTCTTCTGTGACAGTGGGGATGGCTTGGTTGGCTACCATGAATTTGACTGAATCTGCCACTTTTCCTTTTCGCAGTGAGAGACTTCGGGATTTCTTTGGTTTGAACCTCATTCTTGAAGAGACCACCACCTCATCCAGCTGCTTTAAGATTTGGTGTCTCTTCCTCATCCGTGGACAAGACTGTTGTGTCATCCATGAAAGCTTTCAGAGGAGGCATCTGGTATCCATCTCCCAGATTCACTGGACCTGAACTCTTCATTGCAGCTTTCAAGATGACTTCCATTGCCAACACGAACAGTATGGGAGAGATTGTACAGCCCATTGCAATGCCCACCTCTAGGTCTATCCAGTCCGTGGTGTATTCTTTGGTAGAGAACCGCATTGAGAACCCTTGGAAATACTTCCTCAGCATTGTTCGGATGTTTTCTGGGATGTGATACATTTCAAGGGCCAGCTGGATCATATCGTGTGGAACTGATCCATATGCATTCGCCAGATCAAGCCAAACTACGTCAATGTCTTTCTTCTCTGCTCTTGCTTTTTGGATGGCATCCCAAATCAACGTGGCATGTTCCAAGCATCCAGGCATTCCTGGTATGCCTCCCTTTTGGACTGACATATCCAGATACTTGTTTCCAGTCAGGTATTTTGTCAATCTTGCTGCCATAACAGAGAAGAAGATTTTCCCCTCGACGTTCAGAAGTGATATTGGCCTGAACTGGTTGATGCTGCTGGAGTTCTGCTCCTTCGGAATGTACACTTCTTCAGCTCTCATCCATTGGTCGCTGATCTTCTGGTTCCTCCATGCTGATCGAATCATCTTGTGGGGCCACTCGAGCACTTTTGGGCATTTCTTGTAGAGCAGGTATGGTATTCCGTTTGGTCCGGGTGCTGACTTGGCTCTGGCTTTCTTTACTACGTTCTTCACTTCATCCAGTGCTGGTGGTTTGTTATTGAATTTTCCTTCTGGCGCTGCAGGCCAAACCAGATTCTGGATTTCAAGTGGTGCCTCGCGCTGAGAATCGGAATATGTTTCCCTGAGATGCTGCTCTAGGGTTTCCTTGCCCACTGTGAGAGTCCCTGATTTGGGTTGTTCAAACAGCTTTCTTGTAAAGTCAAAGGGATCTTTGAAGAAACGATCTTGAGTCTTCTTCTTTTTGCTCTTTCTTCGCCTTGCTGATTCCACTTTGCTGAGAGCATTGTGTTTGGCTTTCAGATCTTTCCAGAGTTCCAGGAGCCCTTGCTTCTCGAATTCTGAGGCAGTTTTCATTCGCTTTTTAAGCTTCCTTTTCTTCCCCCGGATGCTCTCCATCTGTTGCTGTCTTCTGGATTTCTGGGGAGGCGTTTTTGTCTTCGGTTGCTTCACTCCATAAGTGTCCCTGCAGATAGAGTATATGATGTCTCCGTATGTGTCAAGTTTGTGTTCCAGCGTACTGTTCCCTATTAGCGCATTCAGCTTTAAGGAGAAGTTCCTCATCTAATTTCTCCCATTGTTCTTTTGCACCGGCAGGCGGCAAAGTGAGTTTTTCACGTTTGGCGTTAAGAGCTTGTGCAAAATCCGCACCAGAACCATCAGCGTGGATGTCCTTGGCACTATGGTTTAAATCCTGGCCTTGGTCATCCAACGTCTCACCTGCTATCGCAGTGCGCTGCTGCTGGTTCGTATGAGTCTTCAAACAGCCCATTTTTGTCCTGTGGATTTTCATGCCGCGTTTGGTGGTGAATCTCCTTCCACACGCACACGGAAATTCCATCTGGTCATTAATCATGATCCGTTGTGCGTTTCCAGTCATACTATAAGAACGCACTAAACGAGAATTAGGATAGGTCAGCATGAACAAAATTTGTTTAAACAGCAAGATTCACAGAAGAAAATGAGCTTTAAGTTGGATCAGAAAAGAGGAAAGGCTAGTCGAATTTCTCGGATCAAGTGGCATTATATTTTACAGAAAAAGCCCACAATGGACAAATGATCGGAAAACATGAGTTCAAGTAGTATTAACCATACGGTGCCACCAACCGAATATTTGATCTGAGACAACATTCGCTTTCAGTGTTATTGAGAAAACAGTTGGTTGGAGACCATACCCTATTTTTAGCATCCCCCCCCCCCCCCCCACGTGCACACACATACACAACAAATGTTTTAGTGAAGTATGTGATATGAGTGAAAACTTCAGAATTCCCTCCATGAATAGTTAATGATTAGATACACGTGTTATTTTACAATCCCCCCCCCCCCCCATGTATAGAAAACATGACCCCCACATCTGTTTACCATTCAGCAACTTGAAACATGGCAGACGACACGCTTCCCACCACTCGTGTACAAAAAGTCAACTTTTGTGGCTGAAGAAATAGCAGATCTCATTACACCTATATGCTGGTTCGGATCTTGAGTCTGTTAATTCACTCAATGGCTGGGAAAGTAATGACGATTTGACGCGTGCAGGCGATATCTCGATATGATGGTGCAAAGCCAGGACAAGATTGATGCAGCCAAGATGCAGTTTCTAAGAAGAATGTTGAGAGTTCCGTGGACAGCAAAGAAAACAAATGAGACAGTCCTGATGTAGGCAGACACAAGAAGATCATTGATAAGGAAGATTAGTAAAAGACAGGCAAAATTTATAGGCCATTTTATGAGGAAAGGGGAATTACAGCACCTGTCACAACAGGATAGGTGGAGGGAAAGAGAGCACCAGGTAGACCCAGGGAGAAAATATTGGACGGCCTTGCAGGGTGGCTGAGGACAGAGAGGGTGGAAGATGTGCTGCAGCAACAAGGGATAGATGCATATTGAGGGCCATGATCGCCAACGCCATGTGGCAGGGCACATGATGGTGATGATGATGATATTGCAAGTCGGACATTACCCAGATGACAGTTAGCGTCTTTCGCTACTCGCGTTGGTGACTGACATTCCGAAAGCGCTGTTGCTTGTTAAACCTGTTGATTTTAAAGTAAGACAGATGAAGAAAAGTCTGCATCACAAAGTCTCAGTGAGCGCTTTAAAAGATATCCCTGTCTTCCATGTCCATCTTGAAGATCTTTTTCTCACTATGAACAATATGTACTTGTATAAACACAGAAAAATATGTTTCGGTCGTACATATGCACATCACTCATTGGCTGCTTGGAAAGACGGCAAACTTGGGATACCTTTCGGGGCATGTCAGACCTAGCTGAACAGTGAATTGGGCTGTGTCTGGAGCATTTTGCCTGGCCACTTTAGCGAGCCGTTCAAACATCCCCTACGGTTGAAAAAAGGCAACGTTGGGAGTTTCCGACTGCTTACTGGCGAGACTATACTAAATGAAAAGGAGCTGGCAGCAATGCGAGCTGGTGGCAGGCAGTGCAGGCTGCCCAAAATAGAGATGAAGGCCAAGAGTAGGACGAGAGAGGCTCTTCCATTCTCTCTTGGTCTGGAGGTTGGGCTGGACCTGGTTGGTGTGCGTTGTGTGGCTATGTCCCTCGATTTGTCATCTCCCCACCTTGCCATTCAGTTTGTAAACAAGGTAACTGATGCTATGGTCCGAATGGGTCATGCAACCCATGGACAGCCCCTCTTTGCTTGATGAAATGACTGTTGGGTGGCGTCGGGAGCTTGGGAGGTGACTGTCTGGAGAGTGGTATTCCGGGTCCCCTCAGCACCTTTGGGTGTTTCTTGATAACATACATTTGTACAAACACAGAAACAGGTGTTTTGGTCGTGCATATGCTTACCACTCTCATTTGACCTGATGTCATCATCATCGTCGTCGTCGTCGTCGTCACCATCATCATCATCATCGTCATCGTTATCGTCATCATCATTATCACCATCATCATGTGCCCTGCTGCATGGCGTTGGCGACCATGGCCCTCCACACGAATCTATCCCATTGCTGCATCTATCCCACCCTCTCTGTCCTTAGCCACCCTGCAAGACCGTCTAATAAATTTTCCCTCCAGCTTTCCTGTTGTGACCAGGTGTTCTAATTCCCCTTTTCCTCATAATATTTCCTTTGAATGTTGCTTGTCTTTTCCTAATCTTCTTTAGTAATGATCTTGTGTCTGCCTCCTTCAAGAGTGTCTCGTTTCTTTTCTTTTCTTTTTTTTTTCGCTGTCCTTGGAACATTCTTTTTAGAAACCACATTTCGGTTGACGTGATTTTTTTGGTGTAAACACAGAAAGAGGTCTCTGTTTTAGATGTCCGTCATGCTTCACTACGCCTAGTGTATAAATGAAGAACCGTCGTGACGTGTGAGATTAAAACTCTTTGACAACATTATTGAAAACAATCAGTAACATTTTCTTTTCTGAACACTTGTCTAAAACCATTAGAAATTATCACTATTGATATGTATTGGTTTTCTAAATGTATAGCGTTATTCACCAAACTTAACTGGACTCAGTGTGCCTTACACATAAGACTGTTAGGCGAGCTTACCACAGTCCATAATGTTGTAGCAAAGTCTGCATCGTTGGTGGTCATGCATGCTGGGTGTTTTCATATTTCCATATACGCGAGCCTCTGATATGAATTGCAGGGTCTTTACGGTATTCTGTATGTGTATACACATGACGGGGTTAGACACTGGCATGTCTGAACAGGTGTTGGGAAAATGGACAGCTCTATGCAATTTGGAGGTACTTTCACTTCTTGCGAATCAAAATTTATCTAAAACACTGTGAGAACTCTTTTTAGAATATTTTGTATTCAGCTTCAGTTTCAGGCTAGAGAAGACAAGGTCGTGACTGTAACCTGTTATTAAACCAGTTGGAATGATCTTGTTTTCACTGTGCCAATGCTGGATTTAAAGCGACGTGACATCAAGATGTAATGTAACTGGACATGATAAAGACTGCGATGTATTTTTAAAAAAATTCGATAACTGTATAAAACGAACCGTTCCTGGCAACTATGAGATGACGCAAGCTTGCATGGTTTGGTCATGTCACCTGTCGCTATGTGCTGTCTAATATCATCCTTAAGGCTACTTAGAGATGGGGAGGGGAGGGGGTAAGGCCATCGCTGAGATCAACGGAGGATGGCAGAGCTAGGTGGCAGACATGAAAAACTGGGCCAATCTCAATACAACCAAAATGCCTGTTGCTCCTGTTGTATCTTCTCAGTTCCCCCAACGGTTTCGTTGGGTATGGGATCAGAAGAAAAAGAAGTATTGTACCTGGTCCATGAAAACAAACAAACAAACAAAAAACCCACACTGATTTCTTTGCCTCAGAACCTGGCACTTCCTTTCTGATACTGACACCGTGAAGTACTTTTGTAACGATCTTACAGCTCGTGTGCAAAAATCTTCATAGTCTGTATTTACGTGGTGTGACCGTCAAAGTGCCTTCAGTGAAGCATTGAAACATCTCATGCAATGTCTGGAAATCATCTTTCCCCAGGGCTTATATGTTTGATACTGATTTGCCAAGTGGTACACAATAAAGGCCACGCCCACCCAAAACTTGAGTGCTCTTCTTTAGTGTGGCTCTCTTCATCTTTGCTATGTTGCATAGAAGGCTTGAAGGTTATTTCTTTCACATGAAAACATAACAATGACGTGCATGTTGAAGCGGTACATGTACCTTCGTTATGTATAATCAACTGGGCATTACGTGTGAGCATGGTATGCGTGTGTATACGTAATTAATGTTATATGATTGATAACACATTATTTTGCACATGATTTATTATACTTTAGTGAATGAGGACAAAGTGGTAAAAGAAGCATAAGGTCTTTACTCTTCTTCCTCGATAAAATAGTAATTTATTCGTTTGTTCATACTTCCTTGAACTTGCAGCTTAATAACGAACGTATAGAAAGTGTTTTCTTGATCTTGTTATTCTTTTTTTCTCTCTGTAATTTAAAAAAATTCATATTTGTATTTGGGTGGAGTGCATGTCTATCCATGAAACAGCTCAAGTACAATGGACTCCTAGAACAACATCAGAACTCTCTCTTTCTCTCACCCTCTCTCTCTCTTTCTCTGTTGCTGACTCCATCTCTCTCTCTTCTATTCTTTTGCAGTTGAACGGTCCAAATAAGGACAAAAAATCTATCTGGTGTTATGGTGTGTTTATACGGCAAACTATTATGCCACTCACTGAGATATTACACATGTATAACAATAGGATGTGTTCAAAATTGTCACGAACATTATTTCATACTCAAATAGAAATTGTAATCCAAAACGCTTGTCCACTTCGTCCAACCTCTTTGGAAAAAGAAATCCATTTATTGCTTTTGTCCTTTATGCCCTATGTTTGTCAAAATCAGACAAATATATATGTTATATACATATACATAAACAAATTCTACAGTTTGCATGACACCAGTCCAACTGTAAATGTGCTTAAAGATCCAAGCAGCCCTACGAAGTATTGACCTAACCCGAAGACAGGTACAGGAAAAAGCACAGAAAAGTAACAATATAGACTTGTTATATCTTCCGTTACAGACAAGAACTTAACCAATACCCTGATTAGAGAGTGGTGTATGTGGTATGATTTATAATGATAATTAGGCTTGCATTGCTGTTGTAATACAAGATATTGCTGGAAAGATGCTGGTGGCATGAAAATATGAATCTAAGGAAGACATATTAAACTGGTGGTATAAAAATATGTATCCAGCCCCCAATCCATCTTTGTTAGAGTATGACCAGTGGCTTTCACAACAAAGCAGTGTCAGCGTCAGTGTCATGTCAGTCTCTCTCTCTCTTTCTGTCTCTCATTCTCTGTCTTTCTCTCTCACTCTCTCTCTTTCTCAAATTGTATACACTTCCATACAGGCACAGATCTAAGACAGCATTAAAGATAGCAAATCGACGAAAAACTTTTAATCTAAAAGAGTGGCCAATGGATGAATGTAGTTTTCTAATGCCATTTATATGAGATGAAATAAAGCTTAAAATTCTATGTCGGTTATGGGGATTCGTTAGTACTGGAGGAATATTGCACAAGAAAATTATAAACGCATGAGTTGTATGACAAAGTTCTGTCAGGTTGAAAGTAGGCGTCTGATTTTTCTGTATTGCTTTGTTTTGCTTTTTGAGTGTTGGGGAGATCTAGTCTGCCAAACGCTTATACACCTTCAACAGAATGGGCTTGTTCGTTGTCTGTTAATCACGCTTCAGAGCCATTTCTGTTTTAAACTGAATGCTGACTATCGCGAATGAACACACGCGTTTTAGATTGTGAAACTTGTCGTTGTTTTCCCCTGTCTGTTTTGGCAGAAAGGGAGAGAAGATCTCAAATGAGCTGTGTGGTTTTTTTTTTCATGGGGACAGGCGTGCTGAGTTGCACAATATGTAGGCAGGTTGTTCTTGTGATTAGACAAGAGGGTAAGACTCTTAACTTCGTGTGGTATCCTGGTGTGATTTGTATTTAGTGGTTCGCGAGTTTCATAGTGTTCAGATGTTGTAGGTGATGTGTCTGTTTAGGTAGGCTCAGCTCCAAAGGCCTATGATTCTGCTGTACACATTATATTGTCATTTGTTCAGAGGTCTCTTGCTGTGAAATTAAGCCACAAGTTAGTTGGTCTGATTTTCTACCGACTTTTTTTTATTTAGACCTTTCCCCGCATGGGGTATAAGCCTTTATAATAAGATCTCCATAGTCGTCTGTTCTGTGCTTTTTCCTGTAGCTATTTCCAGGCTAGGCCCATCCTCCATGTGGCTGCGTGGAGGTCTTCTGGCCAGCTAGTTCTTGGCCTGCCTCTCTTTCTCTTCTCTTTTTGGTTCCATATCAGGGCCTCTTCGGTGACACATGACGTTCATTTTGACGTGTGTTCGTGACCTATTCTTACTTTCTTCTTCCAGTTTTGCTTTATTTTGGCAGTTGATATGCATTTTTCCACAGATCAATGTGGCTAATCTTATCTGGTTAGTAAGTTTGAGGATTACTTTCAGACTACTGTCGATAAAACTTTGCATTCTGTTTATAAATCTAGGCTGTTTTTTAGAGCCAAGGGAAAAAGTCAGGGTTTCAATGTTTAATCTACCTTGATGGTTTCCACACCCAGTATGATTAGGTAGAAAACGCTCTTATTCTTTATTGTGGTGGCTTTGTCTGGCACACCCCTGATATTACTGTTGCCACGGGTGTCTGAAAATCCATTGTTTTGCAGGGTATGTGCAGCATAATGTTGAACAATTGTCAGTGTCAGCCTTGCTGTAAGTGCAGTTGTGTCTTACTGTTGTTGTCAATGCTGTTTGTCGTCGCGTCAGTCATTGTGTAGTGACTGTTTTCTGTTTTCGTTCCTTATGCAAATGTGTCAACTTTGTTGTGTGTTTATTTTGTTCCTTGTAAGACTATGTCAGTGCCACTACTATGATGTTAAATTAGTAATCCAACGTGCAAGTCTGCAACAGTCATTCAACAGTCAGAAGCTCAGATCAGTTCTTTTCTTTGTTAGAGTGTAGCAGTGCCACAATGTGATTTCTGCACTAGTAACTCCAGTAAGGCTATCAGGAAATTTATTCCACAATCAGGATTCTACACTGTTGCTGTTTGATCATGTGAATGATAATGTGTCAACCGCATCTACATCGTAATATGGTTTATTGTCGTTTTATAGCATGTGCGTATGCATGTGGGGAGGGGAAGGAGGGTATACAAAAAAGCGCTTTTTTTCCTTGTAAGTCGTCATATCATGTATAGACTTAGTGTTTCGTTTGTGGTTGTAGGGTAGTTGGGTAGATCCACTTCCAGAAAGGTTTTGTTTTTTCGCCCTTCATAACTAAGAACGTGTTTGACTCTGATCACGCACAAACAATGGCATTTGATAAACCACGAGGCACAGACAAACATCAGCAGAAACTGCCATCATCATTGAAATTAGTCATACTAATGGTGATAGTGCGGTCAGTGTTTGACAACGTCCACACTCAGAATGAAGGACACACAGAAGGACACACAGATGATTCCATTCACCACACAGCTGATGATGGCGCGAGAACTGACGTTGTGAATAACTTTCTTACAGTCAGTGGCACAGGCGTATCTCTCTCGGCTTTCAATGCATCTGATAAATCAAACTTTGATGCTACACACTTACCTCTCTCAACCGTGACAGAGTCTAACACATTGCGTGATTCAAGTCAATCTTTCTCAACCATCACAGAGTCTGATATGGTCAGTTGGACAATCCCAATCAATTCCAGACCAGCGGAAGACACAAACAGTTGCATTCAGTGCAACTGGACTCAAATTCACACTCATGCTACACGCCTAAAAGGGCCTGAAGGCCGTGTGGAGTGGACTGAACCTTCCAAGAGCTGTTCGTGTATTCAGGAACTTTCTTGGCACATCATCACGCCGGTTCAAGACAACATGGGTATAGTTTTGCACTTCACTGAGTTCAACTTCAAATGGTACGAACGTCTTGAAGTGTATGTTGGAAATCGTCACACTGAGGATAAGCTGCTGTTTCGTCATCCTGATCTGACCACTGCTGTTCTGCTTTTGCCTCATGGTGACATTACTGTGTGGGTCAGGACCATGCCTTGGCCTTTCTTCACTGTAGAGAATGCTCCATCCAGTTTCAGCTTCAATTACTCCACACATCCTCTACAATTCTTGCCCAATGCTTTAGCACAACTACATATGGAGTTCAGACGTGTGGCTCCTCTAGTTGCTGAAGATGCTCTGTATGACTGTTCTTCTGCCAGTGTTCCTTCCTATATCCTGTGTGACAAGGCGCAGCAGTGCATAGGGGGAGAGGATGAACCTGCTGACTGTCTCTACAGGTCAGTGTCTTGTGGTCACCCCTGGTTTCTCCATCATGATCGTTGCCTTCAAGTCGTCATCACACACACAAAAGACATCCCTCAATGTCAACCACAGTCTGGTGGTAAACTAGCAGTCCTGCCAGCTCCTGAAGAACCCAAGCTGCTGGCTCATGTGATTGCACGTACTGGTATCCCAGCCATGTGTCTTGCTGTTGATCTGACCTATAAACGCATATTCAGCAAATCTCTACAGATGGAGTCACAGTATCGACACATATGGCAATGGGGACAAGGTATCATGAACCATGGGGATCTGCCACAGCAAGACATCCCATTAGACTCCAAGTTTGCTCTGTTCTTCTCACATGGAAAGGTATCAGTCAGAACCTTTCATGGATCAGAATGTAGCCACAACACTACAGTGGCTGGTTTTCTCTGTATGAAGAACCACGATAACTCCACTAACCTAGAAGTAAACAGTCCACGATCTGAAAGACTTCGTGTTCATTCTGGGACCACATACAATGACAGCGACATAGCTCTGCCTCAAATGGTTAGGCTGAAGAATTGCACAGATGGTTCTTTTGTGCTCCGGTTTCAGAAGTGTCCCCAGAAAAAAGAAGGATTGCCCTGGTCTCCCAATAACTTCAAGCTGTTTAACTGCATGCTGGGGAGTCAAGTTCACTATGCCTTGGTATGTGATGGACACAGTGACTGTGAAGATGGCAGTGATGAGATAGGTTGTGACATTCCCACTGATATCTCTATACTTCAGTCCTACCATGTCTGCGCCAATGGACAACTCATCCCATTTACCAAAAAGTGGGTATGAATGGTGACAATATATAGTAATAGTAATAATAATAATAATAATGATAATAATAATAATAATAATAATAATAATAATAATAATAATAATAGTAATAATAATAATAATAATAATAATATTAATAACTCACTTTTGTGTAGCGCTATTCTCGTACACATAGGCGAAGACTCACTGCGTTTTACATGAATTAGTTCATTTTTCCCAATCAGCCCCATGCCTATTGGTCAATTATACTAATTCCCACTCCTGGTCCCCCCCCAACACACATAATATTCACTTTTTTTTACCAAGACTTCAGAAAGACAAGAAGGCTAATTGGTCTTCAAGTGGTGGGGAATCAACCTATCTCTTCAATGTATTATACAAAGGCAGCCAGGAAATGCCCTGCTCTTCACGATTTTCAACTGCCGTGGGATCTTTGGCGTGCGCAGCCAGAAGGCACATGGGTCCAACTCGTTTATCGTCCCTTTCTGAAGGACTAGACGTTCAGCTCGATTTTCCAGTCAAACCAAGAGAAAAGTCAAGGACTTTAAGGGGAGCGAACCCAGGAACTCGAGTTTAGTTATTGGCAGCAAACATCTGAACCATTCTGCCACTCTGCTCCCTGTATGGAGAGCTTGCTGCAGGAACCCAACCCACAAAGAGTCCACTGGTTCGTTTTAGATATGTTTACAAACGTGACTGAAGTCATTTAATAACATTGTGGACATGAGGGAAGCGACAGTTATAATCACGGTGTCTGGCAACATGCTCCACGTGCAGGTATCGCCATTGCAGAGGAGAAACGAACTCGACTATGGTCGGACAGAAGATAGAGAAGAAAAGCTGCGGCAACTACTACCCAGCCACAGCTATCAGCTTTCGTCTGTGTCGGCTCAGGCAAGGACTGCCACACGCGAATGTTTGTCTAGCTACAGCTGATAAAATCCACATCCAACCCATTCCTCAACTGGGTGTATAAATTGTTTAATTAGACACACGCAGTAATCATTGATTGCACTGTTGAAGCATTCACCCCCCCCTCTCTCTCTGTCGGTCGTTCTCTCTCTCTCTCTGTTGTTCTCTCTCTCTCTCTCTGTGTCGTTGTTTCTCTCTGTGTGTCATTTGATTGGTCATTATGGCAGCTTTTCATCGCTCTCGCTCTCTCAATCTCTTTCTTTCTTTCTCTTTCTCTTTCTCTTTCTCTATCTCTTTCTTTCTCTCTCTCTTTCTCTCTCTTTCTCTCTCTCTCTTTCACTATATCTCTTTTTCTCTCTCTTTTTTCTCTCTCTCTTTCTCTCTGTATTTCTCTCTGTCTCTGTCTCTCTCTGTGTCTCTCTCGATATATCTCTCTGACTGTCTCTCTGTCTCTGTCTTTGTCTGTTTCAGTCTCTGTCTGTCTGTCTCTGTCTGTCTGTATCTCTCTCTCTCTCTCTCTCTCACATACACACACATTCTCTCTCTCCCCCCACCCCAGCCAGAGCAGGACTAGACACCATAGCAATACACGCATTGACTGGTGCCACAGTATTACAGTAAGCGAGTGACACTGCAACAACACAAGCGATAATCGATTCCCCACAAACGGATACAACGTGTGACAGTAGAAAATAAGCAGTGGGTAACACTACAACACCAGCAGTGGATGGCACAACAGCAACAGAATATCAGGATTACAATACATGTACAACAGCAGAGGCAGTGGATGACACAAGAACTCTCTAGACAGAAGATGACATCAAGTCTCCAGAAACAATGTGTGATCCTGCAAATACACAACGAGAATACTATTACACTCATTCATTTAGACGAGTTTATACAGAATAGGTAGTTGTGTTGTGATTCAGACCTTTAATTGTTTATTTATTTACTTTATATGTATGTTCCTTTTTTGAAGGAAAGATACACAGATACACGTGTAATTTACATGTAACCAAGATCATTCCAGCGGAAGGCTGATAAAACACCAGTATAAATTATATTCTAGGTAAAACATAGTCTAGGTAGGGCCTCAGGACCAGGCCAGCTGATGGGTTTATGTGCTGGCTTAAGGGTTGTGCCATGATCACCTACACATGGCACCTGTGACGTTAGTGCATATGGAATTCGTTCCAAGCACGGATACGTCATCTTGAGAAACTGAAACTGAAACTTACACTCATTCAAACAGCAAACTGTGTATGGCTCTGTCTGTCTGATCAGACAACAGATGTACCTGACTGAGGGATCAGCTGGGTGTGGAACAGCGTCGGCTGCTGTGGTTGAAGAAGGTGATTCTTGATTGGAAGTCCCAGTCTTGGGCACAGCTGACACACATGAAGGCTGCACCCTGTCCACCAGCATCCCACACTGTAAACTATGCTAGCAAAACAAAAACTTAACCCTTTGACTCCCTCACCCTATCCACAAGCTCCCTGCAGGAAGCTGGTGAATAGAGTGAAGGAGTCATAGGGTTAAGTTTTTGTGGTTGATAGGTAGGGTGCAGGAGTCAAAGGGTTAATGGCTGTGGCTGAGTGGTTGCTGTGGCAGCTCTCTGTCTGTCTGTCTGTCTATCTGTCTGTCTCTCCCTGTTGTCTGACCACAGTCAAGTTAGTAGTTTTTCCTCTACAATGGCGATGTCTGCACGTACAGCATGTGGCCAGACATAGTAATTTGTTACTGTCTCTCTTCCTCATTGATATCAGTAGTGTCCAGTAAATCAATTCAAAAACGCGCGGGTCGTAAGTATGACTGGACAATTGCTGTTACGAGAGGGATGCTTTTCCTTTCTGTGTGTTCATTCTTTTGTCCTGCTCCCCTCCTGCCCTCCCCACTCCTGGTCTCTGAGTGTTTTGTACCCATCAGGTTTTTTTAATCATTGCTAGTGAATGCTTTGGTGAATGACGAGAGTGCGCACTTTGATCTGATTTATATGTATCAAAATCTGGAGCTGTATAAACGTCATTATGATGATGTTGACAATCATGATGATGATGATTATTATCATTATCATTATCATTATTTTCATTATCATAACTTAAGTTCACATTTGCAAACCCCCACGCAGTGCAGCAGTGCTCTCTCTGTGGGCTTGGATCCCACAGCAAGCTGTCTGTTCAGGATAACTGTAGGGATGTGACAGATATGGCCAGGTCAATGCAGTCATCGTTATGTGAAGAGAATATACATGCTCAGCATGCTGATCTGGTTCAGGACGTCCTTGTTTGGTTTCAGTTTCAGTTTCTCAAGATGATGTCTCCGCGCTCGGAACGAACGTCACAGGTGCCATGTGTATGGCGATCATGGCACAAGCCTTAACCTGCACATAAACCCACAAGCTGGAAAAAGCCTTAAACTTGCACATAAACCCTTGTTTAGCACACTGTCAGTCCAGAACATGCCCAGGATCCACAGAATAAGGATGCACGTGAAAAGCTATTGAGACGGTAATCCTTGGTGCATATAGGTTGTCCCACTTTTGTTTCCACAGGCAGGGGTACACAGTATGCAAGCTCTGTCTACTCGTCTTGGTGGCTTTAGTGAGCTTTTTATTCTCCCACACTCTCTTGGACAGCTTGAACATGGCTACGGCATGCAACTTTCCCTATCCTCCTGTTTTGCTCTGGGTCAAAGGATAGATTGTTGGAGAGTGTTGATCCTAGGTAGGTGAATTCATTTATCTTTTGCAGTGTGTGATCATGGATGCTGATGTTGGCGTCTTTGCTGATGATCTGGTCCATGATATCCTTTCCTTCATGGTGACGATGAGGCCAAGCTCTTGGCGTGCATGCACTAGGGAGCTGGTTAGTCTCTGGACACCAGGCTGTGTGTGGAATGTCAAGGCGGCATCATCAGCTAAAGATATGTCCTGACACATTGTGGTTTTCGCACTGAAGTGAGCAAGGTTTGAGATCTTGCCATTGGACGTAGTGTGTCGACACGCTCCGTCCTCAGAGCATACAACAATAAACAGGAGAGGGAGATCGCAAAGCGCATCATGGCAAAGGTGCAACTATGCGTCACTTCACTTTGAATGGAGGATGGCTCTGATTATGATCCGTCAAACTGCACTGTTCCTTACATGCCATCATGGAAAGAGACTATGAGATTCAACATCTTCAGTAGGCTGAGTTCATCCTCTGTTGGAGGCAGATCCAGGCAAGGCAAGGATACTGGCAAAGGCTGATTCAGTGATCATGTTTTCAGTGGAATAAAGGTTTTGGTAGTGTTTGGCCAACCTCCACATCTGCTTTGTATGATCTTTGTTCATTCTGTATTCCTTGAAATTCAGCAGAGCAATGTTGTCAGTGATGAGCCAAAAGGCTTTCTTCATCCCCTCACACATACCTTGAACACTTTTGGTGAACAATTGCAAGCTCTGACAGAGGGTCTGTCACAGCGTATAACTGTTTGATGTTGTTTCCTTTCTGTTCTCAGACCAGAGAGATTTTTTTTTGTTTCTTTCAGATGTACATCATTTTTTAGTTGATTAGAGCTACTCTCTTGGCATCGATGACAGGTTCCACCTCAGGTGAGCATCAAACCAATGGTATACAGCAGGTTGTCTGAGTGGCCAGGGCACACATTCCCAATGGCCAGTTGTATGACCGGTGATTTCCAATTCATTTTCTTTGGTTTGTCTGATGCAGCGATTGCTGTCAAGCAGTCAATGGCAGATCAGCATCTTATTGTCTGGGAGCTGCCCGCATTGAGGTGACCTATGGCTTTCAGTTTCAGTTTGTCAAGACGACGTCTCAGTGCTCGGAACAAACTCCATATGCACTCATGTCACAGGTGCCATGTATATGGTGATCACGGCACAAGCCTTTAGCCTGCACATAAACCCATGGGCTGGCCAAGTCCTGAGAAAAGCTGTGGCTAACCAGTGAGAGATGACCGTCACAACTTCGGAGAAATCCGTAGTATCTCTACCTAACTGATTTGGATTTATGACTCGTATCTGCTGCCTCTCATGCTGATTTTGCTTCCTTGCAGCAGCACTGAAGTAAACTCTCTGGGGCACAGGTACAGGTGCCTGACTCTGCTGTTATTCAGTAAGACACGCATATATTAGTTTTTTAAATGAATTACATACAAAATTTACTTGTGTCCATTACATATGAGATTATTTTACGTAAGATTTACATGTAAGATGATTTTATACACGAATTACGTGTATGATGTGTTTTCTCTACGAGAATCATATTGTATTTCTGATACAAATAACTCTATGATATGAGTATGGCTTGTAACAGGATCTGCATGTGTGATTATTTTTCATACAAAATTTACATCTGATGGTTTGATACAGATTTGCGTGTGTGACTTTTTCTTTGATGTTGTTTAAAATACAGGAACAACATCTCTGGTTTTAAAGCAGTTACGTGTATGTTTGGTGGCTTACACAGGAATTACAAACGCCAGGGTTTTACACAAGCATTACACGTCCAATGGTTTTATACAGGAATTACATGTGTGACGGTGCCATAGACTGTCTGGACCAAAGTGACGAACGTCTGTGTACCACATGCACAGAAGGGACAGTCCTGTGTCCTGGTTTTGGCTGTCGACCTCCCAGTTATGCTGATTTCCTACATTGTGCCATTTCTGACACAGGTAGGTGTATACACCACACACACACACACACACACACACACACACACACACACACACACACACACACACACACACACACACACACCACCACACACACACACACACACACACACACACACACACTCACACACACAAACAAACACACACACACACACACAAACACACACACACACACATAAATATGAAGAGGAAGATGATGATAATGACGACAATGATGATGATGATGATAATAAAATGATAATGATAATGATAATAATAATAATATAATAAATAATAATAATAATAATTACAATAGCTGTAAAGTTTGTCTATGGACACGTCTGTTGGGAAACAAAGTCCCCAAAGGTTACACGGCAGTATTCACATCATGAGGCACAGTGGTAAACAAAAGGTATACCACTGGAAGACAACAAGATGGTATTCACATTTTTCCATAACTGACCCACCAAGAGCTTAATTTCTGGAGGCAAAATTATAATGTTCTTTTTCAAGATTTTTTATATGACAGGAGATGGGGAACATTTTCATGTTTATGATTTTTGATAGTTTATATTTTCATCTATTTCGAAACAAACTGAATTCAGAAGACTATACATCGTCTTCCACTGCTCAAATGTTTAAAGAATACAGCTTTGTAATGTTCATATTCCACGTGTCGAGTTTGTTGCAGAAGGAGGTTGTTTGGTTTATCTATATGTTAAAGTTTGTAACAATATGAACAATGAATATGTGCTCTTGTTTTCCAGACAAAACAGAAACCTTGTTTAACACAGACACACGATTCCCAGACAGTAATGGTAAGTGCAATTTCAGGCATGCATTTGTAAACGGCATTCTAATTCTATCTATAAAACATAATACCTATATGAACGCTAGCAATGAAAGTGATATTTGTTAAGTTTATCCAAATTTGATTCCATATCCGCATAGTTTGAAAGAGCAAAACGTCTGTTTCTTAACATATTTCAACACAAAATTGTATATGTTGAACTTTGGCATTTGAGAGATATACATTGCAAAATTTTGACCCCCCTACTTTTCTTTCATGTAATAGCTTTTGAATTATGTGATGATGATAGACTTTCCAGTTGGTTCAACAGATGAATAGGCATATTGGTCCACAACGCCTGGTGTAGACCTTCAAGTGGGATATGTGATTAACCCTTTGACTACCACTGGATGAAGCAGCGGGCAATTTGTAGTCTTTCTTTTATTTGTTTTGTATTTGGTGGATTCTTATCTATATATATATATATGTAAATGTATGTGTGTGTGTGTGTGTTGTGTGTGTGTTGTGTTGTGTGTGTGTGTGTGTGTGTGTGTGTGTGTGTGTGTGTGTGTGTGTGTGTGTGTTGTGTGTGTGTGTGTGTGTGTTTACAGCTGAAATGCCACCAGTATCTGCAAAGGGTCCAGGCGTAGACCTGGTGATCATATTACACTCCACCAGTATATTAACAGACCGTGACTACAGTTTTATCAAAACCCAACTGACAATGATGCTAAGACACATGAAAAGGTCCAGCCTCAACGTACGTTTGGGCTTCATGCTGTTTGATTCACAAGCTCATGTGCATTTTCTGTTGAAAGATGTGAGCAACATCACTGAGAGCGAAGTAACAAATTTCCCTTTGCAATCTTCTGGAGGAACTAACATAGCTGGGGCGCTCTGTGTAAGTTGTGTTGTGACTCTCTCTCTCTCTGTCTCATTCTCTGTCTCTCTGCCTGTATGACTGCTTGGCTGTCTCATCTGTCTGTCTGTCTGATTGTCTCTCTCTCTCATCTCTCTGTCTGTCTATCTCTCTCATTCTTCTCTCTGTCACTCTCTGTCTCTCTCTCATCTCTCTGTCTGTCTGTTTGTCTGACTGCTGTCTCTCTCATCTCTCTCTCTGTGTCTATCTCTCTCTGTCTGTCTCATCTTTCTCTGTCTGTCTCAAGCATCTTGCATAACATCGTTCAAAACTCTGATACTACAAAATAATAATTCCCATAGAATGAGGTGAATAGATAAGGGTATATTGATTAACGTCAGAAGATGTTGCATTTAGACATCATTTAGTCTTAGTCAAACTATTCGAGGTTTTGAGGAAACACACACACACACAACACACACACACACACACACACACACACACACACACACACACACACACACACACACATATATATATATATATACATGTATATATATACACATATAATATACACACACATATATATGTATATATACATGTATATATGTATACATATATATATATATATATATATATATATATGTGTGTGTGTGGTGTGTGTGTGTGTGCGTGTGACGGTTCAGAAACACACACACACACACACACAAACACAGAGAGAGACACACACACACATACACACATGCACGCACGCACGCACGCACTCACGCACACATACACACACTTAAACAACATAATTGGTCCCCATTTTTTGTTGTTTATTGCTGTTGCTGTTGTTGTTTTCATATCTTTTCTGTAGAACCGCGTTCTTGATGTGTGCAAGTCCTGCTTCTTCCTTTTTGTACGGTTGATTGTTGTTTGTCAGTGGGTTTCTTTGTTTATTTTTTGATTATCAAACCTTATCACTGTTTTGTTCGTCTTGATACAGATGGTGTGTGTCTTTGTTTATTTTAATCATCAAACTCTTATCACTGTTTTGCTCGTCTTGATATAGATGGTGTGTGTCTTTGTTTATTTTCACTATCAAACCTTATCACTGTTTTGTTCGTCTTGATATAGATGGTGTGCGTCTTTGTTTATTTTAATCATCAAACTCTTATCACTGATTTGTTCGTCTTGATACAGATGGTGTTTGTCTTTGTTTATTTTCATTATCAACTCTTATCACTGTTTTGTTCGTCTTGATACAGATGATGTGTGTCTTTGTTTATTTCCATTATCAACTCTTATCACTGTTTTGTTCGTCTTGATACAGATGATGTGTGTCTTTGTTTATTTCCATTATCAACTCTTATCACTGTTTTGTTCGTCTTGATACAGATGATGTGTGTCTTTGTTTATTTCCATTATCAACTCTTATCACTGTTTTGTTCGTCTTGATACAGATGATGTGTGTCTTTGTTTATTTCCATTATCAACTCTTATCACTGTTTTGTTCGTCTTGATACAGATGATGTGTGTCTTTGTTTATTTCCATTATCAACGCTTGTGACTGTTTTGTTCGTCTTGATACAATGGTGTGTGTCTTTGTTTATTTCCATTATTAACTCTTTTTTTTGTTTGTTCGTCTTGTACAGATGGTTTGTGTCGTTTAGTTCATTTTTGTTTTCAAACCTTATCACTGTTTTGTTCGTCTTGATACAGGTGGTGTGTGTCTTTGTTTATTTTCATTATCGACTCTTATCACTGTTTTGTTCATCTTGATACAGATGGTGTGTGTCTTTGTTTGTCTTTGTTTATTTTCATTATCAACTCTTATCACTGTTTTGTCCGTCTTGATATAGATGGCGAAAAAGGAAATGTTTTCTGAGCAAAATGGTGATCGTCGTGACGCAGCAAATGTTATTCTTCTGATCACAACTGCAGTGTCTGATTCCAACTCTAGTGACGCCATCAAGGAGGCTGAAGAAGCTGTTCAGGGACAAGGTTGTATAATCTATCTGTCTGTTTGTCTCTCTGTCTATCTATCTGTCTGTCTGTGTGTCTGTGTGTAAGTGTCTGTGTGTCTGTCTGTCTATCTATCAAATAGTAATAATAATTACAATATTTATATAGCGCAAAATCTTGATAAAATCAAATCTAAGCGCTGAAACAGACACACACGCACGCACGCACGTACGCACGCACACACACGCACGCACGCACACACACACACACACACACACACACACACACACACACACACACACACACACGCATGGCTATAAATGGGGAGAAAGAATAAAAGCAATAAAAGCAAGAATAAAAGCAATGGAAAATTATACAGAGCATATCATATACAATTATATATTATAACAATGTGATTCCCCTCCGAGCGGAGATAGGCTGCAGAGGGGGTTGAGTGAGGTTAGGATTTTATGCAGAGGAGAAAAGGTGAGTTTTGAGAGCGGACTTGAAGGAGACAAAAGTAGGTTGCTGACGGACTGAGAGAGGAAGTTTGTTCCAGGAGAGTGGACCAGAAACAGAAAAGGCTCGTGGACCATAGGTATTGAGCTTAGTGCGTGGAAAGCGAAAAGTCAGAGGATCGGAGGCAGAGCGGAGGGTACGTGAGGGAACATAGATCTCAAGTAGGCTTGACAGGTAATCAGGGGCTGCGTTATTGAGGCTTTTGTAGCACATGGTGTCTAGTTTGTACTGTATGCGCTTTGATACAGGGAGCCAGTGAAGTTGTGCCAGGAGAGGAGATATGTGGTCAGCTTTTTTCTTTTTGAGTACAAGGCGTACAGCATTGTTTTGAATGCGCTGTAGGATGTGAATGGTGGAGGCAGGAAGACTAGACAGGAGTTAATTGCAATAGTCAATGTGAGACATTATGAAGGAGAGAACGAGTTTTGCAGTTGTTTTGATAGAGAGATACTTCCTGATCAGCCTTATACGATGGAGATGATAGTAGCAAGATCTGGCAGTTTGAGAAACAAAGTTGTTCATGGAGAGGGTAGAGTCAATGCAGACACCAAGGTTTTTAGCTGAATCAGAAATTGGGACTGATGTGTTACATAATGGGAGAGAAAGAGGAGGCAGCTGAGAAAGTTTCTGACGGGTGCCAATGAGGATAGCTTCTGTCTTGTCGTCATTAAGCTGAAGTTTGTTGAACGTCATCCAGTTCTTAATGTCCGAGTAACACTCAGTGATGCGAGTCAACAGGCGCTGTATATTATCAGGTGAGTCACTGTCTTGAAGTTGGGTGTCATCAGCATAGAAGTGGTGTTTTATAGAGTGGGAGTTGATGATGGTGGACAGGGGTGAGGTATAAAGAGTGAAAAGAACAGGGCCAAGGACAGATCCTTGTGGAACACCACAGGTCAGGTATGCAGGTTGAGAGTAACAGTTTGTTTTCTGTTTGATAGATATGAAGTGAACCAGGAGAGAGCAATGTGAGGAGAGAGACTTTGCCAGTATCAGTTGCAAGGAGGAGATTGTTGAGAATGTGTAGTAGGGCAGTTTCAGTGCTATGGCACTGGCGGTAGGCTGACTGGAAAGGATTGAGGAGATTGTTGGCAGACAGGTGAGAGTTCAGCTGGTTGAGGACGACTTTTTCAAGGAGTTTTGACAAGAAAGAGAGATTAGAGATAGGCCGGTAATTTTTCAGTTCATTTGGGTCTAAATTGTGTTTCTTGAGGAGAGGTGGAACAATAGCAGACTTGAAAGAATCTGGGACAGTTCCAGTTTGAAAAGAAGTGTTGCTGATGTCAGTGATGAATGGGAGGAGAGTAGGGAGACAGTCGGAGTAGAGAGAATCTGGAAGAGGATCCAGTTCGCAGGTTTTGAACGACATGGATCTGATTGTGTTGAAAATTTCTTCTTGTGAGACTGGGTAAAAGTAGTAAGAGGTGTGCCAGAGAAGGAAGGTTCAAGTGGGCATGGTTGACAGGGTGTCCTGTCAAGCCTGTCAAGAAGAGTTTGTATTTTGGTGGTGAAATAGTTGGAGAATACAGATGGGAGTTCTTCATTTGTAAGTTTTGTTGGGAGAGGTAAATCTTTTCGTGTGCCAAGGAGATGATTCATGGTTGTAAA
>CM060311.1:30542651-30550151 GCA_030674185.1 Monoplex corrugatus | reverse complement strand
AGCAACAACAACAACAGACATCCCAACCCCCAAACAAACAAACAAACAAACAAACACACACAAAACAAACAAATAAACAACAACAACAACAACAACAACAACAAAACCCCAACATCAACAAACTAAGGGAAAAAGTACAAATAATTCCTCAAATCACTTGTAGACAGCATAATGGGGATACCAGGTTGTCTTAGGACCAAAAGTTTTCTGTTGAGCCTAAGAAAGAAATGTAATGTTTCCAGTATGCTGTTAAGAAAGAAATTCATATCTGTTTACGTTTTTTCCTTCATGTCAATTCATACTCATTCACTTGAATAATGCAAGACCACTGTCAGTTCAAATAATATAATGTATATAAGTATACTTAGACATGAAAATATAACAAAATATTTCTTGATATTTGGAAATAACAGTGACATTTCAATCATCCCCTGCGTGGTCCGAGTATTGTAGATTTCAAATATGTCTGTGATACAATTATCAGTACTATATGCTTACATAATTCTTTGATGATGGTGTGGTGATGATGTTGCTCTCATTTTGCAAGGATATTGTGAACACAAGTGTACATTACTTTCCATGTATTGTTTATTTAAAATAACGTGAATCGTTTGCATTTTGCTTATTAGAGTCAGGAGTGGAGGCAGAGGATTTAAAGTCTGTTTCTCAAAGAGTTTCCTGAACAAAGGTTCGTGATATAATGTGTGGAAACTGTATTGCTACTTCTCCCTCTTGACTGTGGAATAATATATGCTCCAAGTACAAAAGTTGCATGATAACAACACTTATTCAGTCGCAATGTCGTGAGTTCGCTCACGGCGGTGCGCAATGAAGCCAGTTCTCAACCCAGCAGTTGCGCTGAAGAAGTCGGCCGGATCGCCGATGAAAGCTACGCAGTAAGTAAGTTTTTTGTCACTGAGAGACAGGTTTAGCTAGGTAGTCATGATGTCTACCCCTCAGTCGTTAAAACTTCCTCAACATCTCATACGCGATTTCGACGGGAAAGTCATCAAAATTTTTAGAGAACTGGAAGAGGTACATCGATTGCTAGCCAGGTTCAGGAACCATCTTCATTTCACGCTGCATTGCAAACATCAAAATGTGTGCCCTACAAGTCTTAAGATCAAAACTAGTATGAAAGGCCAGGCAGCTAACATCATCCATCGTGCTCAACGTGCGCTCATGAACGAACGGATTAAACAAATCAACAGCCGTTTGGTTATCATCAACAACAAGATCGCCATTTTGAAGGATGAACTCAGTGCTTGTGTACCGGATACTATCATGGCGGAGACGGTTGTCTGGTCCGACTGCACTGTCAGGCGTGAACGGGACAGAGTGTGCATGCGCCACAGGAAAAAGTTTGCTAATTTGCAGGCCAAACCAAAACATGACGATTGCGTACCCATTACTCCCGTCAGTGATCAAGAAACGCAAGAAATCAAAAACAGGTGGGTGGTGAATCTGTCGGATCAAAGTTTGACTGAAGCAGAATTGTCAGTGTTGAGAAAGGGGCTCAATTTCGCGGTCACTCCAGACAAACTTCCCATCACGGAGTACATTACCAGCATCGAAACTGCGTGTTGATGGATTGGTCCTCAAACAGAAGAGGCCACACACTTACGATCAGAGTGTGTGAATATCCTCAAACCGAGCAAACCCCCAAAATCCAACATTTCCAGGGATGAAAGACTTGCACTACAGGGATTGAGGAAGAACGATTCCATCATGATTTTCCCAGCTGACAAAGGCCGTGCCACAGTCATCTTACCCAAGGGGCGGTACTATAAGAAGGCTTACAATCTGCTAGATGACAAAAAGACCTACCAACAGCTGAGCAAAGATCCCACCAGCATGTATACTGCCCCTCTGACCAAACTACTGCAAGGCCACAGAAGTCAGGAGAACTCTCCTCAGAACAGTGCCGCAGATTGTACCCCTCAGCTACTGATGTGCTCAAGTTCTACGGACTGCCTAAAGTGCTCAAGAAAGATGTACCCCTCCATTCCATTGTCGCCTCTTGAGGATCCCTGATGTATGAGACGGCCTGCTTCATTGCAGACATCCTCTCGCCTTTGGTAGGAAAGACAGAACAATCCATTGCAAACAGTGCAGAACTGGTGAAGAAGCTGTCGAAGTTTGTACCACAACCTGATGTGATTCTGGTGTCCTATGATGTCACAGCCCTGTTCACCAGTGTCCCTGTGAAGGACAGCATTGACATGATCAGGGGGAGGTTACAGGTCGACAACAGCCTTTGGCAATGCACCAATCTGCCAGTGGAACACATCTGTGAACTGCTATCCCGCTGCCTCAACACCATCTACTTCACCTTTGAAGGACACTTCTACCAACAGACCGAGGGTGCAGCCATGGGGTCCCCCGTGAGTCCCATTGTCGCCAACCTCTTTATGGAAAATTTCGAGGAGAAAGCTTTGGCATCGTTCCACACTCCTCCACGCTACTGGGGCCGCTACATGGACGACACTATGACTGTACTAAAAAGATCGGTGGTAGAAGATTTCACAAACCATCTCAACAACCAACACCCTGCCATCAAGCTCACCTATGAGGTAGAAGAGAATGGCAGCATCGCGATGTTGGATACCCGCATCACCCGGATGGAGACAGGCCTCGCCTTCTCCGTCTATAGAAAGCCAACCCACAGGACAAGTACTTACAATTTGACAGTCACCAGCCACTGGAACACAAGGTTGGAGTAATCCACACCCTCACCCACCGAGCGAAGACCATCTGCTCTATCGACACCGCTAGAGAAGAAGAGGTGCAGTACATCAAAAAAGTACTCAGTGTGTCAGGATACCAGAAGTGGGCCTGGGATATTCTGGGGGGCAAGAAAACCATACCCCACCCCTCCACTGAATGGCCAACCCCTTCGAGAGGGCACGTCTCCATGCCATACGTCAGTGGCATCACTGAGGCTCTCAGCAGGAAGATCAGGAAGTTGGGAGTCAGTGTCCACACCAAGCCCACCAACACCATCAGAAGCCACTTAGTCCACCCAAAGACAAAACAGACAAATTGGACACATCAGGGGTGATATACAAGATATATTGCCAGGACTGTGACCATAGTTATATTGGCGAAACTGAGCGCAACTTGCACAAAAGATTAAAAGAACACAAACGTGAGTCCTCTTCAGTGGGAGAACATCTGACCCACACCCAACACCACTTTGAAAAGGACAGTGTGCAAGTTCTTGACAAGGAAGCAAGATGGTTCCAGGGGGGAGTAAAGGAGGCAGTTTACATCACCTCAAGGAACCCCACCCTCAACCGTGACCGGGGCCGACACAACCTGCCATCGGTGTACTCCTCACTTATTCAGTCGTACTGTCGTGAGTTCGCTCACAGCGGTGCGCACTGAAGCCAGTTCTCAACCCAGCAGTTGCGCTGAAAAAGTCGGCCGGATCGCCGATGAAAGCTACGCAGTAAGTAGCTTTTTTGTCACTGAGAGACAGGTTCAGCTAGGTAGTCATTATAACACGATTTCTTTTGTTGCAGTGGGAAAATTACCTCCTATTGTGGACAAAGCGAGAACTGGTAAGCAAAACACGATTAAAATAATCGAAATAGAAGGCACACACACACACACACACACACACACACACACACACACACACACACACACACACACACATACACACATACATACACACACATTTACACACACATACACCCCTCCACACACACACACACTTTGATATTAGCACACTTGGATAGCATATATCAAGACACTGATGATGATGGTAACTTCGCTCGATCCAACAGATAAGAAGGTTTATTTGTCCTCTATCACCTGGTGTGGGTCTTCATGTGGAATATCAGCCTGATTTTGGAGGCAAATGTTCTTCCACAGGCACTGCATGCTTCTACCATCCCTGTTCTGTTAGATAAAGGCACTGTTCAAACGTGATTGTACCCTTCATGTGCCACTGTTGCCAGTTTACTTTGTTTGGGGCAAACGTCTTCCCAGTTGCCTGTTGCATGCCACATCCAATGAAAGTTGTTGTTATTGTTGTTTAAAACCCAGCCGACTGCGGAGAGCCATACCAGGCCTATATCCACTTCAAAACATACAAAACTTCAACAGAAAAAAAAACGAGAAAAGAAAATTAAGTACTGATATCAATGCGTTCGAAAACACAATCCAAGGACATACCCCCGTCGCCGAACACTCCGTCCAAAGGGGATTTTAAAAAACACACCAGAATACAAATTCAATCATATCTAATAACACCAAAAAATATAAGAATGGGCATAAATTACCTAAAATTATGTTCGCATATCTGACCTCCCTAAATCCAAAAATGCACTTAATACATGTATCCAATTATCAATCCTAAGAAAAAGTAGGTAATACTTTATCGAACACATACAGGTGAATGGACCAGCAAGGCAGAAAATGATAGGAAGAACTGACAGAAAGCAAAGGAACAAGGCATAAACAAAGAGTGTCAGAAAAGAGGAAATTTCTAGCACAGAATTTCCAGAAGGTGGGGATACTATCTAGGTGGCCTTAAGAATATCCTCATGAAAACAACGGTTCTCGTCGGATCACTGAAGTCAAGCAACTTTGGGCCTGGTTAGTACTTGGATAGGTGACCATCTGGTAACACCGGGTGCTGTTGGCAATATTGGGCTAATTGGTAGAGCCATGGAGTCGAGATCTGATATCTTGGGTTCAATCCCAGCTCGCAGCATTTAAATCTGGATTGTTCAGTGCCCATCTTAATGTTTCCATCATTCTGGTGATATCAGTTTAATGTTTCATTGTTCCCTGCCCCCCTCCTCCCCATTTCAAGACCTTGACAGCACACAGTGTTTTGTGCAGGCTCAGGAAGTCTGTCAGATAATCGCAGGCAGATTTGGGTGGAGCGCAGTGAATCCCTCTTGAACAAACTCCAAACTCCAAACCAGTGGTCTTTCCTGGTCATGGTGTCCTTGTTTCAGTTTTCCACACAGAAGAATCTCTGGAATACGGTTGTCTTCCAATGGACAATGTTTCTCACACAACGAAGCTGGCATTTGATGTTTTGACACACTGCACGAGGCATACCACACTTCTTTAGAACGTGAAGGTTGGCATCATGCTACGCCTTGATGCAGATCCTGTGCAGACACCTTGTGTGGAGTCGGTCCTTCTGTTCGATATGCCATCAGTAGGTAGTACAAGGCTAGCAGCAGAACAGCAGGACACTCAGAATTACTTCTCTGTCTACGGCTATCTTTGCGACTAGACTTATGCCAAGGCATTTTGATTTTGGAGATGCACAGTTTCACCTTAGCATGATCAGATCCTTTGCGGCTTACTTTATTGCCAATATTGCTGAATTGGTCAACAGTCATGATTTCCTCATTGTTGATAATAATTGAAGGTGATCTTGCGTGAGAAGCCTGAGGTGGTGTTGGCCGAGATCCAACTTCAGTTTTGCTGAAACTGATTTTAAAACCGAAGTACTTACAGCCCACAGCAAATCAGAAAATGTTGTGCCAGATTTCGTCTTGTGATGGTGCAGTCAGTGCGCGGTATTCTGCAAAGAGCAGGATGATTTTGTCAACTTTTGTCTTGTCTTGGAGTGACTGCAGGTTGAAGATTGGAACTGGATATACACCCGTCTGTCAAAGTTTCTAACTATATCAATGAGCGTTGCTCAAAGACGATGGAGTCAAATGTAAACCCTGGAATGAATGCCTTTTTAACTCCATTCTGCACTGAAAAACATTTCGATGTTCCTCCGTTCTCTTGTATTCTGGCAAGCATGCCATTTTGAAAGCAAGCAATTAGCAGGATAAGCTTCTCAGCGCAATCAAACTTTGTGTTGAAAACCTGAATAAACACTCTTGCAACTACATATGTCTGTAATCACCTGTAAATGTGCACCCCACCTGACCTCTCCATTTGTGTTTTTAATACCATTTGTTCACAAGATCCAATACAAATGCTTTACAGTCTGTCACTGTTTTTATCATTGTCTGATCCACATGATTGGAACGAGCTTACACTTACATTTAAACAATTACAAAATGTTTCTTTCTTCAATTCCAACTTGAAGACATACCTCCCCTCATTCCAGTCCTCTCCTGTCCTCCATATTTCAGTATACATGTTCTTTGCACTTTTTGAGTTGTAATTGAATGTTATTGAGTGAAGGAACAAAGTGAATAGGCCTACTTTGATTTTTCATACATCAAGGTCTAGTGCCTTGTAATCATCTTGCACATGCTCTTCGGGTTAATTGTGCTAAACGCTGTGGTCAGATAAACAAACATTTGGTTCTGCTCATGACACTTCTCTGGCAGCGGACGCATGGAAAACATTATGCCAATTATGCCTTTTTTACCACAAAAACCACACCAAAACTCAGAAATAATGGGGTTGTCTAAATGGCTGACGACTCTGCTAAAAATTATTCTAGCAAGGAACTTCCCTGTGATGTACAGGACGGATATTCCGTGATAATTATCACATAAGAACTTATCGCTCTTCTCATGAATGTGGATGATCGTAGCATCTCTAAAGTTTTGAGAAACCTCTTTCTTCTATCATGTAAACTGTTGCAGGGTAGTCAGTGTCTTCAGGAGTATCTCAGTTCCATTTCTGTAAATATCTACTGGAAAACCATCAGCTCTTAGTGCCTTCCAAACTGTGGTTTACTTCAAGACTTCGGTAATCTTAGTTCTGGAGGGTGAGTTTGCCAATTATTCGTTTACTGGCAATTTGGCGAGTGGTGCAATGGCGTCTTCTGATAGTCAACTCCTTGTTCATCAGTGCAATGTGTCAATGTGCCTATCCCAACGTAATAAGATGTCGGCTTTCTATGTCAGCAGAATGAAGCATTTGCAGGTATGAATTGGTGTCGAGTCTAAAGCCTGTGATCGTACTCTGCACGTTGGCCATCATGGAATGCCTTCATGTCACTTGCACCTGCCGTAGCCTGTAGTTCTGCAGCTTTTGTCTCCATTGTTGGTTCTTATTCTGCTGCAATTTTGTTTGCTGGTATTTATTGGTTCTTATTCTGGCAAATCCTGTCGTTGATATGTTCCTTATGAGTAATATGCAATTTGTCAATGAGCTTGATGATGTCTTAATTACAGTCATTTAGCCAGTCCCACATGTTCATGGTTTACAAAATCCATGGTATCAGCTGCAGAACTGTAGATAGCGTCTTTGAAGGATTTTCATTCAGCTTTTACTTTCTCTCCCTCATGCTCTATGTCACATAATATCTTTTTTCTGGAGTTTCTCTTGTAAAACATCTTTGCTGTTTTGTGGGTGGGCGATATTCAGATTTCACAGGGGTTTGTGCCTGATTGCCTTGGTTTTCTGAACTAGTAGGATATTCATCGTGCTGTGTTGTAGTCAGTGATGAAACCAGCAGTCAGCTCATCTCATGTAGCGTTTGTCATGCACGTTTGTTCTGCCTTTCTGTCGCATAACAACATAATCCAGTGCACACCTATGCTTATAGTGTGGGTG
>CM060311.1:30525151-30537651 GCA_030674185.1 Monoplex corrugatus | reverse complement strand
AGTGTTGTCGCACGGCTCTCAAGGATCCGAACCCTTACCGTTGGTGGAGAGTGGACCTGTTAGGGCTCTTCAAAATTTACAGTATTCTCATCACTAACAAAGCAGGCAGCCATGGTTAGTATGAATGACACAAACAGATTGAAAAGCAAAAGCAAATCATTAATAAAAGCAAAACATTAATAATGATAATAAAGAAATGTTCGAGTGAGAATAATGTAAATTTGTGATTGTAAATAGAATCTTGTTCTTATTCATGTAAACAATATTGTAACTAAAAAATGGAATAATATAAAGGCTCAAGGAAAATGCAGCGAAAGGAGTCATTGAAGATCATGCCTTCTATTATAGATGTAAACGACACACAGAGAAACAAATCGTTAGTGTCTGCATTTTACGTGAATAAAATTTATTTAACTCATTTTAACAGGGTCGTTTGAATTTCTACTTTGTCTCAAATACTTTGCACGATATTTTGAAACATCTTACCATGATCCAGAACCAGTCATTCATTGAGAGATAGAAATGGGTAACAGTAGCGAGAAAAGTACATTTTGTAAATAAGCTTACTGCCAACTAATCTCCAGTATATTGAAAAATATGTATTAACAAAAATGATCAATGTTCACGCAGCACTTCTACTTCTGCAATAGAGAACTTTCTCAATGTCATAATTAAAAATGTAGATTTAGTTTCTGATGAAGTGTTCTTGAGTACCATACACGGAAATTTACAACAAAAAATGTTGCAGATATTCGACTATGGAGAAAACAAAACCAGGAACCAGAAAACATCGCTGAAACAGATATACAACAGAAAGATAAAGAAGACAATCAAGCTGTTTTAACAATCTCGTCTTTTTACAGAAAAGGAACACCAAAACACACGTGTACACACTTCTTATAAACCATGTATTGTAAGGTTAACAAACACACTACACACACACACACACACACACACACACACACACACACACACACACACACACACACACACACACACCACACACACACACACACACGCACACACACACACATACATACATACACACACACATCGCCATACACATACACATGCACACACACATGCACACACACACACACACCCATACATGCAATCACATACATACACACACACGCACACACACATACACACACATACACACATTCACACACACGCACACATACACACACATACATACACACAGACACACACACATGAACACACACAACACATACACACACACACAGACACACATGCACACAAACACACGCGCACTCACACACACACACACACACACACACGCACACACACACATACACATGCACATACACATACACATACACATACACATACACACCACATCTCAGCTTGGGGTCAAGTTTTCAAATGTTATGTATTACTTGACATTACAGTCATAATGGCTGTCTGTCTGTCTGTTCTCTCCCCCCTCCCCCACTGTCTCTCTGTCACACACATTGCATGAACTTGCGCACACTCACAGGATGTTACATTTGAAAGAACGATTGAAATCTTGATTGAAATCTTTGTGTGTGCTCGTGGTATCTATTTCTTAAATATTATTTATTCTTTACGTCACATGTTGCTAGATTTTTGGAAAAAGGCAGTGCGAGCAGTGACAATTCATATGGAAAATTCAAAATGGAATAAATCACTTAAAACTTTAAGGAAGCGTTTTGAGATATACATGTACGAACAAACTTTATTCTTAACAATATAACTTTTTATTTCTCTTCGATGTAGGTCTTTCAGTTTGCAAAACTTCAGCTTCTCTACAAACTGGAAATGCTCGAAACCACAATTTTACGATTGTGGAAATACTAGCATTTTCTTGGCTGTTGAGACCAGACTGTCGCACATCAAAAGATAGATACTGAGGAAGAAAATTACATTTGTTTAGATTAAAAAAAATTGTTTTGAACATTATCAAGCAGTTGATTTTTCATGTATTTTGAAACAATCCTTGGAAGTACAAATGACCTTTAACATCAGCAGGATGAATTAAGAACAACCCTTCAAATTTGAAGTTTTTATTTGATTTAATGGCAGCTGAAATGTGTTTTTTAAGAAGAATGTTGAGTTCTTTGGGCAGCAAAGAAAACAAATAAGACAATCTCAAAAGAGGTAAAACAAAAAGAGCATTAGTGAAGAAGATTAGGAACAGGTAAGCATAATGCATAGGACATTATATGAGGTAAGAAAAATTTGAGCACCTAGTCACAATAGTTTTTTTTTAGATTTTATGCAATAGCTTGCTGACGGTCTGGTGTCATCTGCGCAGCATGACGATCCTGCAGGACGTAAGTGCTCTGTAGGAGCCCCTATTTACGTCGTTATCCTCATTTTTCTTGCTTTGTCTGGCCATGAATCTGATAGGGAAAATACGATGGAGGTTTCCCGTTGCCTTCCATTGGTTTGTGTATGGTCTCCCTGATAGCCTTTGTCGTTCCAACGACAACCTACAAGGCAGTAGCGTTGATTTTTTTCAGGGTTTACTCCCTTAGCCTTATTGTCTTCCGAGATGTCCATCAGGTAGTGGTGCTATTTATCCATAGATGGGGGTTTGGTTCGTTTGCACCAGGGCATATCCACACGCCGGTGGGCCTGCATGCCGCACGTCTGAATCCCTCGAGTTTTAGCCTGTCTGTGAGGTGCTCAGTTACCACATGTCGCCACGAGGAGGCATAACGTAGGGCTTACTGATGGACAGGCTATGTACTGACAGAGAGAGAGACTTACACATTCTGCTCTCCTTTTTGCATAGCTGCAAGCAGTAGTGCTAGCCAGCGGTGCAGGCTGAAAGTGAGAGGTGACAAGCACGCAGTCACTAGCCAACACACTAGACGCATCATATCTGCTATTTGATATGTCAGGAGAACATACAATATTATATTCTGGTGGAAACACACATGAAAGAGGAGAAGGCATCATGTTGGACAGGGACAAGTCAAATGCAGTTAAGGAATACTGTGCTGCGTCTGACGGAGTTTTGCTGTTTAAATTGGATGGCAAGCCATTTGATATCAACATCATTCAGGTGTATGCACCAACATCTGCAAGTACTCAGGACGAAATTGACAATTTCTGCAAAGCATTAGAGATGGCCAAGGCTCAATGTAAATCACAAGAAGTTACAGTAATAATGAGAGATTTTAATGCTATAGAGGGACAAGATAGGGTGGAGGATATAGTTGGACCTCATGGCCTTGGTACACAAAATGAAAGGGGAGGGAAACTTGTAGAATGGGCACAGATGAATGAGTTTATAGTATTAAACACCTGGTTTGAGCAGCCTAATAGAAGAAAATGGATATGGATGAGTCCAGAAGATAATACCAAAAATCAGATTGATTACATCCTGATCAATAAGAATTTTAGAAATTCTTTGCTGACAGCAAAAACACTACCAGGCGCAGACTGCAACAGTTACCACAATCCTGTAGTGGGAAGATTTAGGCTGAAGTCAAGGAAAAGAAAACAGACCAAAAGCAGCATCAAGCTAAATCTTGGACAGATGAAGCGATACGTAATAAATTTAACGCGCATGTTCAAAACAAATTCAGTGCTCTGGAAGACGTTATTGACAGTGAGGAACAATGGACAAAGTCGACAAACTGGATAAATGATGCATGTGAATGAGAGTAGACAGAAAAGCAAAAAGAACTGGATGACAAAAGAAATTTTAGGCTTGATGGAAGAACAGGGAAGTCAAAGGGAAAGGAGGAAATACACAGGAAAATAAACAAAGAAATCAGGAAAAGTTGCAATGAAGCTAAGGAAGCTTGGCTGAAAACAAAATGCAAAGAAATAGAAGACCGACACAAAACGGATCCTCATGGTATGTACAGACGAATTGAAGAAATTGTCCACTGGAAAAAGATTTGCACATCAACTGGTTGTTTAAAATTGGAAGATGGTACGCTTATGATGGAAAAAGACAAAATATTAGACAAATGGGGAGAGTACATTAAAGACCTTTTTGAGGATGACAGAAACGAAGAACACATAAAAAAGAACTTTGAAGGACCACCCATAATGAAAGATAAAGTTAGAGCAGCACTGAAAAAGATGAAACCAGGGAAAGCCCCAGGACGAGACAACATTACTACAGAGATGATTGAAGCCCTGGAGGAATTTGGTATTGAAAAAATAACAGTCCTCCTAAATGAAATTTATGATACTGGAAAAATCCCCAAAGTTATATCAAAATCAATTTTCATTGCACTTCCAAAGAAAACAGGGGCTACAGAATGCAAACTCCATCGCACAATCAGCTTGATCAGTGATATAACAAAAATCCTATTAAGAATAAGCATGATGAGGCCAAGGAATAGAATCAGAAGAGAAATAGCAGAAGAACAGTGTGGATTTGTGGAAGGGAAGGGAACTATTAACGCCATATACCGCCTAAGTACTATCATAGAGAGGTCAATCGAGTTGAATGAGAATTTGTATTTATGCTTTGTTGATTATACCAAGGCTTTTGATTGGGTAAAACATGAAGAATTGATCAACAACTAGAAAGACTCAATATTGATGGAAAAGATCTACGAATAGTCAGAAATATGTATTGGGAACAAACAGCTGCAATGCGAATAGAAAACGATATAAGCTCTTTCCAAAATATCAAAAGAGAAGTTTTGTCACTAGATCTGTTTTCACTTTTACAGCGAAAACATCATGAGAAACCTAGAAGAATGCCCTGGATTAAAGATTGGAGGAAAAATGATAGACAACATTCGATACGCAAATGACACCGTGCTAATTGCAGAAAATGAAATGGACCTGCAAAACCTTGTGAATATACTAGAAACAGAAAGCAAAAATAAAGGGTTGGAGGTAGATAGCAAGAACACTGAAGTCATGGTGATCAGTAAAAAAACATGAAATCCCCTGAGGCAAATAACAGCCAACGGTACAACCTTGAGACAGGTTGAAAGTTTAAATCTCTGGGAACGATCATCTCATCAGACGGCAGATGCACATCAGAAATAGTCAGTAGAATCGGCCAAGCCATAACGGCATTCAATGAGATGAACAACATTCTTACCAACAAATGCCTATCCATTAACATCAAGAAGAGAGTTCTTGAATGTTACATGTACATAGAACCGATAAATGTTATACGGTTGTGAGGGGTGGACAGTCAACAAGCAAAGCCAGAACAAGATTAAGGCAGCCGAAATGTGGTTTCTAAGAAGAATGTTGAACTTCAACAAGGGATAGATGCATATTGAGGGCCATGATCGCCAACGCTATGTGGCAGGGCACCTGCTGATGATGATTGTGATGAGTTCCAATAGGAAAACTGGAGGGAAAAAGAGCATCAGATAGACCCAGGGATAATATATTCTACGGTTTTGCGGAATGGATAAAGACAGAAAGAGTGGGAGATGTACTTGCAGATACAGATTTGTATGGAGGGCCATGATCGGCAATGGTTTGCAACAGGGCACATGATGATGGTGATAATGATGATGATGATGACGATGATGATTTGATTTAGTCAAACAAGTACGATTACCATCGGTTAGAAAACACGGGCTTCCCACCACTGTCTCAAGAGAAGGCTGTAAATCTTGAAAAATGAAATGTGTCTTCATAAAGAAATCTTTTCAAAGTAAATTGAAAATTCATAAATATCCATGTTCTGGTGGGTTTACAGCTGAGGTTTCCTGGAAGAAGTAGCGAGAAACTCTGGGGAATGCCAGACAGCACAAGGCTCTCAGAGGAGAAACGTCAAGCAAGTGTTATGGCCCTTTACTCTATTACACTCTAAAGGGGCTCTCCCGCATCCAGGTCACGATACTGGATGCCCATCTGATGTCGCCCGTTTTTCATTGGAAATTGTCCACAACGTGGGTTCGAGCCCACGCATCCTAAGTGGTCAGACGTCCCAAGGTCAAGTCACACTTGTGACAGATGTGTTTATTCCATAACTATTGGACACTGGCAACATATAGGGGACCTTTAAGTCTATAAAGTTCATTTGTGTTCCTCCTTGACCAGATCCAGCTGGAAGTTTTCAGTTGCTTGCGCCATTGCTTTTAGAGTTCTAGTTTTCTCCTTCCCAGAAGTGGAACACTGTTTTATGACGTCCTAATGCAGAAATGCCTACCCATTAAACCCTTTGCCCCAGTCCCTGTGGCAAGGAATTTTCGAATGAATGGAAGTAGAGTATAAAACCTGGTCTATGCCACTCCTGCTGGTGGTTGTATGGGTTGTTCTTTTTATTTTTGTACTATAAAAGATTTGCCATGCACTACTCGTCACATGTTCGTATGTTTCAGATAACACTGCTTCTTCAGGTGATAGTTTGCTACCTTCCTGCCGCGTAGAGGGTTTGCAGAGCTTCTTGTGGTCTGTTCATACCCTTTGCATTTCTAGTCGCTTGTGCGATCTCTATAAAGCACTATGTGCTTCTATGTGCACTTCATTGGATCAGCGCTACTTTGCATAAACTCCAAAAATGTTCCACTTTTGTTTACCAGGTACAGCGGGTATGCAATACTGATTTCTCCAGATTCATTAGATTTACATTCGAGGCACTGGTTTTCAACATATAACTCGTTTTGCAATTTTCTGAATTCTGATCACCGAATTTCTTCTTGAATGCAGCGTTTGGTTGATTTCATGCTGTTAGCAAGTGGTCGCAAATGGGACTTTCTTTCCTTGGTTTATGTTTGTTGATTGTTTTTAGATACGATATAATCTGTCGTATACCTTGATGCGTGAATCTTTTTTAAGACCAGAAAGACATTGGGGGACACATGTTCTTCCACTGGCACTGTACAGAAATAAATTGCTTAATGATAATGACATGCTTGACTCTGTTGCTAAAATATGTATCGCAGGTGATCGACTCAAGAATTTTTATATCTTCGTGACCATGACATCAGCGGATCCACCTGACAACCCCAAGAGCTCCGTGCATTTGTGTCTGCACATTCCAGGAGGGATTGCACGAGGTGCCACTAAGAGTTTTCCGTGCTTACGGCCAATGAGAGGACGTTATCTCACAGTTATGATGTATGTTGACAACGAAGCTATGAATTTCTGTGAACTGGAAGTGCTTGGGATTCCACTGATGGGTGAGTTGAGAAGTTAAAAGCAGGTTACAGTCAGTGTGCTCGGGATATGTATTATTTAGCACACCTAACCGATAGCATACGTGTTTTAGCATGTATGCCTCCAACATATCCATGTTTCGAATGATCTATGCAACATAACATATGTTACATAATTTATCTAAACAAATAGAAACGAAAAAGAATCAGAACGCGTATTTAATACAACCAGAAAAGACAGGTGTAAATTTTCGGCCAACTAGCCTTTGTCATGCATAAAGATCACAAACAAACACCAAATAGACAAATTAGGAGAAAAAGACTGCCTGCTTCTTCGTCCAGTGTCAGAAAAGGACTAAACTGACTCCTAATTTGTGTATTTGGTGTTTGTTTCTTTGTTATCTTAAGATTGACAAAGGCCAGTTAACCGAAACTTTGTACCTGTTTTGTCTGGTTGTATTAAATAAGCGTTCTGATTCTTTTTTCGTGTTTCTTGTAATAAGATTTTTCAGTCCTTTGAGACCAAGTATCTGGGAACTTCCTTAATATAATCTACTCTACCATAAACCCTACAACGCCCATAAACCACAAATAACCAAAAAACAAACCGGAAGTTGACAGACACGTGTGCAATGGCTTACCATATGATCTGTGCTTTTTGAAACAGGGAGTACATGGCGCAATCCGCCAATATGCTGGGAACACCAAGCTACAGATTCACTGACAGCAGTTAGAGAATAGCATATAAAAGGAGAAAACGAGAAAAGGATGAAAAATTAGTGGGTGTTGGTGAGCAGCCCAGATGACCATCTCAGAACACTCTGTCAATCTTTAGATTCTACAATGAGAACGTCCTATGCTCACCAGCTCATGAAGATTCACAGGTACACATACATTTAAACCAAGCAAGTCTGATACACACATACATACATACATACATACATGCATACATACATACGTACATGCATACGTATATATATATACATATATGAATATATATATATATATATATATATACATATACATAATATTATGTGTGTGCGTATATATATGTCTATATATATATGTGTGTGTGTGTATGCATTTATGTATATATAAATACAATGACTGCCAGGTGTAGTGTTGCCAAGTAAAGTAAGTGGAAATATTTTGTCACAGTCCCTTGCAATGATGCAAAAAGACAGAGAGGCAAGAACAACAAAGCAGACCTTTTAATCAGGAGAAGAAGAAATAACTACCCGGTTTGAAATAGAAAAACAAAGTGACCAAAGACCTTTGAGGAACACAACTATAAGTAGGAAATAAGAGAAAAGAAAAGAAAGACAGAAATACTTCTGGAGGCTGGGGAGCATCCTAGAAAACCTCCTCGAGCGCTCTGTCGGTATTTTTGTCCTTCAAAAAGAAATCCAAAACGAGTGATTGCTGGCGTTCAAGCAAACAGGAACCAGGAAAAAAACAACCAACAAACAAACAAAAAATTCAAAACAAACACACACACACACACACACACACACACACACACACACACACACACACACACACACACACACACACACACACACACACACACACACACACACACACACACACACACACACACACAAAGAATCAGAACGCATATTTAATACAGTATTTAATATTTAGTCTTTTGCTCCCACTGGACGAAGCAGCAGGGAAGTTTCAGTCTTTTTCTCCTAATTTTTGTATTGGGTGTTTGTACGTTTGTGATCTTACGTCTGAGCTTGACAAAGGCCAGTTGGTCAAAAATGTGCGCCTGTCTTTTCTAGCTGTATTAAATACGTATTCTGAATCTATTTTCGTGTTTTTTTTTCCGGTTCCTTCTATAGCAAGGTCTCATGTTTCCTCTTTTTGTGTTGTCTTCCTCAAAGGTTTCTGATCTGTGTTGTATTTTAGACCAAAAAGTTTGTTCTCTCGAGTAAAAGTCTTTTATTTGCTTGCTTTTGTCTTTCTGTCTGGTTGTACCATTGTAAGCGAGATAGTCCTTTTCCTTTCTTTGGGCTGTAACAATATACTCACATTTACTTAAGGAAAACAAACAAACAAACAAACAACAAACAAACAAAAACTAACAAACAAACAAACAAACAAAAGAAATACCTAGAAGTACAGAGTAATCCGATTATCATAAACATGGATATCAAATTCAACCTTCCAACCATTTATCGGCAAATACTCACACCCTATGACCAACGGTCAAGGAACGACAATCAGAAGAAAACCAGCCACATAGCGAACCATTCAGTCCGATCAAGGTCCTAAAGTTTAAAACATAATAATTATTGAAGCGAATTACACAAGTATCTTTCTTTCGAATATTTTTGTCATGCTTTCAGCTCTGAAATGTTCTTGCGGTTTGCTGGGATTTTTTTCTAGAGAACTGGAATCCTCCTCAGCGTATCTACCCACCAGCACTGTTACACATGGATGGCTTGGGCTTGTCCATAGCAGAAGGACTGAAGGAGGAACAAGAGGTCTGTCCAGAAACACACTTCCAATGTGCCCGAGGTTTCTGCATCCCGACCTACCTCTTGAACAATGGGATCACAGACTGTCCTTTGGGAGATGATGAAAACATTGCTGATCTGAGTTGCCCTGGTTTCTTTCGCTGTTGGATTACCGATAACTGTCTTCATCCTGTCTACTACTGTGATGGGGTCAACCATTGCCCTTTCAATGAAGATGAACGTTACTGTGGACAGGAACATTGTCCAGAACAATGTGTATGTGAAGGTCAAGCATTTCGCTGTATGTCAGGGTTTAACTACCAGGCACATTTTCAGCTGCGTTATCTGGATCTGTCTGGATCAAACAATCCCGATTTGAAGGGCACTGAACACTTGACTTATCTTCAATACCTCAACCTATCTTCGTGTGACTTGATGGAAGTGAAGCTCAGCTCTTTAAGCCAGCTGCGTATTCTGGATGTCAGTCATAACTCTATCCACAGTTTCGACTTTCTTAAACTGAGCCATCTGCCCGAGTTGTTACACCTCAATCTGTCCTTTAACCCCTTGTCCAAACTGATGGATCCTGCCTTTTCCAACTTTGTGCACAGGGCTGCTTTTGTGAAATTACAGAATCTGGTGATAAAGGACATGGGACTAGAGACGATCACAACTAGGGGACTAACAGGATCAACAGAGATATCTGTTCTAGATATTCGTCACAACCCAGTGGACACAGTGCCAACCAAAGTGTTTGGTAAGTCTATACGGGTATTATATACTGACAATCTCAAGTTATGCTGCCATCAGTTCCATATGACTCAGCTGGCTGAATGCCATGCTCCTGTGGATGAACTGTCGTCATGTAGTGACCTTCTCAAGTCTGACTTTCTGCGTGTGATCCTCTGGATCTTATTTTCCATGGCTCTGATTGGCAATGTAGGGGTATGGGTGTACAGGACGTTCATAGAACAACAGGGGACTTCTTTGGCATACAAGGTCATGGTCATCAACCTCAGTGCTTCTGATTTTCTAATGGGAGTTTACATGTTGATGATTGGAATGGCAGACATGACCTTCCGGGATATCTATGTCTTCAAAGATGAATACTGGAGGCATACTGCTGTATGCAAAATTGCAGGTTTTTTGGCCATAGTGTCCAGTGAAATGTCAGCTCTAGTTATTTGTCTCATCACCTTGGATCGTTTTCTTCTGCTACGATTTCCCTTCAACTTACGTCTCCGTCTATCGAGGCTGTCAGCATCTGTGGCCTGTGGCATTGCCTGGGGGATTGCTATAGGGCTGGCCACCTTGCCTTTCTTCATGTCTCACTGGAAGTTCTACAGTCAGAATAGCATCTGCGTGCCTCTGCCCATTACTCGACGTCAGTTTCCTGGCCAGCAGTATGCCTTTGGTGTGTTTATCGTTCTCAACTTTATCATTTCCACCATCATTGGGGTCGGTCAGGTGTTCATCTATCATACCATCCGGCAGTCATCTAAGGGCCTGCAGAAAGACAGTCGGAATCAGGAGATCGCCATTGCCAGGCGTTTGCTTCTGATCGTAGTCACTGATTTCTGCTGCTGGTTTCCTATTGGATTGATGGGACTGCTGGCTGCCCAAGGCACACACATCTCAGACCTTGTCAACGTGTGGGCCGCTGTCTTCATTCTGCCTCTTAACTCGGCACTCAATCCCTTTTTATACACGTTGAACACGTTGCTGGAGAGACGAGCCAGACACGTGGAGCAGAAACGAATTGAAAAGGTCATGACCAACATACATCTCCAAATGCGTACGTGGCCCAGTGAGAATATGCTGGAACATATACGTAAGTGTTTTAGCTTAGGTTTACTGGGAAAGGAGGATGTTCTTGAGCTAACTGCCCATTGCCCAGAGTCTAGTCAGCTGAAGAAAGAAGACATGATAAAGCTGGTGCACAGATGACCAGATCAATTAAGTAGACAAAAAAAAGTTGACACACAGACGACCAGGTCATAATTTACATTAGAAAATATTTCACGTACAGAAAAATGGAAATATCTCAAAATACCTATACAGCTCACTTCAACACCCCAGAAGCAGAGATGGAATAATTTGGATTATATTTTGTTGTTCTATGTTTGTTTGCTTTCCCTTTCTGCTGCAAAAGAAGTTTTCTGTTTAAAAAGCTGGTTATTTTTCGTTGGGATCGCCATAGCGCAGCGCCATTCATTTTAGAAATATTTGTTATGTGTGTTTTGTTTTTGTTCTCGTTTTTGTTTGTTTGTTTGTTTGTTTGTTTTGATTTTTCTCTTTTTTTAAACTATGAAGGCGAATTTCGACTGACGTTTCCTAGGTACAACCCTCCTATTTTTCGTGGGATCTTTAACATGCACTCATTGCTCTTTTCTGCATGGGACATTAGTTTATCATCTCATTTGAAAGACCAGCACTCAGGCCATCACTCAAGGTCTTGGGGAGAAGGAAGGGAAGAAAAGTTCTTGTCCAACAAGGAATCAAAGCTAGTGGTCTTGCATCATAGGTGGGTGTGTAATCCTTCCTTACCTGGCTGACACTTCTTTCTGTGGGCTAGTTGGTAGAGCCATGGACTCAAGATCTGATGTCTTGAATTCAAGCCCAGCCTGGAACACTAAAAACTGCCCTGTTCGCTGCCCATCTTAATGTTTCCACCATTCTGGTGGTGTAAACTTAGTGTTTGATAGGTCCATTCTCCCCTTTCTCTAGTTTCAAGACCTTGCCAGCGCATAAGGTTTGTGCCAGCTCAGGAATTCTGTCAGATAATGGCTGGCGGATTGGATGGAGCGCATATGGAGCTGTCCGAACACGGTGAATCCCTCTTGAAATAACTCCAATAACTCCAACTCCTTGAAGGCTCCCACTCTACTTGATCCTGACGATTCAAGCGACTGAAAAAACTCAAAATGTTGAATCCTTTTCTACTGTGGTC
>CM060311.1:30495151-30520151 GCA_030674185.1 Monoplex corrugatus | reverse complement strand
ATGCAAAATATGTTTAACATCAGTAAAGAAGTTATAGATCAAATGGCATGCAGTAGATACTGAACATCAGTAAGGAAGTTATGGCACAACATGGCACGCAGCAGACATTTAACATCAATAAAGTAATTATGGCACAAAATAGCATGCAGCAGAAATTTAACACCGGTACAGAAGTGATGGCACAAATGGAATGCAGCAGATATTAAAATCAATAAACACAGAATGACATGCAGCAGATACTTAACATCAGATAAGAAATTATGACACAAATAGCATGCAGCAGATATCTAACATCAGTAAAGAAGTTATGGCACAAAATGGCAGGCAGCAAATGTTTAAGATCAATAAAGAAGTTATGGCACGAATGGCATGCAGAAGATATTGACATCAGTAGAGAAGTTATGGCACAAAAATTGCATGCAGCAGATATTTAACATCAATAAAAAAAGTTATGGCACAAAAATGGCATACACCAAATATTTAACATCAATATAAATGTTGTCACAAATGGTGTGCAGCATATATTTACCATCAGTAAAGATGCCAAGGTACACTTTAACACCAACGAAGAAGCTATAGCATAGAGTGGCATTCAGCAGATATTTGACATTAGCAAAGAAGCGAACCAACAACCTAGGAAACATCAAGAAGAGGAAGGTCGTAGAGAGATGTTCAAGCCTGGTTGAGGAAAGACAGATGTGGATGACAGAGACCCAGAGAGCAATATGGGCAGCCAAAATTTCAAGGAGTGATGTTGTAAAGTGGGTGAATGAAAGAAGCGAAAGCATAACACAGAATGCATCAGACATCCATGAGTGCAGACCTGCCTAAACCAACTTCGTGTATACACGTATGTACATGTTGATTGTCAAATGTGCACGTTAAAAATCCTGTACGTCATGTCAGTGGCTGGCTTATGGAAAGATAAAAGCACCCAGCATGCACGCCCATCAGAGGATTGTGGGGTCGAACCCCCTGGAGTGCGCTACATTAAAAGTGGCCTTCACACTGTCCCATCTTAATATCCTTGTTGTTCTGGTGGTATCAGTATAAGATTAGATAAGTCCCCTTTCCCCTACTTCCCTGGGATGGTTATCCCGGTCGGACATATCACCTGTGGTGGGTGTTGACGTAACAACTGAACCAATCAATCAATCCATCACTCAATCAATCAATCAATCAATCAATCAATCAGCCCATTAGAGATGTAGACTGTGCAACAACCCAATGGAATGTGTTCAGCGCGCCTAGCAGCTTGAGTTTTCTGAGCTCCACTAAAACTCTGATCATGTGCAATGCCCACCAAGTCCAACTGAGTTTGGAGAAAAGGCCAGAGAAATATGATTTATATTAATAAAACGACTTATGATAAAGAAGCGTAGGCACAGCATGGCATGTAGCAGATATTTGAACATGGAATGGGGTACCAGATACAACCATGGTAAAGACTTCCACTAGCTTTGATGGAATGAGCAGAGCATAATATGGTATGTCTTGACATCGTTCTTTGCTGAGTGTTCTATACCCTGTGTTGATGGAAGCTCTCTAATGAAACGTTTGCAGTAAGTATGGATTGCCTACATGCAGGCACACTCTTTATGCGTGCAGACGCATGGACGCACACATGCACGCACGAACGTATTCACGTATGCGAGCAATCACATATACACGCACACACACGCACGCTCGCACTCATGCACGCACACAGACACAGTCATACAGACACAGACACAGACAGACACACACACATACATATACATATATATATATATATATACATATATATATATATATATATATATATACATATACATATACATGCCTGCACACACACGTATATAAACATACGCATAAAACCAAGCACAAATGAACAAACATGCTTTTTTCTCATACAAAACAACATGCTATACCCATTTCCTTTCTTTGGGCTGTATCAGTATGTCTCTTTGTCTGTCTACGTGTTTGTCCGCCATTAGTGAGTCATGCTTTCATCAGAACAGTGCCATTCATAAATCACTTGGAAAATGTTTTGAAAAAGTACAGCGATGGTTCATGATTTACGTCAACGAGCATGGCTTACAATAACAAACGACTGAAACAGACACCGTGAACAAAGAATTACCCAATCATATATTTTACGTTACACCTTTAACACGACCAGAAATGAGGATGGTTTCTACTTGACAAATCGTTTGATTTATTGGCAGTGCAGCGAATAACTAGAAGCTCTGTTGTCGTGTTGCCTTGTTTTTGAATCCGCTTGTTTGGAATAAAGCCGTCGACACAATTAGGTTCCACTTCAGTTTAGTGCCAGTACCGTTGCCTGTGTCCAGACCATAGCGTTCAAAATGTTTGACAGTATGACAGTATTGTTGTGAACAGCGAACAAAATGTGGACTTTCCAGTTGTCGTTTAATTGAGTCTTATTCGTCATTCTGAGCATAGTCGTTCAGACACAAAGTTAAGTTGTATGTTTGCAAAAACTGACAAACTGATAAGATAGGTATTTCTTTTAAACACACACACACACACACACACACACACACACACACACACACACACACACACACACAACACACACACACACACTCTAGGTGCATACAATCCCGCAATACAAGCATAATTCAGTAAGATATCCATACAACACATGGTCACCATTTTTACGCATTAGCATTCTGCACACATTGTCAGCAACACCCATATACAACATACTACAAGAACGCACTAAACCAGAATTGGGATACTGTCAGTATGAACAAAGTTCGTTTAACAGCAAGATTCACAGAAAAAATGAGCTTTAAGTTGGAACAGAGAAGAAGAAAGGCTAGGCAAATTTCTCAGATCAAGTGGCATTATATTCTACAGAAAGGGCCGAAAATGGACAAATGATCGGAAAACATGAGTTCAAGTAGTGTTAACTCTTACAGTGCCACCAACCGAATATTTAGTCTAAGACAACATTCGCTTTCAGTGTTATTGAGAAAATATTTGGTTGGAGATCATACTTTATTTTTAGCATACCCCCCAACCCTACATGCACACACACACACACACACACACACACACACACACACACACACACACACACACACACACACACACACACACACACACACACACACACACACACACACACACACACACACACAACACACACACACACAACAACGTTTTAGTGAGGTATGTGATATGAATGAAAACTTCAGAATTCCGTCCATGAACAGTTAATGATTAGATACACATGATATATTACAATTTCCCTCCCCCACCCCCCCCATGCATAGAAAACATGACCCCCACATCTGTTTACCATTCAGCGACTTGAAACAATGGCAGACGACACACTTCCCACCACTCGTGCACAAAAAAGTCAACTTTTGTGGCTGAAGAAATAGCAGATCTCATTACACCTATATGCTGGTTCGGATCTTGAGTCTGTTAATTCACTCAATGACTGGGAAAGTAATGACGATTTGACGCGTGCAGGCGGTATCTCGATATGATAGTGCAAAGCCAGAACAAGACTGATGCAGCCAAGATGCAGTTTCTAAGAAGAATGTTGAGAGTTCCGTGGACAGCAAAGAAAACAAACGAGACAGTCTTGATGGAGGCAGACACAAGAAGATCATTGATAACGAAGATTAGTAAAAGACAGGCAACATTTATAGGCAATTTTATGAGGAAAAGGGAATTACAGCACCTGTCACATCAGGATAGGTGGAGGGAAAGAGAGCACCTGGTAGACCCAGGGAGAAAATATTGGACGGACTTGCAGGGTGGCTGAGGACAGAGAGGGTGGAAGATGTGCTTGCAGCAACAAGGGATAAATGCATATTGAATGCCATGATCGCCAACGCCATGTGGCAGGGCACATGATGGTGACGATGGTGATATTGCAAGTCGGACATTACCCAGATGACAGTGAGCGTCCTTCGCTACTCGCGTTGGAGACTGACATTCCGAAAGCGCTGCTGCTTGTTAAAGCTGTTGATTTTAAAGTAAGAGAGGTGAAGAAGAGTCTGCATCACAAAGCCTCAGTGAGCGCTTCAAAAGGTATCTCTGTGTCTTCCATGTCCACCTTGAAGATCTTTTTCTCACTATGTACAATATGAACTTGTATAAACACAGAAAAAGATGTTTCGGTCGTACATATGCACATCACTCATTGGCTGCATGGAAAGACAGCAAACTTGGGATACCTTTCGGGTCATGTCAGACCTAGCTGAACAGTAAAATGGGCTGTGTCTGGAGTATCATGTCTGGCCTCTTTCGCGAGCCGTTCAAACATCCCCTACGGTTGAAAAAAGGCAACGTTGGGAGCTTCCAACTGATTACTGGCTAGACTATACTAAATAGAAAGGAGCAGGCAGAAATGCAAGCTGGTGGCAGGCAGTGTGGGCTGCCCAAAAGAGAGATGAAGGCCAAGAGTAGGGCGAGAGAGGGAGCTCTTCCATTCTCTCTTGGTCTGGAGGCTGGGCTGGATCTGTATGGTGCCCTTTGTGTGGCTATGCCCTCGGGGTTTGTCATCTCCCCACCTTGCCTTCAGTTTTAAACAAGGTAACTGATGATTGGGTCTGAATGGGTCATGCAACGCATGGACAGCCCCCCTTTGCTTGATGAAATGACTGTTGGGTGGCGTTGAGAGCTTGGGAGGTGATTGTCTGGAGAGTGGCGAGCCACTGGTGTTCCGGGTCCGCTCGGCACCCTCGGGTGTTTTTTTATAATATACATTTGTTCAAACACAGAACAGGTGTTTTGGTCGTGCATATGATTATCACTCTCATTTGATGTGATGTCATCGTCGTCGTCGTCGTCATCATCATCATCATCATCATCATCATCATCATCATCATCATCATCATCATCATCATATCATCATCATCATCATTGTCGTCGTCATCATTATCAACATCATCATTATCATCGTCATCATTATCATCATGTGCCCTGCTGCTTGGCGTTGGTGGCCATGGCCCTCCACCGGAATCTATCCCCTGTTGCTGCAAGTACATCTCCCACCCTCTCTGTCCTTAGCCACCATGCAAGCCTGTCTAATATATTTTCCCTGGGTCTACCCAGTGTTCTCTTTCCCTCAAGCTTTCCTGTTGTGACCAGGTGTTCTAATTCTCTTTTCCTCATGATATTTCCTATAAATGTCGCTTGTCTTTTCCTAATCTTCTTTAGTAATGATCTTGTGTCTGCCTCCTTCAAGACTGTCTCGTTTCTTTGTTTTTGTGTTTTTTTCTGTCCATGGAAATCTCAACATTCTTTTAGAAACCACAGTTTGGTTCACGTGAGTTTTTTTGTGTGTAAATACAGAAAGAGAGATCTCTGTCTTAGATGTCCGTCGTGCTTCACTACGCCTAGTGTATAAGTGAAGAACCGTCGTGACATGTGAGATTTATACTCTTTGAGAACATCATTGAAAACAACCAGTAACATTTTCTTTTGATAACATGAATCTGAACACTTGTCTAAAACCATTAGAAATTATCACTATTGATATATATCGGTTTTCTAAATGTATAGCGGTACAGAGGAAGACCCTGGATTAAAGGTTGGAGGAAAAATGGTAGACGACATTCGATGCGCAGATGACGCCGTGCTGATTGCAGAGAATGAAAGGCACCTACAAAACCTTGTGGATATACTGGAAATAGAGAGCAGAGGTATCGGGTTGGAAGTGGGCAGCAGGAAGACATGAACTCCCCTCTGGTAATTTGGATGCCTGGGAGCGATCATTTCATCAGAGGGCAGATGTACATCAGAAATAGCCAGCGGAGCCGGACAGGCCAGGACAGCATTCAGGAAGATGACAAGCATTCTTACCAACAGATGCCTATCAATTAACATCAAGAAGAGAGTTTTTGAATGTTATATAGAACTAATGCTGTTGTACGGATGTGAGGCGTGGACAGTCGACAAACATGGCCAGAACAAGATGTGGTTTCTGGGAAGAATGTTGAGAGTTCCATGAACAGCAAAGAAAAGACACGAGACTTTCTTGATGGAGGCAGACACAAGTAGATCATTCATAGGGAAGATTGGGAAAAGACGGCAACATTTATAGGCCATTTTGTGAGGAAGGGGGATTTGGAGCACCTCGTCGCGGCGGGAGGGCTGGAGGGAAGGAGGGCGCCGGGTAGACCCAGGGGAAAATACTAACGGACTTGCAGAGTGGCTAAAGACAAGGGGGGTGGAAGAGGTGCTTGAGGCAACAGGAGATAGAGACAGATGGGAGTCCATGATTGCCAACGCCATGCGGCAGGGGACCTGATGATGATGATAGCGGTATTCGCCTAACTTAGCTGTACTCACTGTGCATTACACATAAGACTGTTAGGCAAGCTTACCAAAGTCCATAACATTGTAGCAAAGTCTGCATCGTTGGTGGTCGTGCATGGTGGGTGTTTTCATGTTTCTATAAACGCGAGCCTCTGATATGACTTGCAGGGTCTTTACGGTTCATATTTGATATTTTGTATGCCTATACACATGACGGGGTTAGACACTGGCATGTCTGAACAGATATTGGGGAAAATGGACAGCTCTTTGCCATTTGGAGGTACTTTGATTCTTGCGGATCAGAATTAATATAAAACACCGTGAGAACTCTTTTTAGAGTATTTTGTCTTCAGCTTCAGCTTTAGGCCAGAGAAGACAAGGTCGTGACTGTAACCTGTTATTAAACCAGTTGGGAATGATCTTGTTTTCACTACGCCAATGCAGAATTTAAAGCAAAGTGACATCAAGATATAATGTAACTGAACATGAGCGAAACTACGATGTATTCTCTTAAAAAAAATAACCGTAAAGTATATGAAACGAACCGTTTCCCACAACTATGAAAAGACGCAAGCTTGCATGGTTTGGTCATGTCACCCGTCATTATATGCTGTCTAATATCATCCTTAAGGCTACTTAGAGATGGGGGCGGGAGGGGGTGGGTGAGGTCATCGCTGAGATCAACAGAGGACAGTACAGCTAGTTGGCAGACATGAAAAACTGGACCAGTTTCAATGCAACCGAAATGCCTGTTGATCCTGTGTGTTTCCTCAGTTTCCGTGAGAGTTTCGGTGGGTATAGGATCAGAACAAAAAGAAGAAGTACTGTACCTGGTCCATGAAAAAAACACACTGATTTCTTTGCCTCAGAACCTGGCACTTTCTTTCTGATACTGACATCGTGAAGTACTTTTGTAACGATCTTACAGCTCGTGTGCAAAAGTCTTCATAGTCTGTATTTACGTGGTGTGACTGTTAAACTGCCTTCAATGAAGCATTGAATTATCTCATGCACTGTCTGGAAATAATCTTTCGCCAGGGCTAGTATGTATGATAACGATGTGCCAAGTAGTACACCATAAAGGCCATGACTGGCCAAACCTCCTGCGTGCTCCTCTTTATCGTGGCTCTCTTCATCCTTGGAATGTTGCATAGAAGGTTTGAAGCTTATTTCTTTCACATGAAAAATTACAATGACGTGCATGTTGAAGCGGTACATGTACCTTCGTTATGTATGGTCAACTGGGTATTACGTGTGAGCTTGGTATGCGTGTGTATACACGATTAATGTTATATCATTGATAACACATTATTTTGCATATTTTTTAAATATTCTTTAGTGAAAGAGGGCTAAGTGGTCGAAGAAGTATAATGCCTTTAGTCTTCTTCCTCGATAAAATAAGAATTCGTTTGTTTGTTCGTTCATACTTTCTTGAACTTGCAGCCTAGTAATGAACATACAGGAATTGTTTTCTTAAGTTATTACTGTTTCTTTTTCTCTGCAATTGCAAAAGATCCACATTTGTATTTGAGTGGGGTGCATGTCTATCCATGAAGCAGTTTAAGTGCAGTGGACTCCTAGAACAGTATAAGAACTCTCTCTCTCTCTCTCTCTCTCTCTCTTCAATTCTGTTGCAGTCAAGCTGTCCAAATATGGACAGCATCTAGTGGTGTGGCTGTGTTTATAAGGCAAATTATTATGCCATGTTCTGAGAGATTAGAGAGCAAATATAACGATAGGATGTATTCAAAATTGTCACGAACATTTATTTCATACTCAAATAGAAATTGTAATCCAAAACGCATGCCTATTCTGTCCAAACTCTTTGGAAAACGACATCCATTTTTGCTTTTGTCCTTTATGCCCTATGTATGTCAACATCAGACGAATATACATATATACATATATATGAACAAATTTACATTTTGCATGACACCAGTCCAACTGTAAATGTCCTTAAAGATCCAAGCAGCGCATGGAGTATGGACCTAACCAGAAGACAGTACAAGAAAAAAATCACAGAAAAGTAGCGATACATACTTGTTATATCTTCCGTTACAGTGAAAAACTTAACCAACAACCTGATCAGAGAATGGTATATGTGGTGTAATTTATAATAATTATTAGGCTTGCATTGCTGTTGTAATACAAGCTATTACTGGAAAAATATTAAACTGGTGGTGTAAAAATATGAATCTGTGGAAAACATTAAACTGGTGGTATAAAAATATGTATCCACCCTCCAATCCATCTTTGTTAGTGTATGACCAGTGGCTTTCGCAACAAAGCAGTGTCAGTGTCACTCTCTCTCTCTCTCTCTCTCTCTCTATATATATATATATATATATATGCATATATATCTTATTCTCTCTCTCTCTTTCTCATTCTCTCTCTCTGTCTCTCTCTCTCCCTTTCTTTCTTAAATTGTATACACTCTATACAGACGCAAGCCAAGACAGCTTGAAGGATCATGAATTGTTGGAAAGGTTTTAATCTAAAAGAATGGCCAACGCATGAATGTTGTTTCCTGATATCATTTATATGAGACGAAATAAAGCTTTTAATCCCACATAAGGCATGGGGATCCGGTAGTGCTGAAAGATACTGCACAAGAAAATATAAATGCATGAGTTGCATGACAAAGTTATGTCAGGTTGAAAATAGGCGTCTGAGTTTTCTGTTTTTGCTTTGTTTTGCTTTTTTAGTGTTGAGGAGATATAGTCAGCCAAACGCTTATACACCTTCAACAGAATGGCCTTGTTCATTGTCTGTTAATCACGCTCCAGAACCATTTCTGTTTAAAACTGAATGCTGACTGTCACGGATGAACATACGCGTTTTAGATTAGTGAAACGCGTCGTCTTTTTCCCCTGTCTGTTTTGGCTGAAAGGGAGAGAAGATCTCAAATCAGCTGTGTGTTTTTTCATGGGGACAGGCAGCTGAGTTCTGCAAAATGTAAACAGGCTGTTCTTGAGATTAGACAAGGGGGTAAGACTCTTAGTTTCGTGTGGTGTCCTGGTGTCATCTGTATTCCGTAGTTTACGTGCTTCATGGTGTTCGTATGTTGTAGGTGATGTGTTGTTTAGGTAGGTTTGGCTCCGAAGGCCTATGATTCTGCTGTACACATTGTATCGTCATTTGTTTAGAAGTCCTCTTGCTGTGAAATTGAGTCACAAGTTCGTTGGTCTGATTTTCTTACAGACTTTCCTATTTAGGACTTCCACTTTTGGGTTATAGGCCATAAACAAAAGGCCTCCATAGTCGTCTGTTCTGCGATTTTCCCTGTAGCTGACTCCAGCTTAGGCCCATCCTCCATGCGGCTGTGTGGAAGTCTTCTTGCCAGGTGTTCTTGGCCCGCCTGTCTTTCTTTTCTCTTGTTGATTCCATACCAGGGCCTCTCAGGTGACACATGAGGCTGATTTTCGAAGTGTGTTCGTGACCTATTCCTACTTTCTTCTTCCAGGTTTGCTTTTTTTTCGCAGTCGATATGCATTCTTCCACAGATCAATGCTGCTGATCTTATCTGGTTAGTAAATTGGAGGATTACTTACAGACTCCTGTTGATAAAACTCTGCATTCTGTTGACAAAGCTAGGCTTTTTTTCAGAGCCTAAGGAGAAAGTCAGTTTTTCAATGTATAAAATCAATATGATACAGCAGAAAACGCTTTTGTTGATTATTGTGGTGGCTTTGTCCAGCACACCCCTGATATAACTGTTGCCACGGGTGTCTGAAATCCATTGTTTTGCAGGGTACGTGCATCAGAATGTTGAACAATTGTCAGTATCAGCCTTGCAATGTGTGCAGTTGTGTCTTATTGTGGGTGTCAATGCTGCTTGTCATCAGTCATTGTGTAGTGACTGTTTTCTGTTTTCGTTCCTTATGCAACTGTGTCAACTTTGTTGCGTGCTTATTTCGTTCCTTGTAAGACTATGTCAGTGCCACTACTATGATGTTAAATGAGTAATCCAACGTGCAAGTCTGCAACAGTCATTCAACAGTCAGAAGCTCAAATCAGTTCTTTTCTGTGTAAGAGTGTAGCAGTACCACAAGCTGATTTCTGCTCTAGTAGTTCCATGTACGACTATCAGGTAATTTATTCCACAATCACGATTCGACACTTTTGCTGTTTGATGGTGTGAATGCTAATCAATCAAAGGCATATAGACCGTAATATTGTTTATTGTCGTTTTATACTATGTGCATATGCACGTGGGGAGGGGAAGGAGGGAATACAAACAAGTACCTTGCTTTTGTGTGTGTGAATCGTCATATTATGTATACATGTAGTGTTTTGTTCGTGGTTGTAGGGTAGCTGGGTGGAACCAGTTCCAGAAAGGTTTTGTTTTTTCCCCCTTCATAACTAAGAAAGTGTTTGACACTGACCACGCACAAACAATGGCATTTGATAACCACCAAGGCAGAGACAAACGTCAGCAGAAATTGGCATCGTCATTAAAATTAGTCATACCGGTGGTGATAGTGTGGTCAGTGTTTGATAACGTCCACAGTCAGAGTGAAGGACACACAAACTTCTCTGTAAACTCTAAGAGAACATACAGTATTAAGAAAAGTCAGACCAGTGACCCGTCGAGATCTGTTACAACAGCAGTCTGGGTCCATAAACTGGAACAACAGCAACAGACTGGTATGGTAGACAATGGGTTTACAGCAGTCAGCAAGAACGACAACATGGATCATAGTGAACATGATGCTTCCATTCACCATACCGCTGATGATGGCGCAAAAACTGACTCTGTGAATAACTTTCTTACAGTCAGTGGCACAGGCGTATCTCTCTCGGCCTTCAATGCATCTGATAAATCAAACTTTGATGCTACACACTTACCTCTCTCAACCGTGACAGAGTCTAACACATTGCGTGATTCAAGTCAATTTTTCTCAACCATCACAGAGTCTGATATGGTCAGTTGGACAATCCCAATCAGTTCCAGACCAGCAGAAGACACAAACAGCTGCATTCAGTGCAACTGGACTCAAATCCACACCCAGGCTACACTCCTTAAAGGGCCTGAAGGCCGTGTGGAGTGGACTGAACCTGCCCAGAGTTGTTGGTGTATCCTCGAACTTTCCTGGCACATTGTCACGCCAGATCAAGACAATCTCAGCATAATTTTACACTTCACTGATTTCAACTTCAAATGGTACGAACGTCTTGAAGTGTATGCTGGGAATCGTCACATCGAGGATAGGCTGCTGTTTCGTCATCCTGATCTGACCACTGCTGTTCTGCTTTATCCTCATGGTGACATTACTGTGTGGATCAGAACCATGCCATGGCCTTTCTTCACTGTAGAGAATGCTCCATCCAGTTTCAGCCTCAATTACTCCACCCATCCTCTACATCTCCTGCCCACAGCTTTAGCACAACCACACGTTGCGTTCAGACGTGTGGCTCCTCTAGTTGCTGAAGATGCTCTGTATGACTGTTCCTTTGCCAGTATCCCTGCCTATATCCTGTGTGACAAAGTGCAGCAGTGTATAGGGGGAGAGGATGAACCTGCTGACTGTCCCTACAGGTCAGTGTCTTGTGGTTATCCCTGGTTTCTCCACGATGATCGTTGTTTTCAAGTCGTCATCACTTCCACAAAGGACATGCCTCAACCTTGCGAGCAGCATTCTGGTGGTAAACTAGCAGTCCTACCAGCTCCTGCAGAACCCAAGTTGTTGGCTCATGTGATTGCACGCACTGGTGTCCCAGCCATGTGTCTTGCTGTTGATCTAACCTATAAACGCATATTCAGCAAATCTCTACAGATGGAGTCACAGTATCGACACATATGGCAATGGGGACAAGGTATCATGAACCATGGGGATCTGCCACAGCGAGACATCCCGTTAGACTCCAAGTTTGCTCTGTTCTTTTCACACGGGAAGGTATCAGTCAGAACCTTTTACGGATCAGAATGTAGCCACAACACTACAACGGCTGGTTTTCTCTGTATGAAGAACCATGATAACTCCACTGACCTAGAAGTAAACAGTCCACGATCTGAAGACTTCGTGTTCATTCTGGGACCACGTACAATGGCAGCGACATAGCTCTGCCTCAAACGGTTAGGCTGAAGAATTGCACAGATGGTTCTTTCGTGCTCCGGTTTCAGAAGTGTCCCCAGAAAGAAGAAGGATTGCCCTGGTCTCCCATAACTTCAAGCTGTTTAACTGCATGCTGGGGAGTCAAATTCACTATGCCTTGGTATGTGACGGACACAGTGACTGTGAAGATGGCAGTGATGAGATAGGCTGTGACATTCCCACTGATATCTCTATACTTCAGTCCTACCATGTCTGCGCCAATGGACAACTCATCCCATTTACCAAAAAGTGGGTATGAATAGCGACAATATATAGTAGTAATAACATGATAATAAATCACTTTATATAGCGCTATTCTCGTACACATAGGTGAAGACTCACTGCGCTTTACATTAATTAGTTCATTTTTCCCAATCAGCCCTATGCCTAGTGTCAATTATACTAACTCCCACTCCTGGTCCCCCCCACGAACACACACACTAGCACATATGTTGCAAGCAAGTACTAATATATACATTACTGAATCAGAAAGATAAAAAATCATGTTTCATTTCTGGTAGTGTTTATCAAAAAGATGAGTTTTGAGGCCCGCCTTGAAAGAAGAGAGAGATGATGAACAGCGGAGAGAAAGAGGCAGATCGTTCCAGACAAGTGGGGCCTAGCAACGAAGGCTCAGTGTCCATGTTTTGTTTTTGATTTTGATTTTGCCAGAAGCTTCTGATTGCTTGACCTGAGACTGCGTTCAGGCCTGTATGTTTTAAGCACAGAAGAAAGGTAGATAGGCAAGGTACCATCAAAATGCAGATAAGCCAGAGTAGCTAGTTTATATTGTACTCTTGCTTCCACAGGAAGCCAGTGGAGCTGCTTCAATAGGCTGGTTGCTGAAGTGGTCTTTCGCTTTCTGTTTACCAGTTTAGCTGCACTATTTTGTACCCTCTGAAGGCGTTAATAGGAAAGGATGGGAGACCTGCAAGAATTGCATTACAATAGTCCAGTCTTGACAGTACAAAGGACACGACAATTCGTGCTGTGTCGTTTATAGAAAGATATGATCGAATTGATCTGATTCTTCTGAAATGATAAAAACCAGACTGGCAGACAGAAGAAATGTGCTTGTCCAAAGACAGTGTCTCACCACGATGGACACCCAAGTACTTTGCTGAGGATTGAAAAGGCACCGATTTAGAGGAGAGAATTAGAGGATCAGGCCTTATCTCAGAAAGACAAACATGATCACCGATGACAAGAAGTTCAGTCTTATTCTATTTCATTTAAGTCTGTTTTTGTTCATCCATGATTTTATCTCACTGATACACAGCACAGTTTGCTGAGAAATGTACTGGAAATTAGAAGGCACTGCATCTGTCTGTAGTTCTGCATCATCAGCAAATTTGTGATAGTCAAAGTGATGTTTCTGAATGATGTAGGAGAGTGGCTGAGTGTACAAAGTGAAAAGAATGGGACCAAAAACAGATCCCTGTGGAACACCAAAAAGTAAGGGAGATGGTTTTGAGTAGAGACTTTGAACAGTAATAGACTGTGTACGTCCACTAAGGTATGACTTGAACCACTGGAGAGCATTTGATCTGATTCCAAAGGAAGTGGAAAGACGTTCAAGAAGAATGTCATGATCAATAGTATCAAAGCAGAAGACAGGTCTAAAAAGGCAGCAATGGAAACAAAATTCTGATGCATGTTAGTCAAGAGTAAGTCAGTTACAGCAAGCAAAGCAGTTTCAGTACTGTGATACATGCGGTAAGCCGAATGGTTTGTCTCCAGAGACCATTTTCATTCAGATGCTTTAGAAGCTGTGACAGAACAACCTTTTCCAACAGTTTTGAGATAAATGGAAAGTTGGAAACTGGTCTGTAGTTTTGGATAGAATTTGGATCAAGATCACTCTTTTTAAGAAGTGGAATGACAATAGAATGCTTGAGAGAATTGTCAACCTTTCCAATGAGAAGACTGTGATTGATGATATTGGTGATAAGGTTTTATTAGGGGACTGCTCTAGGAGTTTTCTGATTTCTCCAGGAGAAACTGCCTCAAACTGAGTCAGGAGAGAACCATGAAATTGCTTGTGGGAAGTTTCTGTAGGAAAATGATCCAGATCTTGCCTTATCTTTAAAACCTTTTCAGAGAAGAAAGTACAGAAGGTATCAGGAAGAAGGGACTAGGGCATGTTGGTTGGAAGAACAAGAGATTTTGATTTTCCTATTAATTTTCAGAGACAGCAAAGACTTGTTTGCAGGAAGAACTGGTTGAAATTTCCGAACTGAAATAATTCTCTTGGCCTCTTTCTGCAAACTAAGCAAAGCATTTCGCTCTGCCACACAGATCATACGGTCCACAGGCAACTTGGTGGAGCGCCATTGGCGTTCAAATTTGCGCAGTTTGCACTTCCCTTTCTTGAGTTCGTCTGTCATCCATGGCACAGATGCAGAGGACGATCAGGAACACAGTGGGTGATGAGTGGCGCATGCTGATCGAAGATCTGATTCAAACCATCGTTACACACAGTCGTGTCAGGGGATCAATTTTATTTGCTACAGCAGCAAAGGCAGAGATGTCAGAGCAAGCTGTTCAATATTGATTCTTGTAACATTTCTTGATGAATAGGTTCTTTTGGGTCTCTTATTGTACTGAAAAGGCAGACAGCAAAAATGGCAAAATGGTCACCCAAAGCCAAGTCTGTTACACTGGACTGCAGCAGAGGTTGATGTTCTTGCACCACAAGCCAGTCCAGAATATGACCATGGCGATGTGTTGGCTCGCTGATGGGCCTGGTGCAGACTATTGTCATGGAGAAGTGTCTTCAGTCGACTGAATTGGCCTGACATTGGAAGTTAAGAGATCTTGCTTTTGTCTCATGTGCAGTGACCAAAATTCACAGGTTTTCAGGGAAAGCTTTTCAATTGTGCAGCAGCCACTTAATGCTTCTCTAAGCACCACTGTGATGCCTCCCCTCCTCTCCTTACTCGTGAAAAGGATTTTAGGATGTACCTCTCTGGAGTCATTTCTGTCATGAGATCTTCATCTCCATGTTCACTGAACCATGATTCGATGAATACAGCTACATCCAGATCCTTCTGTGATACGTTTCTCATGTGTGGTCTTATTTCGACATGACTGTGCATTAACGCACATAATCTGTAGTGCCGTACTTTTCACAGTTGGCACCATTACAAGATTTGCTTTGTCGACTTTGTGGAGCGCAATGATCGCATCAGGGTACAGATGCATTTAATTCAATTTGAGCTTCATTTATACTGAAGCTTCTCTAATTGATACAAGCGCCCAGCATGAATACCTACCATGATGAGACAGCATAACCTTTGAATTTTGTTACTTAGTTTCTGTTTCTCGAGATGGCGTCTGTGCGCTCAGAATGAATTCCATATGCACTGTCGTCACAGTTGCCACGTGATGGAAAAAATCCAGAATGATCACGGCACAAGCCTTAAGTCTGCACATAAATCCATTAGTGGCCAGGTCTTGAGGTCCCATCTAGATAGTTCCATAGCATGAGCTGACCTCAACTTTTACTGGGGTAGCACCACGAGGATGTGTCCATCCCCTCTCCCTCACTTCTAAATCAAATTCATATTCACCTTTTTTTTAACCAAGATTTCAGAAAGGCAATTAGGCTAATTGGTCTTCAAGGGGTGGGAAATCAACCTATCTCTCCAATGTATTATACCAAGGCAGCTGGGAAATGCCCTGCTCTTCACGATTTTCATCTGCCATGGGATCTTTGGCGTGCGCAGCCAGAAGGCACATGGGTCCAACTCGTTTTTCGTCCCTTTCCGAAGGATTAGGACGTTCAGTTCGATTTTCCAGTCAAACTGAGGAGCAAAAGTCCAGGCCTTTAAGGGGAGCGAACCCAGGAACTTCGAGTTTAGTTTTGGCAGCAAACATCTGAACTACTCTGTCACTCTTCTCCTGTATGGAGAGCTTGCTGCAGGAACCCAGACCACAATAGAGCCCACTGGTTCGTTTTATATATGTTTACAAGCGTGACTGAAGTCGTTAATAACATTGTGGCACGAGGGAAGCGACAGTTATAATCACGTGTCTGGCAACATGCTCCACGTGCAGTATCGCCATTGCAGAGGAGAAACGAACTCGACTATGGTCGGACAGAAGATAGAGAAGAAAAGCTGCGCAACTACTACCCAGCACAGCTATCAGCCTTCGTCTGGCAAGGACTGCCAACACGAATGTTTGTTTAGCTACAGCTGATGCCAATCCACATCCAACCCATTCCTCTACTGAGTGTATAAATTGTTTAATTAGACAGACGCAGCTATCATTGATTGCATTTTGAAGCATCTGTCTGTCGTTTCTCTCTCTCTGCCGTTATCTCTCTCTGTCGTTATCTCTGTCTGTTGTCTGTCTCTCTGTCGTCCTCTCTCTCTCATTTGGTGTCACTATGGCAGCTTTTCATCGCTCTCTTTCTTTCTCTCTCTTTCTCTTCTTCTCTTTCTTCTCTCTCTTCACTCTGTCTCTCTCTCTCTTTCTCTCTCTCTTCTCTTCTCTCTTCTCTCTCTGTCTCTCTCTCTTTCTCTCTCTCTCTCTCTGTCTGTCTTCTGTCTCTTCTCTCATCTGACTCTCTTCTCTGTCTTCTTCTTCTCTGTTCTGTCTGTCTCGTTTCTGTCTCATTTCTGTCTGTCTCTCTCTTCTCTCTCTCTCTCTCACACACACTTCTCTCTCCCCCACTCCCAGCCAGAGCAGTACTAGACACCATAGCAACACAAGCATTGACTGGCGCCACAGTATTGCAGTTAGTGAATGACACAGTCAACAACACAAGCGATAATCGATTTCCCCAACTCGGAAACAACGTGTGACACTAGAACGTAAGCAGTGGATAACACCACACACAGCAGTAGATGGCACAACAGCAATGGAAAATCAGGATTAAAATACAACAGCAGAAGCAGTGGCTGACACAAGAAAACTCTCTAGACAGAAGATGACAAGTCTCAGAAACGATGTGTGATCCTGCAAATACGCAACGAGAATACTATTACACTCATTCTTTAGACGTGTTTATACAGAATAGTAGTTGTATTTATGATTCAGACCTTTAATTGTTTATTTATTTACTTTTATGTATTCCTTTTTTGAAGGTATGATACACAGATATACATGTATTTACATGTAACCAAGATTATTCAGTGGAAGGCTGATAAAATACCAGTATAAATATAGACTAGGTAAAACATAGTCTAGGTAGGGCCTCAGGACTTGGCCAGCTCATGGGTTTATGTGCAGGCTTAAGGCTTGTGCCATGATCGCCGTATACATGGCACCTGTGACGTAAGTGCATATGGAATTCGCTCTGAGAGCGGAGACGTCATCTTGAGAAACTGAAACTGAAACTGAAACTGACACTCATTCAAACAGCAAGTTGTGGATGGCTCTGTCTGTCTGATCAGACAACAGATCCACCTGACTGAGGGATCAGCTGGGTGTGGAACAGCATCAGCTGCTGTGGTTGAAGAAGGAGATTGTTTAGTGGCGGTCCCAGTCTTTGGCACTGCTGACACACACAAAGACCGTTAATCCTTTGATTCCCACACCCTGTCCACCAAACATCCTACACTGTAAACCATACTAGCAAAACAAAAGCTTAACCCTTTGACTCCTCACCCTATCCACAAGATCCCTGCAGGAAGCTGGTGAATAGAGTGAAGGAGTCAAAGGGTTAAGTTTTTGTAGGAGATGGATAAGGTGCGGGAGTCAAAGTGTTAATGGCCATGGCTGGGTGGTTGCTGTGGCAGTTCTCTCTCTCTCTCTCTTTCTCTCTCTCTCTGTCCTCCAACCACAGTCAGGGTAGTCGTTTTCTCTCTACAATGGCGATGTCTGCACGTACAACACGTGGCCAGACAGTAATTTTAATGCTGTCTCCCTTCCTCTCACTGAACTGTCAGGTAGTGTGGCCAGTTGATCAACTTCAAGAAATGGGCAGTACTCAGTTGAGTATGCTAGTGAATCATTAAACTCATGTATATGAAGGATGCTTTTCCTCTTTGTTGAGTGTCATGTCTTTTTGCCTCCATCGGACCTATTCTCTCTTCGTGCAACTTCTGATCAAGCTAACGATCATAAAAGTGAATGTTATTTTCAGATTCTTCAGTTTTTTTTAATTCTTCTCACGTACTCTCTGCTACGATCCTGACATTCCATTGTCACCCTAGGAGCACTTTAATCCTGTTGTACTGATGTCATCATTCAGCCTTCTCATGTTATCATGTACCTCATCTGCCTGGAACAACTCTCTTGTCTCAAACCTGTTTGGTCGTTCATTCACAAGCTAAGTCTGCTCAGGAAAACTCCATTGCGACTTCAAGCCTTGTTATGATAACAACTTGCTTAACAACCTGCGTCAGGAAACGCACCAACCTCTGCAGCCATGATAAGATGCACGTGAAAGCTATTGAAGGAATCACTTTGTTTCACATATCTAGGGGTACACAGTATACAGGCTCTGTCTTCTCCATGTCTTGGTGGCTTTAGTATGCTTTTTATTCTCCCACACTCTCTTGGACAGTTTGGGACATGGCCACAGCATGCAGCTTTCCTATCCGACTGTTGTGCTCTGGGTCAAAGGACAGATTGTTGGAGAGTGTTAGGTGATTTCGTTTATCTTTTGCAGTGTGTGATCATGGATGCTGATGTTGGTGTCTTCGCTGATGATCTGCTCCATGATCTCTTTTCTTCAGGGTGATGATGAGGCCAAGCTCTTGGCATGCATGCACTAGGGAGCTGGCTAGTCTCTGAACCCAGGCTGTGTGTGAGATGTCAAGGCGGCATCATCAGCTAAAGATGCCTCCTGACGCACTGTGGCCTTCGCACTGAAGCAAGCAAGGTTGGAGATCTTGCCAGTGTGTCGACATGCTCCTTCATCAGAGCATACAACAATAGAAATGAGAGGGAGATCCCAAAGCGCATCATGGCAAAGGTGCAGCTATGCGTCACTTCACTTTGAATGGAGAATGGCTCTGAAATATGATCCGTCAAACTGTGCTGTCCCTTGCATGCCATCATGGAAAGAAACGATGAGATTCAACATCTTCAGTAGGCATCCGCTCTTTCCCAGGAATGCGAAGCGGCCTGTTCTGATAGCCAGATCAAAAGCCTTGTTCAGGTCTATGAAGGTAACACATGAAGGTTTCCTCCATTGCCAGTTATTCTCCTGTAGCTGTCAGAGTGAGAAGATCGTGGTGATGGTGACTCTCTCTCCTCGGCAGCCATATTGGGACTCTGGAAAAACGTGATCTACTACATGTAGTGTCTGCAGCCTCTTCAGAACCACTTGGGCTTTGCCGATGGTGCTGAGCAGTGATATGCCTCTGTAATCAATGCAGTTACTGCTATGTTTCTTAAGACTTCTACAGCGTGACAATTTTTGCACGTGTTATGTCTCAGAGAAGTGATCCCTCTTCCTGGCACTGGCAGAGTAGTTCATTAAGACGGCTGAACGCACTGGTTTCCCACACTAAATATATTCAGCAGGGATGTCGTCTTTTACTGGTGCCTTGTCGTGAGTGAGTGAGTCAATGGCCTCGTTGAGTTCGTCCTCTGTTGGAGGTAGATTCACGCAAGGCGAGGATGTTGGCAAAGGCTGACTCAGTGATCACATTTTCAGTGGAATACAGGTTTTGGTAGTGTTTGGTCAACCTTCCCATCTGCTTTGTATGATCTTTGGTCATCCTGCATTCCTTGAACTTCAGCAGAGCAATGTTGTCAGTGATGGGCCAAAAGGCTTTCTTCATCCCCTCACACATATCTTGAAAATGGCCACTTTTGGTGATCAATTGCAAGCTCTGACAGAGGGTCTGTCAACAGTTGTTTGCTCAGCGCCTATCTGTTTGACGTTGTTTCTTGCTGTTCTCAGACCAGAGAGTTTTTTTCAATTTCTTTCAGATGTACATCTTTTTTTAGTCGATTAGAGATACTCTCTCGGTATCGAAGACAGATTCCATCTCAGATAGGTGAGCATCGAAACCAATGTTGGTTGTTTTCATTTTTTTTAATTCCAAGGGATTACACGGCAGTGTCGTAGGCGGTGGCGCAAATAAAATGCCACCCATGGTAAGGGCCACATGTACTTTGAAAGCCCCATCCATTTGGTCTTTTAGTTCTGTGGAAAGGTCTGGTTTGGCCACCCTATCAGCGTTAACGCGTGGGCATTCTTTCGGCTTGATGTGGTGGGTCTTCAGTCAGACTTTGCTGCACAGTGTCAAGGGTAGAATTTTTGAGTGTTGTTCTAGAATTTGGGGGATGTTTATGCGGAATTACCTTTTTATGGAGAAATCACGTACAACAACAAGGAAGGAGAGAGACGAGCAGAAGCACACTAAGCACACTAGCAATAACTTTCAAAAGCAGTCCACACATGGAATGGTCTGTGTCACAATCGGCACTGTGGAAGTTACGTGTGAGAAGCACACTGTTGAGGGCAGGTCTTCTGCTGCTGATCATGTCCAGCTGATGACAGTGTGCAGACCTTGGGTATTTCTAGAAAACTTTAGGCTAAGATTTGTCTTGAATACTGTGTTGGTGATGCACAGCTTGTGATAAAAGAAAGAGTCAGCTGTCTTTGGCCGTTGTTGTTCATCTTGCTAACGCGAAATGTCCAGGATAATCTGGCCATGAGCTAAGCTACGATCCAGCTCTAACATCACAATCAAATTGACCTGCTCAGATTCTAGAATCTTGATGAAGATAGCATTGAGATCCCTTCAGAACTGATCTTTTGTTTCTTGAGGTGAATACAGCGATGGGACATAGACACTAAGACGTTTCCGGACTATTTAGAAAGGATGAAAGTAAAGATACTTTGTGAACCAACGCTAGAGGAACTGACACGTGTAGCAGACTGGTCTTGACTGCAAGGCCGATATGGTGCTGGCGAGGTTCCTCAGGGATCTGCTCTGCCAGAAGAGAGTATTATCCTTCTCCCGACAGCACGCCTTTTGCAATAGGTCTGGTCTCCTGTAATGCCGCTATGTCCATGTCCATTCTTCTCAGCTGAAAGACATTTTCATGCTGTCCTGGGTATACAGCAGGTTGTCTGAGAGGCCAGAGCACACAGTCCTGACGTTCCCAGTGGCCAGTTGTATGACTGGTGATTTGTTCTTTGTGTTCTTTGGTTTGTCTGATGCACTTTTTCGATCAGTTCTAAACTCTAGATATACAATGAAGCAGGCAGACAGTGGCAGATCAACATCTTATTGTCTGGGAGCTGCCTGCATTGTGGCGAGCTGTGGCTTTTAGTTTCGGTTTCGGATTTCAAGACGACGTCTCCGCGCTTCAATCGAATTCCATATACATTCTCGTCACAGGTGCCATGCATATGGTGATCACTGCACAAGCTTTAAGCCTGCACATAAATCCACGAGCTGGCCAGGTCCTGAGAAAAGCTGTGGCTGACCAGTGAGAGATGACCGTCTCACCGTCGAAAAAACCCGTAGTATCTCTACCTAACGCTAGTCTGGTTTGGACTTATGACTCGTATCTGCTGCCTCTCATGCTGATTTTGCTTCTTTGTAGCAGCTCTGAAGTAAACTCTCTGGGGCACAGGTACAGGTGCCTCACTGTGCTGTTATTCAGTAAGACACTCTACACGCATACAGTAGTTTTATACATGAATTACATGCAAAATTTGTGTCAATTACATATGAGATTATTTTATATACGTTTTATACGTGTGATGGTTTTATACTCGAATTTTGTGTATGATGTGGTTTTTATTACAAGAATCATATTGTACTTCTAATACAAATAACTCTATGAGTATGGTTTGTAACAGGATCTGCATGTATAATTATTTTTCATACAAAATTTACATCTGATAGTTAAATACAGATTTGCGTGTGTGAATTTTTTCTTTGATGTTGTTTTAAATACAGGAATAACATCACTGGTTTTGAAACAATATATGTGTGATGGCTTATACAGGAATTACAAACGCCAGGGTTTTACACAAGCATTACATGTCCGGTGGTTTTATACAGGAATTACATGTGTGACGGTGCCATAGATTGTCTGGACAAAAGTGACGAACGTCTGTGTACCACATGCGCAGAAGGGACAGTTCTGTGTCCTGGTTTTGGCTGTCGACCTCCTGGTTATGCTGATTTTCTACCTTGTGCCACTTCTGACACAGGTAGGGGTAACCCATACACACACACACACACACACACACACACACACACACACACACACACACACACACACACACCACACACACACACACACACACACACACACACACACACACACACACACACACACACATAATGATGAAGAGGAAGATGATGATAATGACGATGACGATGATGATCATGATGATAATGATGATGATGATCATGATGATAATAATAATAATAATAGCTGTAAAGTTTGTGTGTGGACACGTCTGTTGGGAACCAAAGTCCCCAAAGTTTACCGGGCAGTATTCACATCATAGGACGTGAGGCACAGTGGTAAACAAAAGGTAAACCACTGGAAGAAGGCAAGGTGGTATTCACATTTTCCTATAACTGACCCACCAAGAGATTAATTTCTGGTGACAAAATTATATTTGACATCCTCTTGGTAAAAAGTGTTCTTTTTCAAGATTTTTTATATGGCAGGAGATGGGGAAAATTTTCATGTTTGTGATTTTCGATATGATATATTTTCATCTATTTCGAAAATAACCGAATTTAGAAGACTATACATCGTCTTCCACTGCTATAATGTTTAAAGAATGCAGCTTTGTAATTTTCATATTCCATGTGTTGAGTTTGTCGCAGAAAGAGGTTGTTTGGTTTATCTATATGTCAAAGTTTGTAACAATATGAACAATGAATATGTGTTCTTGTTTTCCAGACAAAACAGAAACCTTGTTTAACACAGACACACGATTCCCAGACAGTAATGGTAAGCGCAATTTCAGGCATGCATTTGTAAACGATACTCTATCTATAAAACGTATATGAATGCCCATACCTATATAAATGTTGGTAATTAAAGTAATGTTTGTCAAGTTTATCCAAATTTGATTCCATACCCGCATAGTTGAAAAAGCAAAAACCTCTGTTTCTTAATGTATTTCAACACAAAATTGAATATATTTATCTTAACTTTGGCATTTGGGAGACATACATTGCAGAGTTTTGACCCACCTACTTTTCTTTTATGTAATAGCTTTTGAATTATGTGATATGATAGATTTCCAGTCGGTTCAACAGATGAATAGGCATATTGGTCCACAATGCCTGGAGTAGACCTTCAAATGTGATATGCGATTAACCCTTTGACTCCCACTGGACGAAGCAGCAGGGAAGGTTTAATCTTTTTTGTTTGTATTTGGTGTTTATTCGTTTGTGATCTTACTGTTTACGCTTGACAAAGGCCAGTTAGCCGAAAATTTGCGCCTGTCTTGTCTGGTTATATCAAATGCGCGTTGTGATTCTATTTTCGTGTTTTTTTGTTTTTTTTTCCTGGTTCGGGATATTAGTGTTGAAAGTGTGACATTTGACCATTTGCCTACCATACCCGTAATCTTTGAGGTTTTGAAACTATAAATATTTACGTATCTGCGAGAGCACGTGTATGTATGTCTGTATGTATGCATGTATGTATGTATGTATGTATGTATGTATGTATGTATGTATGTATGTATGCATGTATGTATGTATGTATGTATGTATGTATTTATGTGTGTATGTATGTATGTACGTATGTATGTGTGTATCTATGTATGTATGCGTATATGTATGTATGCATTTGTGTATATATGCATGTATGTATTTATGTATGCATGTATGTATGCGTTTGTATGTATGTATATGTGTTTGTATGTATGTATGTCCATCTGTATGTATGTATGTATGTGTGTGATGTATGTATGTATGTATGCATGCATGCATGTATGTATGTATGTATGCATGTATGTATGTATATATGTATGTATATATGTATGTATGTATGTGTGTATGTATGTATGTGTGTGTGTATATATGCATGTATGCATGTATGTATGTATGTATGTATATATGTATGTACGTACGCTTGTATGTATGTATGTATGCATATATGCATGCATGCATGCATGTATGTATGTGTGTATGTATGTATGTGTGTATGTATGTATGTGTGTATGTATGTATGTATGTATGCATGCATGTATGCATGTATGTATGTATGTATGTATGCATGCATGCATGTAATTATGTATGTAGGTATGTGTATGTATATGTGTATGTATGTATGTATGTATATATATATATATATATGTAGTTTTCATATATATATATATATATATATCTATATATATATATATATATATATATATATATATATATATATATATACGGGGTGCAAGAGTACGTATGCAGAAAGTATCACATCATTATTATAATGCTTAATTCCGCTCTCGATTAGAGGAGTGTGAATACCGACGGCAAGCAGTTTGAGTATCTGAGGGATAAAGGCTGTGCTTGTTATTACATGTATATGCAATATTCATTTTATGATAAATGCAATGAGTAGAGTACGTGTTTTCTTTTTTCATAACTGTATACAGATACGCGTGTGCGCGCGCGTGTGTGTGTGTGTATGTGTGTGTGTGTGTGTGTGTGTGTGTGTGTGTGTGTGTGTGT
>CM060311.1:30461790-30495051 GCA_030674185.1 Monoplex corrugatus | reverse complement strand
GCTATTACATAAAGAAAAGTAGAGGGGTCAAAAGTTTGCAATGCATGTCTCCAAAATGTCAAAGTTACGACATATACTATTTTGTGTTGAAATATGTTAAGAAACAGGTTTTGCTTTTTCAGCTATGCGGGTATGGAATCAAATTTGGATAAATTTAACAAATATTACTTTCATTGCTAACATTCATATACGTATTGTTTTAAAGGTAGAATGTCGTTTACAAACGCATGTCTGAAACTGAACTTACCATTGCTGTCTGGGAATCGTGTGTCTGTATTAAACAAGGTTTCTGTTTTGTCTGGAAAATAAGAACACATGTTCATTGTTCATATTGTTACAAACATATAGATAAACCAAACAACCTCCTTCTGAAACAAACTCAGTACATGGAATATGAAAATAACAAAGCTGTATTCTTTAAACATATGAGTAGTGGAAGACAATGGCTAGTCTTCCAAACTCATTTCGTTTCAAAATAGCTAAAACTGTAAACTTTTGAAAATCTTAAAACATGAAAATTTTTCCTGTCATTAAAAAAATCTAGAACAACATTTTTTTGTTACCGATGTAGTTTTGTCATTAGAAATTAAGCTGTTAATGGGTCAATTATGGGATTATGTTAATACCATCTTGCTGTCTTCCAGTGATTTACCTTTTGTTTATTACCGCCTCACGTCCTATGATGTGAATAGTGCTCGGTGAAGTTTGCGGACTTTATTTTCCATACATAAATTTCACATCTATTTATCATTATCATTGTTATAGCTATCATTATTGTTGTTGTTATTATTATTATTATCATTATCATTATCATTATCATTATTATTATTATTATCATTATTATCATTATTATATTATTGCATTATCATTATATTATTATCATTGTTATTATTGTCATTATTATTATTATTATCATTATTAATATTGTTATTATTATTATTACTATTCTTATTCTTATTCTTATTATTTTACTATTATTTTTTATTATTACTATTATTATTATCATTATTATCATCATCATCATCATCATCATCATCATCATTATTATTATTATTATTATTATGTAATCATATTATTGCTATTGTTATTGTTTTGCTGTTGTTATTGTTATTATTATTATTATCATTACTATTATCATAATTATTACTATCATAATTATTATTATCATTATTATCAATTATTATTATCATCGTTATCGTCAGCGTCGTCGTCGTTGTCGTCATCATCATTATCATCATCTTCATATCATTGTGTGTGTGTGTGTGTGTGTGTGTGTGTGTGTGTGTGTGTGTGTGTGTGTGTGTGTGTGTGTGTGTGTGTGTGTGTGTGTGTGTGTGTGTGTGTGTATACCCCTACCTGTGTCAGAAGTGGCACAAGGTAGGAAATCAGCATAACTGGGAGGTCGACAGCCAAACCAGGACACAGAACTGTCCCTTCTGTGCATGTGGTACACAGACGTTCGTCACTTTGGTCCAGACAGTCTATGGCACCGTCACACATGTAATTCCTGCATAAAACCATCGGACATGTAATGCTTTTGCAAAACCCTGGCGCATGTATTTCCTGTATAAGCCATCGTACACATATTGTTTCAAAACCAGAGATGTTACTGCTGTATTTAAAACAACATCAAAGAAAAAAGTCACACTCGCAAATCTGTATCAAACCATCAGACGTAAATCTTGTATGGAAAATAATCACACATGCAGATGCTGTTATAAACCATACTCATAGAGTTATCTGTATTAGAAATGCAATATGATTATTGTAAAAAAAAAACACACATCATACATGTAATTCGTGTATGAAACCATCATACATGTAAATTTTATTCAAAATAATCTCATATGTAATTGACACATGTAAAATGTGTGTGTATTTCATGTATAAAAGTACTATATGCGTGTAGAGTGTCTTACTGAATGACAGCAGAGTCAGGCACCTGTACATGTGCCCCATACAATTTATTTCAGTGCTACTACAAAGAAGCAAAATCAGCATGAGATGCAGCAGATACGAGTCATAAGTCCAAAACAGACTAGCGTTAGGTAGAGATACTACGGGTTTCTCCGATGGTGAGACGGTCATCTCTCAGTGGTCAGCCACATCTTTTCTCAGAATTTGGCCAGCTCATGGGTTTATGTGCAGGCTTAAGGCTTGTGCCATGATCACCATGCACATGGCACCTGTGATGTTGGTGCATATGAATTCGTTCCGAGTGCGGAGACATCGTACTTGACAAACTGAAAGCCACAGCTCGTCTCAATGCGGGCAGCTCCAGACAATAAGATGCTGATCTGCCACTGTCTGTCTGCTTCATTGCATATCTAGAGCTTAGAACTGATCGAAATATGGACAGCTGTTACTGCATCAGACAAACCAAAGAACACAAAGAACAAATCACCAGTCATATAACTGGCCACTGGGAACGTCAGGACTGTGTGCCCTGGCCTCTCAGACAACCTGCTGTATACCCAGGACAGCATGAAAATGTCTTTCAGCTGAGAAGAATGGACATGGACATTGCGGCATTACAGGACACCAGACCTGTTGCAAAAGGCGTGCTGTCGGGAGAAGGATAATACTCTCTTCTGGCAGGGCAGATCCCCTGAGGAACCTCGCCGGCACCATATCGGCCTTGCAGTCAAGACCAGCTTGCTACACGTGTCAGTTCCTCTAGCGTTGGTTCACAAAGTATCTTTACTTTCATCCTTTCTAAATAGACCGGAAAAGCGAGCAGTCTTAGTGTCTATGCACCATCGCTGTGTTCACTTCAAAAAACAAAATATCAGTTCTGAAGGGATCTCAATGCTATCTTCATCAGGAATCCAGAATCTGAGCAGGTCAATTTGATTGTGATGTTAGCGTTGGATCGTAGCTTAGCTCATGGCCAGATTATCCTGGACACTTCGCGTTAGCAAGATGAACAACAACGGCCAAAGACTGCTGAAGCTGTTCTTTTATCACAAGCTGTGCATCACCAACACAGTATTCAAGACAAAGCTTAGCCTAAAGTTTTCTAGAAATTCCTAAGTTCTGCTCACCGTCATCAGCAGGACATGATCATCAGCAGAAGATCTGTCCTCAACAGTGAGCTTCTTACATAGCTTCCACAGTGCCGACTGTGACACAGACCATTCCATATGTGGACTACTTTTGAAAGTTATTGCTAGTGTGTTTAGTGTGCTTCTGCTCGTCTCTCTCCTTCCTTGTTGTTGTACGTGATTTCTCCATAGAAAGGTAATTCCGCATAAACATCCACCAAATTCTAGAGCAACACTGAAAAACTCTTCCCGTGACACTGTGCAGCAAAGTCTGACTGAAGACCCACCACATCAAGCCGAAAGGATGCCCACGCATTAATGCTGATAGGGTGGCCAAACCAGACCTTTCCACGGAACTAAAAGACCAAATGAATGGGGCTTTCAAAGTACACGTAGCCCTTATCATGGGTGGCATTTTATTTGTGCCACCGCCTACGACACTGCCGTGTATTCCCTTGGAATCAAAAAAATGAAAACAACCAACATTGGTTTGATGCTCACCTATCTGAGATACTGAGAGAGCATCTCCAATCGACTAAAAACAAGATGTACATCTAAAAGAAATAAGAAAAACTCTCTGGTCTGAGAACAGCAAGAAACAACGTCAAACAGATAGGAGCTGAGCAAACAACTGTTGACAGACCCTCTGTCAGAGCTTGCAATTGTTCACCAAAGGTAGCCATGTTCAAGATATGTGTGAGGGGATGAAGAAAGCCTTTTGGCCTATCACTGACAACATTGCTCTACTGAAGTTCAAGGAATGCAGGATGACCAAAGATCATACAAAGCAGATGTGGAGGTTGACCAAACACTACCAAAACCTGTATTCCACTGAAAATGTGATCACTGAGTCAGCCTTTGCTAACATCCTCGCCTTGCCTGAATCTACCTCCAACAGAGGACGAACTCAGCAAGGCCATTGACTCACTCACTGACGACAAGGCACCAGTAAAAGACGACATTCCTGCTGAATATATTTGGTGTGGGAAACCAGTGCATTCAGCCGTCTTAATGAACTACTCTTCCAGTGCCGGGAAGAGGAATCACTTCTCAGAGACATAACAGATGCAAAAATTGTCACGCTGTAGAATGTGTAAGAGACATCCCAGCAACCGTATTGATTACAGAGGCATATCACTGCTCAGCACCACCAGCAAGGCCTAAGTGGTTCTGAAGAGGCTACAGACACTGCATGTAGTAGACCACGTTTTTCCAATATGGCTGCCGAGGAGAGAGATTCACCATCAACACGACCTTCTCACTCTGACAGTCACAGGAGAATAACTGGCAATGGAGGAAACTTTCATGTGTTACCTTCATAGACCTGAACAAGGCTTTTGATCTGGCTATCAGAACAGGCCGCTTCACATTCCTGGGAACGAGCGGATGCCTACTGAAGATGTTGAATCTCGTCGTTTCTGTCCATGATGGCATGCAAGGGACAGCGCAGTTTGACGGATCATAGTCAGAGCCATTCTCCATTCAAAGTGAAGTGACGCATAGTTGCACCTTTGCCATGATGTGCTTCTGGATCTCCCTCTCCTGTTTATTGTTGTATGCTCTGATGACGGAGCGTGTCGACACACGAGGTCCAATGGCAGATCCCAAACCTTGCTTGCTTCAGTGCGAAGACCACAGTGCGTCAGGAGACATCTTTAGCTGATGATACCGCCTTGACATCTCACATACAGCCTGGGTCCAGAGACTAGCCAGCTCCCTAGTGCATGCATGCCAAGAGCTTGGCCTCATCATCACCCTGAAGAAAAAGAGATCATGTAGCAGATCATCAGCGAAGACACCAACATCAGCATCCATGATCACACACTGCAAAAGATAAACAAATTCATATAACACTCTCCAACAATCTATCCTTTGACCCAGAACACGACAGGCAGATAGGGAAAGCTGCATACCGTGGCCAAGGCAAAGCTGTCCACGAGAGTGTGGAGAATAAAAAGCTCACTAAAGCCACCAAGACTGGAGTAGACAGAGCCTGTATACTGTGTACCCCTGTCTGTGGAAACAAAAGTGGGACAACCTATGTGCACCAAGGATTACCGTCTCAATAGCTTTTCACGTGCATCCTTATGCTGGATCCTGGACATTTTCTGGACTGACAGTGTGCTAAACAAGGGTTTATGTGCAAGCTTAAGGCTTTCCCAGCTCGTGGGTTTATGTGCAGGATTAAGGCTTGTGCCATGATCGCCATACACATGGCACCTGTGACGTTCTTTCCGAGCGTGGAGACATCATCTTGAGAAACTGAAACTGAAACCAAACAAGGACGTCCTGATCCAGGTCAGCATGTTGAGCATGTATGTTCTCTTCACATAACGATGACTGCATTGGCCTGGCCATATCTGCCACATCCGTACAGTTATCCTGAACAGACAGCTTGCTGTGGGATCCCGGCCCACAGAGAGAACATGCTGCACTGTGTGGGGGTTTGCAAATGTGACCTTAAGTTATGATAATGAAAATAATGATAATGATAATAATGATCATCATCATCATCATAATTGTCAACATCATCAATGACGTTTATACAGCTCCGGATTTTGATACATATAAATCAGATCAAAGTGCGCACTCTCGCCATTCAACAAAGCATTCACTAGCAATGATTGAAAAAACCTGATGGGTACAAAACACTCAGAGACCAGGAGTGGGGAGGGCAGGAGGGGAGCAGGACAAAAGAATGAGCACACAGAAAGGAAAAGCATCCCTCTCGTAACAGGAATTGTCCAGTCATACTTACGACCCGCGCGTTTTTGAATTGATTTACTGGACACTACTGATATCAATGATGAAGAGAGACAGCAGCAAATTACTGTGTCTGGCCACATGCTGTACGTGCAGACATCGCCATTGTAGAGGAAAAACGACTAACTTGACTGTGGTCAGACAACAGGGAGAGACAGACAGACAGACAGACAGAGAGCTGCCACAGCAACCACTCAGCCACAGCCATTAACCCTTTGACTCCTGCACCCTATCTATCAACTGCAAAAACTTAACCCTATGACTCATTCACTCTATTCACCAGTTTCCTGCAGGGATCTTGTGGATAGGGTGAGGGAGTCAAAGGGTTAAGTTTTTGTTTTGCTAGCATAGTTTACAGTGTGGGATGCTGGTGGACAGGGTGTGGCCTTCATGTGTGTCAGCTGTGCCCAAGACTGGGACTGCCAATCAAGAATCACCTTCTTCAACCACAGCAGCCGACGCTGTACCACACCCAGCTGATCCCTCAGTCAGGTACATCTGTTGTCTGATCAGACAGACAGAGCCATCCACAACTTGCTGTTTGAATGAGTGTAAGTTTCAGTTTCAGTTTTTCAAGATGACGTATCCGCGCTTGGAACGAATTCTATATGCACTAACGTCACAGTTGCCATGTGTAGGTGATCATGGCACAACCCTTAAGCCTGCACATAAACCCATCAGCTGGCCAGGTCCTGAGGCCCTACCTAGACTATGTTTTACCAAGAATATAATTCATACTGGTATTTTATCAGCCTTCCGCTGGAATGATCTTGGTTACATGTAAATTACATGTGTCTCTGTGTATCTTTCCTTCAAAAAAGGAACATTCATATAAAGTAAATAAATAAACAATTAAAGGTCTGAATCACAACACAACAAGCTATTCTGTATAAATTCGTCAAAATGAATGAGTGTAATAGTATTCTCGTTGTGTATTTACAGGATCACACATTGTTTCTGAAGACTTGATGTCATCTTCTTTCTAGAGAGTTCTTGTGTCATCCACTGCTTCTGCTGTTGTATTGTAATCCTGATTTTCTGTTGCTGTTGTGCCATGCACTGCTGGTGTTGTAGTGTCATCCACTGCTTACGTTCTACTGTTACACGTTGTTTTCGTTTGTGGGGAATCGATTATCGCTTGTGTTGTTGCGGTGTCATTCACTAACTGCAATACTGTGGTGTCAGTAAATGCTTGTGTTGCTATGGTGTCTACTACTGCTCCAGCTTGGGTGGTACAGACAGACAGACAGACAGACAGAGACTAGACAGACAGGCAGACAAAGACAGAGTCAGACAGAGAGAGACATAGAGACACACAGACAGAGAGAGAGAGAGAGCAAGAGCGAGAGAGAGAGAGAGAACGACAGAGAGAGAGAAAGAGAGAGAGAGAGAGAAGAGAGATGACAGAGAGAGAGAGAGGTGAATGCTTCAACAGTGCAATCAATGATAGCTACGTCTGTCTAATTAAACAAAGTATACACCCGGTTGAGGAATGGGTTGGATGTGGAAGGGCATCAGCTGTAGCTTAACAAACATCCTTGTGTGGCAGTCCTTGCCAGAGCCGACACACATGAAGGCTGATAGCTGTGGCTGGGTAGTTGCTGCCGCAGCTTTTCTTCTCTCTCTTCTGTATGACCACAGTCGAGTTCGTTTCTCCTCTGCAATGGCAACGCTTCCACGTGGAGCGAGTTGCCAGACACAGTAATTTATAACTCGTGTCCACATTGTTATTAACGGATTTCAGTCACGCTTGTAAACGTTTCTAAAGTGAACCAGTGGACTCTCTGTGGCTGGGTTACTGCAGCAAGCTCTCTGTACAGAGAGAAGAGTGAGAGAATGATTCAGATTTTCGCCTGCCAATAACTAAACTCAATGTTCCAGGGTTCACTCCCCATAAAGGCTTCGACTTTTCTCCTCAGTTTGACTGGAAAATCGAACTGAACGTCTAGTCCTTCGGAAGGGGACGAAAAACGAGACGGACTCGTGTGCCTCTGGCTGTGCACTCTAAAGATCACACAGCAGTTGAAAATTGTGAAAAGCAGGGCATTTCCTGACTCATCTGATAGTATACAGCACCTGTTGACTCGCACCACTGAGTGTTACTCGGACATTAAGAACTGGATGACGTTCAACAAACTTCAGCTTAATGACGACAAGACAGAAGCTATCCTCATTGGCACCCATCAGAAACTTTCTCAGCTGCCTCCTCTTTCTCTCCCATTATGTAACACATCAGTCCCAATTTCTGATTCAGCTAAAAACCTTGGTGTCTGCATTGACTCTACCCTCTCCATGAACAACTTTGTTTCTCAAACTGCCAGATCTTGCTACTATCATCTCCATCGTATAAGGCTGATCAGGAAGAATCTCTCTGTCGAAACAACTGCAAAACTCGTTCTCTCCTTCATAATGTCTCGCATTGATTATTGCAATTCACTCCTGTCTGGTCTTCCTGCCTCCACCATTCACATCCTACAGTGCATTCAAAACAATGCTGTACGCCTTGTACTCAAAAAGAAAAAAGCTGACCACATATCTCCTCTCCTGGCACAACTTCACTGGCTCCCTGTATCAAAGCGCATACAGTACAAACTAGACACCATGTGCTACAAAAGCCTCAATAACGCAGCCCCCGATTACCTGTCAAGCCTACTTGAGATCTATGTTCCCTCACGTACCCTCCGCTCTGCCTCCGATCCTCTGACTTTTCGCTTTCCACGCACTAAGCTCAATACCTATGGTCCACGAGCCTTCTCTGTTTCTGGTCCACTCTCCTGGAACAAACTTCCTCTCTCAGTCCGTCAGCAACCTACTTTTGTCTCCTTCAAGTCCGCTCTCAAAACTCACCTTTTCTCCTCCGCATAAAATCCTAACCTCACTCAACCCCCCCCCCCCCCTCTGCAGCCTGTCTCCGCTCGGAGGGGAATAACATGGTTATAATATATAATTGTATATGCTATGCTCTCTATAATTTTCCATTGCTTTTATTCTTGCTTTTATTGCTTTTATTCTTTCTCCCATTTATAGCCATGTGCGTGTGTGTTGTGTGTGTGTGTGTGGTGTGTGTGTGTGTGTGTGTGTGTGCGTGCGTGTGTGTGCGTGCGTGCGTGCGTGCGTGTATGTCTGCTTCAGCGCTTAGATTTGATTTTATCAAGATTTTGCGCTAATATAAATATTGTAATTATTATTAATTATTATAAAACATTGGAGAGATAGGTTGATTTCCCATGTCCCAACCCTTGAAGACCAATTAACCTTCTTGCCTTTCTGAAGTCTTGGTAAAAAATGTGAATATGAATTTGAATTTGAAGCAAGGGATGGGCGCTGCCCTCGTGGTGCTGGCCCCAGGAAAAGTTGAGGTCAGCTTTTGGTTATGGAACTATTAAGGTAGGACCTCAGGACCTGGCCAGCAAGTGGATTTATGTGCAGGCTTAAGGCTTGTGCTGTTATCATTCTGGATTATCTTCATCACATGGCACCTGTGACGACAGTGCATATGGAATTCATTCTGAACTCAGAGACGTCATTTTGAGAAACTGAAACTAAATAATAGAATTCAAAGGTTATGCTGTCTCATCATGGTAGGTATTCCTGCTGGGCGATTGTGTCTATTAAAGGAGTTTCAGTAATTATGAAGCTCAAATTCAATTAAATGCAGAAATATATCATAATATTGTATATTGTCGCGATTGATCCCCACTTTTTAGTAAATGGGATGAGTTGTCCATTGGCGCAGACATGGTAGGACTGAAGTATAGAGATATCAGTGGGAATGTCACAGCCTATTTCATCACTGCCATCTTCACAGTCACTGTGTCCGTCACATACCAAGGCATAGTGAACTTGACTCCCCAGCATGCAGTTAAACAGCTTGAAGTTATTGGGAGACCAGGGCAATTCCTCTTTGTTCTGGGGACACTTCTGAAACCAGAGCACAAAAGAACCATCTGTGCAATTCTTAAACTTAACCATTTGAGGCAGAGCTATGTTGCTGTCATTGTATGTGGTCCCAGAATGAACACGAAGTCTCTCAGATCTTGGACTGTTTACTTCTAGGTCAGTGGAGTTGTCATGGTTCTTCATACAGAGAAAACCAGCCGCTGTAGTGTTGTGGCTACATTCTGATCCGTAAAAGGTTCTGACTGATACCTTTCCATGTGAAAAGAACAGAGCAAACTTGGAGTCTAATTGGATGTCTCGCTGTGGCAGATCCCCATGGTTCATGATACCTTGTCCCCATTGCCATGTGTGTCGATACTGTGACTCCATCTGTAGAGATTTGCTGAATATGCGTTTATAGGTTAGATCAACAGCAAGACACATGGCTGGGACACCAGTACGTGCAATTACTTGAGCCAACAACTTGGGTTCTGCTGGCACTGGTAGGACTGCTAATTTACCACCAGACTGCTGCTCACAAGGTTGAGGCATGTCCTTTGTGGATGTGATGACGACTTGAAGACAACGATCGTGGTGGAAAAACCAGGGATAACCACAAGACACAGACCTGTAGGGACAGTCAGCAGATTCATCCTCTCCACCTATACACTGCTGCACCTTGTCACACAGGATATAGGCAGGAATACTGGCAAGGGAGCAGTCATACAGAGCATCTTCAGCAACTACAGGAGCCACATGTCTGAACGCCATGTGTGGTTGTGCTAAAGCTGTGGGCAGGAGATGTAGAGGATGGGTGGAGTAATTGAGGCTGAAACTGGACGGAGCATTCTCTACAGTGAAGGAAGGCCAAGGCATGGCTCTGACCCACACAGTTATGTCACCATGAGGCAAAAGCAGAACAGCAGTGGTCAGATCAGGATGACGAAACAGCAACTTATCCTCGGAGTTACGATACCCAGCATACACTTCAAGACGTTCGTACCATTTGAAGTTGAAATCAGTGAAGTGTAAAATTATGCTGAGGTTGTCTTGAGCTGGTGTGACAATGTGCCATGAAAGTTCGAGGATACACCAACAACTTTGGGCAGGTTCAGTCCACTCAACACGGCCTTCAGACCCTTTAAGGTGTGTAGCATGGGTGTGGATTTGAGTCCAGTTGCACTGAATGCAGCTGTTTGTGTCTTCTGCTGGTTTGGAACTGATTGGGATTGTCCAGCTGACCATATCGGACTCTGTGATGGTTGAGAAAGGTTGACTTGAATCACGCAATGTGTAAGACTTTGTCACAGTTGAGAGAGGTAAGTGTTTAGCATCAAAGTTTGATTTATCAGATGCATTGGAGGCCGAGAGAGATACGCCAGTGCCACTGACTGTAAGAAAGTTATTCACAGCGTCAGTTTTCGCGCCATCATCAGCGGTATGGTGAATGGAAGCATCATGTTCACTATGATCCATGTTGTCGTTCTTGGTGACTGCTGTAAACCCATTGTCTACCATACCCGTCTGTTGCTGTTGTTCCAGTTTATGGACCCAGACTGCTGTCGTAACAGATCTCGATGGGTCACTGGTCTGATTTTTCTTAACACTGTCTGTTTTCTTAGAGTTTACAAAGACGTCTGTGTGTTCTTCATTCTGACTGTGGATGTTATCAAACATTGACCACACTATCACCATCAGTATGACTAATTTCAATGATGATTGCAGTTTCTGCTGACGTTTGTCTCTGCTTTCAGGTTTATCAAATGCCATTGTTTGTGTGTGATCAGTGTCAAACACGTTCTTAGTTATGAAGGGAAAAATCAAACCCTTTCTGGAACTGGTTCCACCCAGCTACCCTTCAACCACGAACGAAACACTAGGTCTACATTTGATGTGACGATTTACAATGAAAGAAGGCGCTTTTTTGTATTCCCTCCTTCCCCTCCCCACGTGCATACGCACATGATATAAAACGACAATAAACAATATTACGATGTAGATGCCTTTGACTGATTAGCATTCACATGATCATAAATCAACTGTGTAGAATTCTGTTTGTAGAATAAATTACCTGATAGTCGTACCTGGAGTTACTAGTGCAGAAATCACATTGTGACACTGCTACACTCTTACACAGAAAAGAACTGATTTGGGCTTCTGATTGTTGAATGACTGTTGCAGACTTGTATGTTGGATTACTAATTTGATATCATTAAGGAACAAATAAACACACAACAAAGTTGACACAGTTGCATAAGGAACGAAAACAGAAACAGTCACTACACAATGACTGATGACAAACAACATTGACAACCACAATAAGACACAACTGCACACACAGCAAGGCTGATACTGACAATTGTTCAACATTTTGCTGCACGTATCCATACAAAACAATGGGTTTCAGACTCCCGTGGCAACAGTAATATCAGGGGTGTGCCAGACAAAGCCACCACAATAATCAACAAGAGCATTTCTTTACTTAATCATATTGGGTTTGGAAACCATCAAGGTAGATAAAACATCGAAACACTGACTTTCTCCCTTAGGCTCTAAAAAATTAGCCTAGCTTTGTCAACAGAACGCAGAGTTTTATAAACAGTACATGTAGTCTGAAAGTAATCCTCAAATTTACTAACCAGATAAGATCAGTAACACTGATCTGTGGAAGAATGCATATCAACTGCCAAACAGAGCGAAATTGGAAGAAGAAAGTAGGAATAGGTCACGAACACACGTCGAAATTAACGTCATGTGTCACCAGAGAGGCCCCGGTATGGAACCAAAAAGAGAACAGAAAGAGAGGCAGGCCAAGAACTAGCTGGCCAGAAGACCTCCATGCAGCCACATGGAGGATGGGCCTAGCCTGGAGACAGCTACAGAAAAAACACAGAACAGACGACTATGGAAGTCTTTTGTTAACGGTTTATACCCCAAGCGGGGAAGGGTCTGAATAAAAAAAAGTTGGTAGAAAATCAGACCAACTAACTTGTGACTTTATTTCACAGCAAGATGACCTCTGAACAAATGACGATACAATGTGTTTAGCTGAGCCTACCTAAACAGACACATCACCTACATCTGAACACTCTGAAACTCGGGAACCACGAAATACAAATCACACCAGGATACCACACGAAGCTAAGAGAGTCTTACCACTTGTCTAATCACAAGAACAGCCTGCTTACATATTGCGCAACTCAGCACGCCTGTCCCAAAAAAAACACACAGCTCATTTGAGATCTTCTCTCCCCTTCAGCCAAGACAGACAGGAAAAGAACGACAAGTTTCATAATCTAAAAAGCGTATGTTCATCCGTGACAGTCAGCATTCAGTTTTAAACAGAAATCGTACTGGAGCGTGATTAACAGACAATAAAGAAGCCCATTTTGTTGAAGGCGTATAAGCGTTTGGTTGACTATATCTCCCCAACACTCAAAAAGCAAAACAAAACAAAAATCAGATGCCTATTTTCAACCTGACAGAACTTTGTCATACAACTCCTGCATTTATAATTTTCTTGTGCAGTATTCTTCCAGCACTGTGGGATCCCCATACCCAATTCGGGATTGAAAGTTTTATTTCATCTCATCTAAATATCAGAAAACTACACTCATGCATTGGCAACTCACTTAGATTAAAACTTTTCCGACGATTTATGGTCTTTTAAGCTGTCTTGGCTCTTCGCCTGTATGGGAGTGTATACAATATGAGAGAGAGAGAGAGAAAGAGAGAGAGAGAAAGAGAGAGATAGAGAATGACAGACAGAATGAGAGACATAAAGAGAGAGAAAGAGAGAGAGAGAGAGGCTGACATTGACACTGGCACTTACACTGCTTTGTTGCGAAAAACACTGGTCATACTCTAACAAAGATGGATAGGGGTCTGGATACATCTTTTTATACCACCGGTTTAATGTTTTCCACAGATTCATAATTTACACCACCAGTTTAATATTTGTCCAGTACTATCTTGTATTACAACAGTAATGCAAGCCTAATGATTATTATAAATCACACCACATACACCATTCTCTGATCAGGTCGTTGGTTATGTTCTTCTCTGTAACGGAAGATATAGCAAGTATATATTGCTACTTTTCTGCGCTTTTTTTTCTTGTAGCTGTCTTCTGGTTAGGTCCATACTCTGTGCAGCTGCTTGGATCTTTAAGGACATTTACAGTTGGACTGGTGTCATGCAAAATGTAGTTTGGTACATACACATGTATATGTATATATGTTTATATTCATCTGATATTAATATACATAGGGCATAAAGGACAAAAGCAAAAAAATGGATTTTGCTTTCCAATGAGTTTGGACAGAGTGGACATGTGTTTTGAATTACAATTTCTACTTGAGTATGAAATAAATGTTCGTGACAATTTTGAACACATGGTATTGTTATACTTGTTGTGTAATATCTCATTAAATGGCATAATAGTTTGACGTATAAACACAGCCACATCTCCAGATTATTGTCCATATTTGAACAGTTCGACTGCAAAAGAATAGAAGAGAGAGAGACGGAGACAGCGATAGAGACAGAGAGAGAGAGACAGAGAGAGAGAGAGAGAGAGAGTTCGTTCTTATATTGTACTTGGAGTCCATTGCACTTAAGCTGCTTCATGGATAGATATGCACTCCACTCAAATACAAATGTGGATGTATTTTCAATTACAGAAAAAAACAGAAAGAATGAAAAGCTATATGTTCGTTATTAAGCGGCAAGTTCAAGGAAATATGAACAAACGAACAAATTCTTATTTTATCAAGGAATAAGAGTAAAGACATTATACATATTTTATCGCTTAGCCCTCATTCACTAAAGAATATAATAAATATACGTGTTATCAATGATATAACATTAACCATGTATACACTTGCATATCATGCTCACACTTAATGCCCACTTGATCATACATAACGAAGATACATGTACCGCTTCAACATGCACGTCATTGTTATGTTTTCATGTGAAAGAAATAACCTTCAAACCTTCTATGAAACATTGCAAGGATGAAGAGAGCCACGCTGAAGAAGAGCACTCAAGTTTTGGGCGGGCTTGGCCTTTATTGTGTGCAGCTTGGCACCTCATTATTATACATACTAGCCCTGGGGAAAGATTATTTACAGACATAGCATGAGATGTTTCAATGCTTCATTGAAGGCAGTTTGACAGTCAAACCACGTAAATACAGACTATGTGAAGACTTTTTGCACAAAAGCCGTAAGATCGTTACAAAAATAATTCACGATGTCAGCATTAGAAAGGAAGAGCCAGGCTCTGAGGCAAAGAAATCAGTGTTGTTGCTTTTTTTTCATGGACCAGGTACAGTACTTCTTTATCTTCTGATCCCATACCCAACGAAACCGTCGAGGGAACTGAGGAGATACAACAGGAGCAACAGGCATTTCGGTTGTATTGAGATTGGTCAGTTTTTTATGTCTGCCACCTAACTGTGCCGTCCTCCGTTGATCTCAGCGATAGCCTCACCCCCTCCCCATCTCTAAGTAGCCTTAAGGAAAATATTACATAGCACATAATGACGGGTGACATGACCAAACCATGCAAGCTTGTGTCATCTCATAGTTGCCAGTAACGGTTCGTTTTACACAGTTTTCGATCTTTTTTTAAATGAATATATCGCAGTCTTTATCATGTCCAGCTACATTACATCTTGATGTCACGTCGCTTTAAATCCAGCATTGGGACGGTGAAAACAAGATCATTCCCAACTGGTTTAATAACAGGTTACAGTCACGACCTTGTCTTCTCTAGCCTGAAACTGAAGCTGAAGACAAAATACTCGAAAAAGAGTTCTCACAGTGTTTTAAATAAATGTTGATCTGCGAGAAGTGAAAGTACCTCCAAATTGCAAAGAGCTGTCCATTTTCCAAACACCTGTTCAGACATGCCAGTGTCTAACCCCGTCATGTGTATACGTATACAGAATATCAAATATGAACCATAAAGACCCTGCAAGTCATATCGGAGGCTCGCACTTATGGGAACACGAAAAAACTAGCATGCACTACCACCAACAATGCAGACTTTGCTACAGCATTGTGGACTGTGGTATGCTCGCCTAACAGCTTGAGTCCTCCGCTAAATGTCTTATGTGTAATGCCCAGTGAGTATAGGTAAGTTTGGCGAAAAGCGCTATACGTGTAGAAAACCGATCTATATCAATGGTGATAATTTCAAATGGTTTTAGACGAGTGTTCAGATTCACATTTTGACAAGAAAATGTTTCTTACTGTTTTCAATGCTGTCGTCAAAGGGTCTTAATCTCACATGTCACAACGGCTCTTCAGTTACACACTAGGCATAATGGAGCACGATGGATATCTAAGACGGAGATCTCTCTTTCTGTATTTATACAAACGCACATCACGTCAACCGAAATGTGGTTTCTGAGAAGAATGTTGAGAGTTCCAAGGACAGCAAAGAAAACAAACGAGACAGTCTTGAAGGACGCAAACACAAGACGATCATTGACAAAGAAGATTAGGAAAAGACAAGCAACATATATAGGAACTGTTATGAGGACAGAGGAATTAGAAGACCTGGTCACAATAGGAAACCTGGAGGGAAAGAGAACACCGGGTAGACCCAGGGAAAATATATTAGACGGGCTTGCAGGGTGGCTAAGGACAGAGAGGGTGGGAGATGTACTTGCAGCGACAGGGGATAGATTCGTGTGGAAAACTATGGTCGCCAACGCCACGCAGCAAGGTACATGATGATGATGATGATGATGATGATGATGATGATGACGATGATGATCACGATGACGATGATGATGATGACGACGACGACGATGACATCACGTCAAATGAGAGTGATAAGCATATGCACGACCAAAACACCTGTTTCTGTGTTTGTACAAATGTATATTAATGAGAAACACTCGAAGGTGCTGAGGGGACCTGGAACACCAATGGTTCGCCACTCTCCAGACAATCACCTCCCAAGCTCCTGACGCCACTCGACAGTCATTTCATCAGCAAAGGTGTGATGTCCATGCGTTGCATGACCCATTCTGACCCAATCATTAGTTACCTTGTTTATAAACTGAATGGGAAGGTGAAGAAATGACAAACCCCGGGACATAGCCACACAACGCGCACAAACCCCGGGACATAGCCACACAACGCGCACGCCATAATCGCCAACACCATGCCACAGGGCACATGATATGATAATGATGATGATGATGATGTTGCAAGTCGGACATTACCCAGATGACAGTGAGCGTCCTTCACTACTTGCGTTGATGACCGACATACCTCGAGCACATCACTCCCATCCCAGCCTCTGGACTAAGAGAGAATGGAACAGCCCTCTCTCATACTACTCTGTGGCTTCATCTCTCTTTCAGGCAGCCTGCACTCCCTTTCCTCTTATTATAGTCTCAACTATAAGCAGTCAGAAGCTCCCAACACTGCCTTTTTTCAACTGCAGGTATGTTTGAACGGCTCACGAAAGTGGTCAGGCATGATGCTTCACACACAGCCCATATTGCTATTCAACAAGGTCTGACATGCTCCGAAAGGAATCCAAAGTTTGCCTTCTTTCTGAGCAGCCAGTGGGTGATGTGCATATGTACGACCAAAACATCTGTTTCTGTGAGAAAAAGATCTTCAAGGTGGACATGGAAGACACAGAGATACCTTTTAAAGCGCTCACTGAGCCTTTGTGATGCAGACCCTTCTTCACCTGTCTTACTTAAAGTCGACAGGTTTAACACGCAGCAGCTCTTTCGGTATGTCGGTCATCAACGCAAGTAGTGAAGAACGCTCACTGTCATCTGGGTAATGTCCGACTTGCAACATCATCATCATCATCAATCATCATATCATGTGCCCTGTGGCATGGTGTTGGCGATTATTGCCCTCCATATGTATCTATCCCTTGTTACCTCGAGCACATCTTCCACCCTCTCTGTCCTCAGCCACTCTGCAAGTCCGTCCAATATTTTTCCCTGGGTCTACCTGGTGCTCTCTTTCCCTCCAGCTTTCCTCTTGTGACCAGGTGCTCTAATTCCTCTTTCCTCATAATATGGCCTATAAACATTGCCTCTCTTTTCCTGATCTTCCTTACCTGTGATCTTCTTGTGTCTGAATCCATCAAGACTGTCTCGTTTGTTTTCTTTGCTGTCCATGGAACTCTCAACATTTTTCTTCTTAGAAACCACATCTTGGCTGCCTCAATCTTGTTATGGCTTTGCAACATCATATCGAGATGTCGCCTGCACACGTCAAATCGTCATTACTTTCCTTTCCCAGCCATTGAGTGAATTAACAGACTCAAGATCCGAACCAGCATATAGGTGTAATGAGATCTGTTATTTCTTCAGCTGCAAAAGTTGATTTTTTTTACACAAGTGGTGGGAAGTGTGTTGTCCACCATAAGTCGCTGAATGGTAAACACATATGGTGGTCTTATTTTCTATCACATCGGAGGAAAAGATTGTAAAACATCACGTGTATCTAATCATGAACTCTTCATGGAAGGAATTCTGAAGTTTTCACTCATATCATATACCTGAGCACTAAATCGTTTGTTGTGTGTATGTGGGGTGGGAGGTGGGGGTGGAGGTCTGCTAAAAATAGAGTATGGTCTCCAACCAAATATTTTCTCAATAACACTGAAAGCGAATGTTTTCTCCAACCAAATATTCCATTGGTTGCACTGTACAGGTTACTACTTTTTGAACTTGTTTTCCGATCATTTGCCCATTTTGGGCCCTTTGTGTAAAATATAATGCCACTTGATCTGAGAAGTTCGCCTAGCCTTTCCTCTTTTAAGACCCAGTTTGGAGCCCATCTTTTCTGTGAATCTTGCTGTTTAAACGAACTTTGTTCATACTGACAGTATCCCAATTCTGGTTTAGTGCGTTCTAGTAGTATGTTGTATATGGGTGTTGTTGACAATGTGTGCAGGATGCTAATGCGTAAAAATGGTGAACATGTCTTGTATGGATATCTTACTGAATTATGTTTGTATTGCAGGATTGTGTGCACCTAGAGCAGTGTTAGGTGCACTAGTAACTGTGCACTATTATTGTTATAATTATTGAATATAACCTACCTTTTCTTTCATTTCGTTGATCTCACTTTCATAAAATGGAGTGTGTGTGTGTGGTGTGTGTGTGTGTGTGTGTGTGTGTGTGTGTGTGTGTGTGTGTGTGTGTGTGTGTGTGTGTGTGTGTGTGTGTGTGTGTGTGTGTGGTGTGTGTGTGTGTGTGTGTGTGTGTGTGTGTGTGTGTGTGTGTGTGTGTTTAAAAGAAATACCTATCTTATCATTTTGTCAGTTTGTGCAAACATATGTTAACTTTGTGTCTGAACGAATGTGCTTAGAATGATGATTAAGACTCAATTAAAGACAAGTCGAAAGTCAGCATTTTGTTGGCTATTCACAAGAATACTGTCATACTGTCAAACATTTTGAACGCTATGGTCTGGACACAGGCAGCAGTACTGGCATTAAACTGAACTGTAACCTAATTGTGTCGACGGCTTTATTCCAAACGAGCGGATTCAAAAACAAGGCAACACGACAACAGAGCTTCAAGTTATTCACTGCACTGCCAATAAATCAAACGATTTGTCACGTAGAAACCATTGTCATTTCTGCTCGTGTTAAAGGTGTAAGGTCAAATATATGATTGGGTAATTCTTTGTTAACGGTGTCTGTTTCAGTCGTTTGTTATTGTAAGCCATGCTCGTTGACATAAATCATGAACCATCGCTGTACTTTTTCAAAACATTTTCCGAGTGATTTATGTATGGCACTGTTCTTATGAAAGTATGACTCACTAATAGCGGACAAACACGTAGACAGACAAAGAGACATACTGATACAGCCAAAAGAAAGGAAATGGGTATAGCATGTTGTTTTGTATGAGAAAAAAAGCATGTTTGTTCATTTGTGCTTGGTCTTATGCGTGTGTTTATATATGTGTGTGTGCAGGCATGTATATCTATATGTATATATATATATATGTATGTATCTATATATACATATATATATATGTATATGTATTGTGTGTGTGTGTGTGTGTGTGTGTGTGTCTGTATGTCTGTGTCTGTGTGCGTGCATGAGTACGAGCGTGCGTGTGTGTGCGTGTATATGTGATTGCTCACATACGTAAATACGTTCGTGCGTGTATGTGTGCGTCTATGCGTCTGCACGCATATGAGTGTGCCTGCATGTAGGCAATCCATACTTACTGCAAACGTTTCATTAGAGAGCTTCCATCAACACAGGGTATAGAACACTCACAGCAGGTGGAAAAAGTCTTATCACACATGGTTTTATCTGGTACCCCATTCCATGTTCAAATATCTGCTACATGCCATGCTGTGCCTACGCTTCTTCATCATAAGTCGTTTTATTAATATAAATCATATTTCTCTGGCCCTTTTCTCCAAACTCAGTTGGACTTGGTGGACATTGCACATGATCAGAGTTTTAGTGGAGCTTGGAGAACTCAAGCTGCTAGGTGTGCTGACCATATTCCATTGAGTTGTTGCACAGTCTACATCTCTAATGGGCTGATTGATTGATTGATTGATTGATTTGGTTCAGTTGTTACGTCAACACCCACCGCAGGTGATATATTCGACCGGGATAACCATCCCAGGGAAGTAGGGGAAAGGGGACTTATCTAATCTTATACTGATACCATCAGAACAACAAGGATGTTAAATTAACATGGGACAGTGAGAAGGCCACTTTTAATGTAGCGCACTCCAGGTGGTTCGAACCCACAATCCTCTGATGGGCGTGCATGCTGGGTGCTTTTATCTTTCCATAAGCCAGCCACTGACATGACGTACAGGATCTTTAACGTGCACATTTGACAATCAACATGTACATACGTGTATACACGAAGCTGGTTTAGGCAGGTCTGCACTCATGGATGTCTGATGCATTCTGTGTTATGCTTTCGCTTCTTTCATTCACCCACTTTACAGCATCAATCCTTGAAATTTTGGCTGCCCATACTGCTCTCTGGGTCTCTGTCATCCACATCTGTCTTTCCTCAACCAGGTTGAACATCTCTGGACTACTACGAGCTGTCCTCTTCTTGATGTTTCCTAGGTTATTGGTTCGCTTCTTTGCTAATGTCAAATATCTGCTGAATGCCACTCTATGCTATGGCTTCTTCGTTGGTGTTAAAGTGCACCTTGGCATCTTTACTGATGGTAAATATCTGCTGCACACCATTTGTAACACAACATTTTTATTGATGTTAAATATTTGTTGTATGCCATTTTTGTGCCATAACTTTTTTATTGATGTTAAATATCTGCTGCATGCAATTTTGTGCCCTAACTTCTCTACTGACGTCAATATCTTCTGCATCCATTTGTGCCATAACTTCTTTATTGATCTTAATCATTTGCTGCATGCCATTTTGTGCCATAACTTCTTTACTGATGTTAGATATCTGCTGCATGCTATTTTGTGTCATAATTTCTTATCTGATGTTAAGTATCTGCTGCATGTCATTCTGTGTTTATTGATTTTAATATCTGCTGCACTCCATTTGTGCCATCACTTCTATACCGGTGTTAAATATCTGCTGCATGCTATTTTGTGCCATAATTACTTTATTGATGTTAAATATCTGCTGCGTGCCATGTTCTGCCATAACTTCCTTACTGATGTTCAGTATCTACTGCATGCCATTTGATCCATAACTTCCTTACTGATGTTAAACATATTTTGCATGTCATCTGTGCCATAAATTCTTTACTGATATTAAATATCTGCTGTATGCCATTTTGTGCCATAGCTTCTTTACTAATATTGACTATTTGCTCCATGCAATCTGGTGCCATAACTTCTTTACTGATATTAAATATCCGCTGCATGCCATTTTGTGCCATAACTTCTTTACTGATGTTAAATATCTGCTGATGCCATGATGTGCCATAACTTCTATACTGGTGTTAAATACCTGCTGCATGCCATTTGTGCCATAGCTTCTATACTGATGTCAAATATCTGCTGCATGCCATTTTGTGCCATAACTTCTTTACTGAAGTTAAATATCTGCTGCATGCCATTTTTACCGCAATTTATTCACTGATGTTAAATATCTGCTGCATGCCTTTTTGGGTCATGACTTCTTCACTGATGTTACTATTTTTGCTGCATGCTTTCATGCCATAATTTCTTTACTAATGTTAAATATCTGCTACATGCCATGTTGTGCCATAACTTCTGTCACAGAATTAGAATAGTTTAGCTGGGAAATTAATGCAGCAAAGACAAGTTGTATACATCATGTTTTGGACAGATGTGGTCTGATGGAACTATGGTAGTTGGTCGAAAAATGCGCCTGTCTTGTCTGGTTATAATAAATACGCGTTCTGAATCTTTTTTCGTGTTTTTTTTTCCTGGTTCCTGTTTGCTTGAACGCGGGCAGTCACACTTGTTTTGGATTACGGCAATTTTGCTGAGTGTTTTTGCATATATAAACCTCGGTTAGTTTTTATCTTGAGGTATTTTACAGAGATGTGGATTGAAATATCATTAACTCCAATATTTGCACACTTGTCGTCAATCAGTCCTGGCAGATTAATAGTGCTCATAGGTAGTATCACTTTTGCTTTGTCTGTATTCAATTTACTATGTTGTTGCTCATTTATACGGGACAACAGATAAGGGTATGTGTATGTACGCTATATTGAACAGAAGAGTTCATTACTGGGTAAAAAAAAGGACAGTTTTTGACAGCTTCGTGTCCTTTTCGTATTCTGAAAAGCAGTGTAGAGCAGTTACATCACTCTGGAGCCGTGAATATATTGCATACAAAACGGGTCCCAGAATGGAAACTTGAGGTACACCATATGCGAGAGAACTAGGAGTAGACAGGCCACCTTTCACAGACTGAAAAAGTTCATTGACATAAGAGACAAACTATTTATGGATTGTCCCCTGAACCCCAAATATAACATCCAATCTCTTCAACAAAATGAAATGATTAAATGAATCAAACGCTCCATTGATATCAAGCAGAGCAACAAGAGATACTAGTGAGTCCTAGAACCTTTTACTCTGGGTAAGAGCTGGACAGGACAAAAAAATACATAGCAACCTGTCGCCGTGGTGTAGTGATTAGCGCAATGGACTACCAGCTGGAAGGTTGTGGGTTTGGATCCCCATTACTCCCTTCAAAAATCGACGTGGGATTGTTAGGTTCTAACCGGCTCCTACCCAGAATTGGGCGTGCTATGGGCTCATTGGGAAGACTAGGACCAAACAGTCGAGTTCATTCACATCACGGATGCGTCATTGAGGGTGTTGCTCAAATCTTCTGACCATCACCGCAGGTGTCTGTATCTCTCGGGCCTGGTTGACGCCAGAATATATGATAGTACGCGTAGAGTACAGCCCTGTCACGCTATCTCAATCCTAGATGGAACTACATAGCATCATGATAATCATCCTCATCGACATCATCATCATCGCATTGTAAAAATTACATTGCCAGTGCAGACTGATGGTGTTCGAACCCACGACCTCCAAGCCGTCAGTCAGTTGCGTTTACCATTTTTGCATAGCGATTGGTAACTCTGCCTATCTTATTGTCACTTCTGTATTACAAAAGTTATTCCTCTTAGGACATTAGTGTTTTCAACGACATTTACAGGATTGATTTTCGAGAGTTTCACAATGATTAGTCTCTTTAAAGATGTCATATCATATCAAACATATCATATCATATCATATCATATCATATATATCATATCATATCATATCATATCATACATATCATATCATATCATATCATATCATATCATATCATATATATATATCATATCATATATATGATATGATATGATATGATATGATATGATATGATATGATATGATATGATATGATATGATATGATATGATATGATATGATATGATATGATATGATATGATATGTATGATATGATATATATGATATTATATATGATATTATATGATATTATATGATATGATATATATATATGATATATATGATATTATATGATATGATATATATGATATGATATGATATTATTATTATATTGATAATATATGATATGATATATATATATGATATGATATGATATGATATGATATGATATGATATGATATGATATGATATGATATATGATATGATATGATATGATATGATATGATATGATATATATATGATATGACATCTTTAAAGAGACTAATCATTGTGAAACTCTCGAAAATCAATCCTGTAAATAATGGACTCCTAAATATGATAAAATATCTGTCCTGTTCTGTCTGTCAAATACTAAATTTTGGCATTTTGTCCTGCAGGACTGGAGCCTTTCACAAACCTGTCCCCATGGTCGAGAGGACCAGATAGTTGACCACATCTGACAACGATGTCAACTCTATCAAGTGCAGCAATAGGACACGTGACTGACCAGAACAATGATGACCACAGAGCTCCATGGCAACCAGAAGGCATTAGAGTAAATGGCCATCTTTGTCGCTAGCTGCGACATAATCATGCAGACGGTGAAGGAAGAGGCCCACAAGGCTTTTGAACATTTCCACCTTTTCAAAGGTTTTCTTATTTTGTCTTTTTTTAAATATTTGGTGGCAAAGTTTCCTTTGTTTTGTTATTTATTGTATTTGAGAAAGAACACAAAAGTGATGCTGGCAGCGCAAAGTTGTTGAAAATCGGGTTTCTTTTTTGATTGGTTGGTTCGTTGGTTTGTTGGTTGGTTTGTTGGTTTGTTGGTTTGTTGGTTAGTTTTGTTGTGTGTGCTTGGTTGGTTTGCTTGCTTGCTTGCTTGCTTGCTTTGCTTGCTTTCATGCTTGCTTGCTTGCTTGCTTGTTGAAATCGGGTTTCTTTTTTGGTTGGTTGGTTGGTTGGTTGGTTGGTTGGTTGCATGCTTGGGTTGGTTTTGTTGGATTTGTTAGTTGCTTGCTTGCTTGCTTACTTGCTTGCATATTTGTTTGCTTCCTTGCTTGCTTGCTTGCTTGCTTGCTTCCATTTCAGGTTTGTGGCATCCATCGATTGACAGATCAAAGGAAGTTTGTCTCTTACCCTGCCTTATTGCTCTTACTGCTTTAAATGATACTAGTTTTACTTTCAGTTTCAGTTTCTGAAAATGACGTCTCCGCGCTCAGAATGAATTTCATATTCACTTACTCTACTGGTGTCATGTGATGGGGAAGATCCAAAATGTTCATAGCACATGCCTTGAGCCTGCACATAAATTCATGAGTTGGCCAGGTCCTCAGGCCTTACCCAGCCTGTGGTTTTTGTATACTGGTACTTGTATCAGTCTGTCATTTGAATTTATTTGGCTACACTGTAATGACGTCTGTATCAGTAGATCTCATCTTCAAAACAAGTAATCAAATCAAATAAGTAAAAAAAAAGAAATAAGTGATAAATAAGGACTGAATGAAAACACAACTAGCCACTAAGGATAAACTTGCCTCGCATCAGAGAAGGACCCGCAATCAATACTACACTAGCCTCCTCTGCCTATCAACATGTTGAAAGTAATGTCTCCGTTATCGATAGCCCCCCTACAGTCTGTAGTCCACCTCCGAGGGAAAAGGGAATAGGTAGATAAATGATAGATAAAAAATAGTAAATAATTATTCACACACACACACACACACATATGTATATATATATATAAATTATGTATATATATAATTTATATATATATATAAATTATATATATTTATATTATATGTATATACACATGTGTATACATGTATATACATATATGTATATATTATATATTGTTCATCCGTTCATTAATTGGTCACATTATCCAACACAACAGAAAATGACTTCAACATTTTGAGTTTTTTCAGTCGCTTGAATCATCAGGATCGGGTAGAGTGGGAGCCTACAAGGAGTTGGAGTTATTGGAGTTATTTCAAGAGAGATTCACCGTGCTCGGACAGCTCCATATCCGCTCCACCCAAATCCGCCAACCATTATCTGACAGAATTCCTGAGCTGGCACAAAACCTTATGCCCTGGCAAGGTCTTGAAACGAGAGAAAGGGGGAATGGACCTTTCAAACACAAAGCTGACACCACCATAATGGTGGAAACATTACGATGGGCAGCAAACAGGGCAGTGTTTAGTGTTCCAGGCTGGGTTGAACTCAAGACATCAGATCTTGAGTCCATGGCTCTACCAACTAGCCCACAGAAAGAAGTGTCAGCCAGGTAAGGAGGGATTACACACCCATCTATGATGCAGGACAGCTGGATTTGGTTCCTTGTTGGACAAGGACTTTTCTTCCCTTCCTTCTCCCCAAGACCTTGAGTGATGGCCTGACTGCTGGTCTTTCAAATGAGATGATAAACTGATGTTCCATGCAGAAAAGAGCAATGAGTGCATGTTAAAGATCCCACGAAAAATAGGAGGGCTGTACCTGGGAAACGTCAGTCGAAATTCGCCTTCATAGTTTAACAAAAAGAAAAAATCAAAACAAACAAACAAACAAAACGAAATGAAAACAAAAGCAAAACACACACACATACAGAATAAATGTTTTAAAATGGATGGCGCTGCGCTATGGCGATCCCAACGAAAAATAACCTGCTTTTCAAACAGACAACTTCTTTTGTAGCAGAAAAGGAAAACAAACACACATAGAACAACAAAACATAATCCAAATTATTCCATCTCTGCTTCTGGGATGTTGAAGTGAGCAGTTTAGGTATTTTGAGATATTTCCATTTTACCGCACGTGAAATATTTTCTAATGTAAATTATGAAATGGTCGTCTGTGTGTCAACTTTATTATGTCCATTTAGTTGATCTGATCATCTGTGCACCAGCTTTATCATGTCTTCCTTCTTCAGTTGACTAGACTCTGGGCAATGGGCAGCTAGCTCAAGGACATCCTCCTGTCCCAGTAAACCTAAGCTTAAACACTTACGTATATGTTCCAGCATATTCTCACTGGGCCACGTACGCATTTGGAGATGTATGTTGGTCATGACCTTTTCAATTCGTTTCTGCTCCACGTGTCTGGCTCGTCTCTCCAGCAACGTGTTCAACGTGTATAAAAAGGGATTGAGTGCCGAGTTAAGAGGCAGGATGAAGACAGCAGCCCACACATTGACAAGGTCTGAGATCTGTGTTCCTTGGGCAGCCAGTAGTCCCATCAAGCCAATAGGGAACCAGCAGCAGAAATCTGTGACTACAATCAGAAACAAACGCCTGGCAATGGCGATCTCCTGATTCCGGCTGTCTTTCTGCAGGCCTTTAGATGACTGCCGGATGGTATGATAGATGAACACCTGACCAACCCCAATGATGGTGGAAATGATAAAGTTGAGAACGATAAAGACACCAAAGGCATACTGCTGGCCAGGAAACTGACGTCGGGTAATGGGCAGAGGCACACAGATGCTATTCTGACTGTAGAACTTCCAGTGAGACACGAAGAAAGGCAAGGTGGCTAGCCCTATAGCAATTCCCCAGGCAATGCCACAGGTCACAGATGCTGACAGCATCGACAGACGGAGACGTAAGTTGAAGGGAAATCGTAGCAGAAGAAAACGATCCAAGGTGATGAGACAAATAACTAACGCTGACATTTCACTGGACACTATGGCCAAAAAACCTGCAATTTTGCATACAGCAGTGTGCCTCCAGTATTCATCTTTGAAGACATAGATACCCCGGAAGGTCATGTCTGCCAGTCCAATCATCGCCATGTAAACTCCCATTAGAAAATCAGAAGCACTGAGGTTGATGACCATGACCTTGTATGCCAAAGAAGTCCCCTGTTGTTCTATGAACGTCCTGTACACCCACACCCCTACATTGCCAATCAGAGCCATGGTAGATAGGATCCAGAGGATCACACGCAGAAAGTCAGACTTCAGAAGGTCACTACATGACGACAGTTCATCCACAGGAGCATGGCATTCAGCCAGCTGAGTCATGTGGAACTGATGGCAGCATAACTTGAGATTGTCAGTGTATAATACCCGTATAGACTTACCAAACACTTTGGTTGGCACTGTGTCCACTGGGTTGTGACGAATATCTAGAACAGATATCTCTGTTGATCCTGTCAGTCCCCTAGTTGTGATCGTCTCTAGTCCCATGTCCATCATTACCAGACTCTGTAATTTCACAAAAGCAGCCCTGTGCACAAAGTTGGAAAAGGCAGGATCCATCAGTTTGGACAAGGGGTTAAAGGATAGATTGAGGTGTAACAACTCGGACACATGGCTCAGTTTGAGAAAGTCAAAACTGTGGATAGAGTTATGACTGACATCCAGAACACGCAGCTGGCTTAAAAAGCTGAGCTTCACTTTCATCAAGTCACACGAAGATATGTTGAGGTACTGAAGATAAGTCAGGTGTTCAGTGCCCTTCAAATCAGGATTGTTTGATTCAGACAGATCCAGATAACGCAGCTGAAAATGTGCCTGGTAGTTAAACCCTGACCTACAGCGAAATGCTTGACCTTCACATACACACTGTTCTGGACAATGTTCCTGTCCACAGTAACGTTCATCTTCATTGAAAGGGCAATGGTTGACCCCATCACAGTAGTAGACAGGATGAAGACAGTTACCGGTAATCCAACAGCGAAAGAAACCAGGGCAACTCAGATCAGCAATGTTTTCATCATCTCCCAGGGGACAGTCTGTGATCCCGTTGTTCAAGAGGTAGGTCGGGATGCAGAAACCTCGTGCACATTGGAAGTGTGTTTCTGGACAGACCTCTTGTCCCTGCTTCAGTCCTTCTGCTATGGACATGCCCAAGCCATCCATGTGCAACAGTGCTGGTGGGTAGATACGCTGAGTAGGATTCCAGTTCTCTAGGGAAAAAAATCCCAGCAAACCACAAGAACATTTCAGGTGTTGAATGACAAAAATATTTGAAAGAAAGATACTTGTGTAATTTGCTTCAATATGTATTATGTTTTAAACTTTAGGACCTTGATCGGACTGAATGGTTCGCTATGTGGCTTGCTTTCTTCTGATTGTCGTTCCTTGACCGTTGTTCATAGTGTGTGAGCATTTCTCGATAAATGGTTGGAAGGTTGAATTTGATATCCATGTTAAATGATAATCAGATTACTATGTACTTCTAGGAATTTCTTTTGTTTGTTTGTTTGTTTGTTGTTTGTTTGTTTGTTTGTTTGTGTGTGTGTGTGTTTGTATCTTTGTTTTTGTTTGTTTGTTTGTTTGTTTGTTTGTTTGTTTGTTTTCCTCAAGTAAATGTGAGTATATTGTTACAGCCCAAAGAAAGGAAAAGGACTATCTCGCTTACAATCGTACAACCAGACAGAAAGACAAAAGCAACAACATAAATCAGAAACCTTTGAGGAAGACAGCACAAAAAGAGGAAAAATTAGACCTTGGTATAGAAGGAACCGGCAAAAGACACGAAAATAGAGTCAGAATACGGATTTAATACAACCAGAAAAGAGAGGCGCAAATTTTTGACCAACTGGCCTTTGTCAAGCACAGACGTAACATCACAAACGTACAAACACCCAATACAAAAATTAAAAGAAAAAGACTGAAACTTCCCTGCTGCTTCGTCCAGTGGGAGCAAAGGACTAAAGATTAAATACTGTATTAAATATGCGTTCTGATTCTTTTTTTGTGTGTGTGTGTGTGTTTTGTTGTTGTTGAATTTTTTGTTGTTTGTTTGTTGTTTTTTTCTGGTTCCTGTTTGCTCGAACGCCAGCAATCACACTTGTTTTGGATTTCTTGTTGAAGGACACAAATACCGACAGAGGGCTCGAGGAGGTATTCTAGGATGCTCCCCAGTTTCCAGAAGTATTTCTGTTTTTCTTTTCTTTTTTTGTTATTTCTTACTTATAGTTGTCTGACTCAAAAGTCTTTGGTCACTCTATTTTTCTATTTTAAACCGGGTAGTTATTTCTTCTTCTCCTAATTAAAAGGTCTATTTTGTTGTTCTTGCCTCTCTGTCTTTTTGCATCATTGCAAGGGACTGTGACAAAATATTCCCACTTACTTTACTTGGCAATGCTACATCTGGCAGTCATTGTATTTATACATATATATATATATATACATATATAGATGCATACACATATATATACATATATATATACACACACACACATATATATATATATGTATAAATATACATACATATATACTGTAATGTATGTATGTATGTATGTATGTGTGTAATGTATGTATGTACGTACGTATCCACGTATCAGATTTTCTTGGATAAAATGTGTGATGTGTTCCTGTGAATCCTCATGAGCTGGTGAGCATAGGACGTTCTCATTGTAGAATCTAAAGATTGACAGAGTGTTCTGGGAGGGTCATCTGGGCTGCTCATCAACACCCACTATTTTTTCATCCTTTTCTCGTTTTCCTCCTTTTATATGCTATTCTCTAACTGCTGTCAGTGAAGCTGTAGCTTGATGTTCCCATCATATTGTTTCTGGTCCACTCTCCTGGAACAAACTTCCTCTCTCAGTCCGTCAGCAACCTACTTTTGTCTCCTTCAAGTCCGCTCTCAAAACCCACCTTTTCTCCTCCGCATAAAATCCTAAACTCACTCAACCCCCCCTCCCCCCTCCTGCAGCCTGTCTCCGCTCGGAGGGGAATCACATGGTTATAATATATAATTGTATATGCTATGCTCTCTATAATTTTCCATTGCTTTTATTCTTGCTTTTATTGCTTTTATTCTTTCTCCCCATTTATAGCCATGCGTGTGTGTGTGTGTGTGTGTGTGTGTGCGTGTGTGTGCGTGCGTGCGTGCGTGCGTGCGTGTGTGTCTGCTTCAGCGCTTAGATTTGATTTTATCAAGATTTTGCGCTATATAAATATTGTAATTATTATTATTATTATATTGGCGGATTGCGCCATGTACTCCCTGTTTCAAAAAGCACAGGTCATGTGGTAAGCAATTGCGCACATGTTTGTCAACTTCCGATTTGTTTTTAGTTATTTGTGGTTTATGGGCATTGTGGGGTTTATGGCAGAGTAGATTATATTAAGGAAGTTCCCAAATACTTGGTCTCAAAGGACTGAAAAATCTTTATAAAAAAAAAAACACGAAACAGAATCAGAACGCGTATTTAATAAAACCAGACAAGACGGGCGCAAAGTTTCGGTCAACTGGCCTTTGTCAATCTTAAGATCACAAAGAAACAAACACAAAATACACAAATGAGGAATCAGTTTAGTCCTTTTTCTGACACTGGACGAAGCAGCAGGAAGTCTTTTTCTCCTAATTTGTCTATTTGGTGTTTGTTTGTGATCTTTATGCTTGATAAAGGCCAGTTGGCCGAAAATTTGCGCCTGTCTCGTCTGGTTGTATTAAATACGCGTTCTGATTCTTTTTTCGTGTTTTTTTTTCTGGTTCCTGTTTGCTTGAACATGGGCAGTCGCACTTGTTTTGGAAATCTTATTTAAGTCAGCAGACAGCGGTCGACTTTCACACCAGTAGAGCACAGACTTCAAGTGTTCATTCATATGATGAGTTGTACAGTCTGTGCTGGTGGCGAAACACGATGCTGCTGCTTCATCAAAGCCTGTTCAGTTTGATTATTGCTATCATTGCTCTTGCACTCTTGATGTGTTTTCTGCTGTGCCATTGTCATGCAGGTCAAATTAGTACCCCCAAGTATTTGAAACTTTGATCTTTTTTCAATTTCTGGAGATTCCTACACTGTTAATTACATTGTTGACCATGACTTTTCGCTGCTGATTTCCATTTGGCGAGTCTTGGTGAGATATTGCTGCTCAATTTTCGAAACGTAGTTTTAAAGAGAGTGTCTATTTAATCGTGACACCAAGATTTCAGCCTAGTTGTGATATTAAGATATCCCACAAATGTCAAATGTGAGACGTTTTTGTCAACAGCATATGCTATCAACACTCATTCAGTTTCTATTTGTTTAGATGAACTATGTAACATATGTAATGTTGAATATATCATTCGAAACATGGATATGTTGGAGGCATACATGCTAAAGCACGAATGCTATCGGTTAGGTGAGCTAAATAATACATATCCCAAGCACACTGAATATCGTCTTCCTTTAGGTTCTCAACTCACCCAGCAGTGGAATCCCAAGCACTTCCAGTTCACAGAAATTTATAGGTTCATTGTCAACATACATCATAACTGTGAGATAACGTCCTCTCATTGGCCGTAAGCACGGAAAACTCTCAGTGGCACCTCGTGCAATCCCTCCTGGAATGTGCAGACACAAATGCACGGAGCTCTTGGGGTTGTCAGGTGGATCCGCCGAGGTCATGGTCACAAAGATATAAAAATTCTTGAGTCGATCACCTGCGATACAAATTTTAGCAAGAGAGTCAAGCATGTCATTATCATTCAGCAATTTATTTCTGTACAGTGTCTTTCTGGCCGTAAAAAATGTTCACGCATCAAGGCATACGACAGATTATATCCTATCTAAAAATAATCAGCAAACATAAACCAAGGAAAGATAGTCCCATTTCCGACCACTTGATAACAGCATGAAATCAACCAAACGCTGCATTCAAGAAAAAATTCGGTGATCAGAATTCAGAAAATTGCAAAACGAGCTATATGTTGAAAACCAGTGCTTCAAATGTACCTGGTAAACTAACATGGAACATTTCTTGAGTTTATGCAAAGTAGCGCTGACCCAATGAAGGTGCACATAGAAGTACATAGTGCTTTATAGAGATCGCACAAGTGATTAGAAATGCAAAGGGTGAGAACAGACCACAAGAAGCTCCAGCAACCTTCTACATGGCAGGAAGGCAGCAAACTATCACCTGAAGAAGAAAGAAACACACGAACATGTGACGAGTAGTGCATGGCAAATCTTTCATGATACAAAAATAAAAACACCTATACAACCACCAGCAGGAGTGGCATGAGACCAGGTTTTGTACTCTACTCCCATTCATCTGAACAAAAAGATTGAAAGCAAATTCATTGTGCAAAGAAGCCAGTAAAATCAAGATTGAAAAGTATGCCAGTGTATCCTGCAACTTGAAGAAATCCTGCTTCCAAGAAAATTGCTAGCCACAGGGACTGGGGCAAAGGGGTTGGTGGGTATGCACGTCTGGCTTAGGACCTCATAAAACAGTTTTCCACTTCTGGGAAGGAGAAAACTAGAGCCCTAAAAGCAATGGCACAAGCAGCTGAAAAATGTTCCAGCTGGATCTGGTCAAGGAGGAACAGAAATGAACTTCATAGACTTAAAGGTCCCCTATATGTTGCCAGTGTCCGGTAGTTAGGGAGTAAAGACATCTGTCATAAGTGTGACTTGACTTTGGGACGTCTGACTGCGTTGGATGCGTGGGCTCGAACCCAGGTTGTGGAGAGTTTCCAATGAAAAACGGGCGACATCAGGTGGGCATACAGGATCGTGACCTGGATGTGGGCTGGTCCCTTTAGAGTGTAACAGAGTAAAGGGCCAAACACTTGCTTGACGTTTTTTTTTTCCTCTGAGGACCTTGTGCTGTTGGGCACTCCCCAGAATTTCTTGCTACTTCTTTCAGGAAACTTCAGCTGTAAAGCCACCAGAACTTGGATTTTT
>CM060311.1:30424896-30461690 GCA_030674185.1 Monoplex corrugatus | reverse complement strand
TCTTGTCTTGTTGTATTAAATACGCGTTCTTGTTCTTCTTTCGTGTTTTCTTCTGGTTCCGTTTTGCTTGAACGAGGGCAGTCACACTTCTTTTGAACTCCTTATCACTGTTTCGTTCGTCTTGATACAGATGGTATGTTTCTTTGTTTATTTTCATTATCAACTCTTATCAATGGTTTTTCCTCTTGATACAGATGGCGTGTGTCTTTGTTTGTCTTTGTTTATTTTCATTATCAACTCTTATCACCGTTTTGTCCGTCTTGATACAGATAGCGAAAAAGGAAATGTTTTCTGTGCAAAATGGTGATCGTCGTGACGCAGCAAACGTTATTCTTCTGATCACAACTGCAATGTCTGATTCCAACTCTAGTGACGCCATCAAGGAGGCTGAAGAAGCTTTTCAGGGACAAGGTTGTATAATCTATCTGTCTGTCCATCTGTCTATCTGTCCGTCTATCTATCTATCTATCGATCTATCTATCTATATATCTATCTATCTATATCTGTCTCTCTATATTTCTACAGTAGATAGATAGATAAACAGACAGATATAGATATATAATTAATGCTATAGATTATACATACATATATATACTATCATATTATATATATGTGTATATGTATATTAATAAAACATATAAAATATATAAAATAAAATATAATACATAAACATATATGTATATATATATAATTATATATATATATATATATATATATGTATATATAGAGAAAGATCTGAAGTCCGAATGGTTATGTTAGTTAGATCATACATCTACATGAAACAGAATGAGCACACATTAAAGATTTACCATGAAGACACGAAGGCATATAATCTCAATAAAATTTGGCAATATTGGTAATATGCCTGACCTGGAAAGCTTCATACATTTAAATAGACAGTGCACTTTCGTTCATACCTTTGCAGGTAGTAATGACAATAAAGAATCTCTAACATCATTCATGCAATGTGTATTTCGTAAGTTCCTTGGCCCATAGGATGAGTGAAAATGCAGTGAATTGTTTCCGTGTAATGATGACCATATAAGCGCTTAACATTTCATACCCATTGTATAGATGGAAGATAGACATACACAAATTTGAACATGTCCCTGTCTTTCATAAATCTAGCAGGATACCACACGAACGTGAAATAAACCAGTTGAGGGAACACTTTAACTCCACATATCAAGGTATCAAATGCATAATATACACACAGATACATTCAGTCACGCAGATACACAGATACACTAAGACTTAGGCACAGACAAACAGACACACACACACAATATACACACATGCATACACACACACATCATCACTGAAGCAAAGAAAGATTATTGGGCATCATACTTCACCAAAGAAATTACAGATTATAATGATTTCCATAAAGTCTGGACAAAAATGAATCAAATGATAAATGGAGCCAACTTACCTAGGTGTCCAATAATGATTGATACATGTCACAAATTTCCTTCCGACATGGACAAAGCTGAAACTTTTGTAGAACTCTTTGCTGAAAATAATAAAGTAGACGGTTTGTCTCCTACCTGCAAACACTACAGAGAAATGGCAGCTAACAACCCTATCTTCACTGATCCATTACCTCAAAATGATCGCTGGTTTAATTCTCCAATCACCTTAGAAGAGCTAAAAACCACTATCTTGTCTAAACAACAAAAGGAGTTCGGTAGAAATCGATGCTGTTTCAACTGAAACAATTAAGCATCTTCCAGAAAACTTTATTATTTTCTTATACAATTTTTTTTTCAGAAATGCTGGGTGAGTGGAGCTGTACCACAGGCATGGCAAAAGTCTATTGTTATACCCATATTAAAAGCTGGAAAGCCTAAAAACAACAAAAACAGTTACAGACCTATTGCTTTGACGTCCCATACGAGCAAACTAATGGAAAGATTGGTCTTAAACAGACTTATACAATACTGTGATAAAAATAACGTTATCCCGGTAAACCAGGCAGGTTTCAGAAAAGGGAGATCCACAGTTGAGCATCTGGTTAAACTTCATCATAGGCGTCCTTCAGTCTCGGAAGACTATGGAGTTGCGCTCTGGGTGCCTATTCTGGTGCAGCGCCGGGTGTGGCTGGCCAGTCCGACGCGGGAATGACAGTCCCTGTGGCAGAGGGCACAGATGAAGTCTGACGCTGGTCTGTCTGCCTGGGCTGCAGCCTTTCTTCTCGTTCTCTTTTCCTCGTGCCGCTGAGCGAGTGTCTCTTCGAACTTGGAGAGACCTTTCTGCACAGTCTGTCTCCAGGCTGACCGTTCGAGGGCTGTTGCTTCCCAGTTGTCTTTGTCGATATTCAAGGCTTTTAGGTCCCTCTTGCACACGTCTTTGAATCGCAGCTGTGGTCTGCCTGTGGGACGTTTTCCCTGCACCAGTTCTCCGTAGAGGAGGTCTTTGGGGATCCGTCCGTCGTCCATGCGCACGGCATGGCCAAGCCAGGGCATGCGTCTATGTTTCAGCAGCGTGTACATGCTGGTGCACCCAGCTCTTTCCAGGACAGTGTTGTTCGGGACCTTGTCCTGCCAGGTGATGTTTAGAATGCGTCGGAGGCTACGCATGTGAAAAGCATTGAGATTTTGCTCTTGTCGGGCACACAAAGTCCAGGACTCGCTGCCATACAGGAGGGTGCTCACGACGCAGGCTCTGTAGATCTGGATTTTTGTGTGCTCAGTCAGCTTGCTGTTGTTCCATGCTTTCTTCGTCAGTCTGGTCATGGTGGTAGCTGCCTTGCCGATGCGCCTGTTGAGCTCTATGTCAAGTGAGAGGGTGTCTGAGATTGTTGAGCCCAGATAAACAAAGTCATGGACGACATCCAGTTCATGGTCATTGATGCTGATGGCTGGGGGAGAGTCAACATCCTGTCCCATGACCTGTGTTTTCTTCAAGCTTATGGTAAGCCCAAAGTTTTGGCAGGCATCGCTGAAGCGAGTCATGAGCTGCTGTAGGTCCTCAGCTGAGTGGGCGGTTACTGCCGCGTCGTCTGCAAAGATGAAGTCACGCAGGCACCTCAGCTGGACTTTGGTCTTGGCTCTTAGTCTGGAGAGGTTGAAGAGCTTACCGTCTGTCCTGGTTCGGAGGTATATGCCTTCAGCTGCAGGACCGAATGCGTGTTTCAGCATCACAGCAAAAAAGATTCCAAACAGGGTGGGAGCCAGGACGCAACCCTGTTTCACTCCGCTCCGTATGTTGAAGGCAGCTGATGTTGAGCCGTCAAAGACGACGGTGCCTTTCATGTCTTCGTGGAAGGATCTGATGATGCTGAGAAGTTTGGGTGGACATCCAATTTGGGGAAGGATTTTGAAGAGGCCATCCCTACTGACCAGATCGAAGGCCTTTGTGAGGTCTATGAAGGCAACGAAGAGTGGCTGCCTTTGCTCCCTGCATTTCTCCTGAAGTTGTTTGAGGGAGAAGATCATGTCTATAGTGGATCTGTTGGCACGGAACCCGCACTGCGATTCAGGGTAGACTTGCTCTGCGAGTACCTGGAGCCTCTTCAGTACTACTCGTGCGAAGACTTTCCCAACGATACTGAGGAGGGATATGCCGCGATAATTATTGCAATCGCTTCTGTCACCTTTTTTTTGTACAGTGTGACGACGTTAGCATCCCTCATGTCTTGTGGTACTTCGCCTTCACTCCAACAGAGGCAGAGGATTTCATGCAACTCGGTGATGAGTGTCTCTTTGCAGCACTTCAGTACTTCGGCGGGAATACCGTCTTTCCCTGGTGCCTTGCCAGAGGCAAGAGAGTCCAGGGCTTCGCTGAGCTCATCTATGGTTGGTTCTCTGTCAAGCTCTTCCAGCTCTGGTAGGCACTCTATGGCATTCAGGGCGTCTTCTGAGACTACAGTTTCCCTTGCATATAGCTCAGTGTAGTGTTCTACCCAGCGCTCCATCTGTTGTTCTCTGTCTTGAATCACCTCCCCTGTAGCTGATTTCAAAGGGGCAGTTTTCTTTTGCGTTGGGCCCAATGCCTGCTTGATACCTTCATACATCGCCTTGATGTTGCCTGTGTCAGCCGCAATCTGAATCTGGGAGCAAAGCTGAAGCCAATAGCCATTGGCGCATTGTCTGGCACACTGCTGGACTTTGCTGCGAGCAGCGCGGAGAACCTGGAGGTTCTGCTCACTGGGATTGCTTTTGTATGCTGTCAAGGCGTTTCTCTTGGCCTCGATGACTGGTGTCATTTCTTCTGAGTGGGCTTCGAACCAATCAGCTGACTTGCTGGTCTTTTTGCCAAATGTAGACATGGCGGCATTGTAGACAGCATCTCTGAAGTGTTCCCATCGGTCTTGGGCGTTTGCAGTGGGTGGGCCAGGGAGAGAATCCTCCAACACACGCGCAAACTCCTCCACTTTTCTTTGATCGCGTGTTTTGCTGGTGTCAATGCGAGGTCGGCCCTCCTTTCTCGTACGGTGCAGTCTCTTCGCGCGGAGCTTCACATTGCTGCACACCAAAGAGTGGTCAGTGTCACAATCGGCGCTCTGGTAGCTGCGAGTGATCTTGATGCTAGAAAGGTTGACACGTCTGGTGAGGATCAGGTCGAGCTGGTGCCAGTGTTTGGATCGCGGGTGTCTCCAGGAGACTCGATGCTGAGGCTTCGTGTTGAAGAAGGTGTTACTGACGCACAACCCATAATGACAACAGAGCTCTAGCAGGCGCTGGCCATTCTCGTTCATTTTCCCAGTGCCGAACTGACCCAAGCAGGTGGGCCAGGAATTGTAATCGACACCCACTCTGGCGTTGAAATCGCCGGCGATGAACAGTAGTTCTCTGTCAGGAATTCTCCTTATAGCAGCACTGAGGTCGTCATAAAACTTGTCTTTTGCTTCTGCTGTGGATGCCAAAGTTGGTGCGTAGGCACTGATTAGACTGACTGGTCCTGAGGTAGTTTGGAGTCGGAGAGACAGGATTCGCTCTGTTCCTTCTGCTGGTGGGGTTATGGATCCCAATAATTTGTTTCTAACTGCGAATCCCACGCCGTGTTCTCTGACCTCGTCTGATGGTTTGCCCTGCCAGAACAGGGTGAAGTCTCTCTCCCTCACAGATCCTGTTTCTGGGAGCCTGGTTTCTTGAAGGGCGACGATGTCCATCTGCAGTCTGCTCAGTTCTCTGTCGATGACGGCTGTCTTGCGAGCATCATTTACTTCTTGCAGATCGTCAGAAAAGCCTGGTGTCATTGTCCTTACGTTCCATGTGCCCAATTTCAGGGCGGGAGTTTTCGTTTTTCTGTTGCCTGGTGCACAGTTGTCGATCCGCTTGTCGGTTTTCACCCTAAACCCCACGCACCCAGTGAGGCTAACGGACCGTGGCGGGGCAGCACCTTACTGGCTGGGGGCTGCCCAGCTTAAGGCGGGCGGTAGCTGCCCAGTGAGATGCGATGACCTCTCCCACCGTCGGAAGCAGCCCCTGGCGTCTGACTCTACGCCAATTGAGTATGCAGACTTAAAACCGGTAAACTGCTACTTCCCGTGTTTAGTCGACGCTACAAAGCGAAGCTGGAGTGACCTCTCCAGAGCGCAAGGCCTGGGTAAGTAAGTGTGGAGGGCAAGCTGTTACCCATGCAGCAGACCCCCCCTCTCCACGTCGCTGGAATGGTCCATTGGAAAGGCAAGCGCCGATACACATGGTTCCAGTGCCGTCGCAGGAGTTGCCAGAACGTTGCTGTATACAGCCTCGGACTGCCTTGGGGACTCCGGCTCTGGATTTTTCCTCAGGGTTGACTCCCGAAGCCTTTCCTATGAGTGGGTATGGCCGCAAGGCAGCGGAGGTTTGAAATCAGAGTTTTCCTTCTCTTAGATGAGCTGTCTTCCCAGACTGATGAGCCCCATCTACCCAAAGCACTGGTTTTCAGGCGCCAGTAACCCGCCTTCACCCCTTCTCCTATCAGTAGTAGCAGTTCCGCCAGGCTTATATCTAAGCCACACGAGCAGGCTAGGAGCTGGACTTAGTTGTCAGAGGCTATTGGAGACGCGCGCCGTGAGGGGCATTTTATAGACAATGGGAGCTTGTCCCCATTGCCACCCCTCGGCTATGACAACCTTGGATACTTACAACTCAAATAAAACAACAGTTTGCCCGTAGAAAAAGTGTTTTAGCAACTTTTTTTTTGATGTGAAAAAAGCTTATGATATACATGTTTATTTGTACAAGCTGAAATATATTGGTCTATCTGGCAATATGTATAATTATATTAAGTCCTATTTAGCCAATAGAACAATTCAGGCAAGAGTGGGAACAAGTTATTCTACTTCACGACGTCTTGACATGGGAATTCCTCAGGGTTCAGTGATAGCACCTATTTTATTTAATATCCTTATACAGGATCTTCCTAAAGTACTCTCAAATCGTGTTGTTTTGGTACAGTACGCTGATGATATATGTATCTAGATGAATATTACTTTAAAAAAGACAACTCCCCAGAGAGCGCAGAATTACATCAGAAGTTGTATCAATCTGATCTTGATAGCCTTGGAAACTACATGTTAGAAAATGGTCTGTCGTTGTCAACGGAAAAAAACTAACATGATGCTATTTAATCCTGGGGGTACTTTAAGTAACTTGCCTACTGTCAGACTGCATGGTGAAGTGATACGTTACAAACAGGTTGTACAATTTCTGGGAGTCTTTATAACATCGAAATTAAATTGGAATGTCCATTTTGATTATATTTTATCAAAAGCAAGAAAAGCCTTAATTTTTCTAAAGATAGTAAGCAGATTACCCTGGGGAATGGATACAAATATACTACTTCATCTATCAACAGCACTTGTAAGATCCAAATTATCCTATGCGCAAGAAGTGTTCTTCAGTGCACCCAAATATTTACTAAAGAAGATTCAAAGTTTAGACTGCAAAAGTCTTAAAATTGCACTAGGTGTACCAGCCCATGCTTCAAATCTGGAATCGTACAAAGTTGCTGGTATTCTGTCTCTGAATAACTATCGTGAGCTAGCGACAGCAAAGTTTGTCGTTAGAACTACTTCACAAACGGACAGTTTTTGAGCAAAGAAATTAAAATCAGGTCTGATGTTGACTTTCTAAAACGAGCAAACAACATTGCATCACAAATGACTGTTGCAACTTATGTATCTGACTTGGTCAAACAGTCTAACATAAATCTTGATGAAATAGCTGAGACACCATCCACAACACCTATCCCTACATGGGAAATGCTTAAATCTACTTTTGATATTGATTACACAGATGCTAAGAAATATGAAAACATTTCGATATGCACAGCAAGAGAACACATCGATGAAAAATACCGTACCCACCTCCATATTTTTACTGATGGATCAGTCTTAGAAAATACATCTTCTGGAGCAGCATTTTATATCCCAAAATTTAAAATACAAAAGTCATTTTTCATTGGGTCAAATATATCTATATTTACAGCGGAATTAGTCGCTATTATACAAGCGTTGCATTATCTATTAGACCTTAAACCTGTATATTTCAAAGTAGTTTTCTTTGTTGATTCAAAATCTGTATTATATGCCTTACAGTCTTTTGATACAGACACAAGACCTGATCTAATTACTGAGGCTAATCATCTTATACATCGTTTAAGGATAAAAGGTACAGATATCGGTTTATACTGGGTGCCTTCTCACGTTGATTTTCACGGCAACGAAGTAGTGACTGAGCAGCTAAGCAAGGTGCGCACAAATCTGATGATACTGTAGAATTACGTATTAAATCTTCCGTAAAAGAAGCTTGCAGCTTGCTAGAATCAGCCTCATGGATTCGTTTTCATGATCATTTCAATGAAAAAATTGTGACAAAACAAATGATGAAACTTTCATTTCAAAATGTATGCAAAAAATTGCAGTATTCTTCTATATATCATTCGAGATCGATTGTTGCTGTTCATTTTCGTATTCAGCTAAACGCATTGAAAACAAAATATTGTAAGAATGTCAAGTGTATTTGCGGCGAACAATTCACGCTGTTTCACATGTTTATTTTACTGCAAAATGCTGCGTTCTTTTTTTTTACCAAAAATGTTTACACAAGAAAACTATTCTGAAACTCATTTTAAAGAAATAATTTCAGATCAATCTTTGTCAGTTAAAAATTTCAGAATCATTGGTTCACAGTCCTGTTAATGAATTGCTTTAATTTTATGATGTTTGTACTTTAGCGGTAAAATTTTCCCTTCACATTGTTGATGTTAATTGTTAGTGTTAAGACCTTGTCCCATTTCTCTATTTTCCCACCTGCTTATGTCTCTTACTCTGTCTCTCCTCTGATCCCAATCCATCCCGCCCAACTTTCATCCTCCATTCCCCCCCCCCCCCCCACCTAATATCACTCATAGTGAAAAGAGTTAAATCAAAGAACGAACGAACACACACACACACACACACACACACACACACACACACACACACACACACACACACACACACACACACACACACACACACACACACACAGAGAGAGAGAAAGAGAGAGAACTGGCATATTCAGACACTTAAGCCCTGTCCTTAAATGATAGCACCAGGAAAATGAACAGGATGCTGCCAACTCCCCACTCCGACCAATGCACTGTATTTGTACTTTGAAATCCAGTCACCATTTGGCACAGAAGCATTCAGTTATCAGAACAATTTTATGCAGAGGCTACACCACGAAACTAATTGAACATCAAAAGAAAGAGATAGAACATGTCAATGAAGCATTATTGTTCTCTTCTTTCTTCTCTGTTTTTCATTTGTCTTTATTTTTGGAGGGGAAACTTTAATTTGCTATCATAATTAGGTGAAATATATATTGTAAATCATTATACTATAGCATCCTTCATTATTATTATTGTTGTTATCATCATCATCATTACTACTGCTGCTGCTACTACTACTACTACATGTGTATTAATATTATTTATTAGTATCATCGTTCTCATTCTCATCATCAGCGTCATCATTATCATCATCATCATCATCATCGTCGCCACCATCACAACCGCCACTACCACCACCACCACCACCACCTCCACCACCACCACCACACCACCACCATCACCACCACCATCACCACTACCACCACCATCATCATCATCATCATCATCAAAATCATCATCATCATCATCATCATCATCATGGCTATTATTATTATGATTATGCTGCTGCTGCTAGTGCTGCTGCTGCTGCTGCTGATCATCATCATCATCATCGTCATGGCTATTATAATTATGATTATGATTATGCTGCTGATGCTAGTGCTGCTGCTGCTGATCATCATCATCATCATCATCATCATCATCATCATCATCATCATTGTTCTTGTTGTTATTGACATCATTGCTAGCTAGCTATTACTATTATTTTTAAGAGTGTGATGAGTCTGATGATGATGATGGTGATGATGATGATTGCTATTATTATTATTATTATTATTGTTATTATTATTATTAGTAGTAGTACTAGTATGGTTAACATCATTATTCTTACGACTGTTAATATTACATTATCATCAATATTATCATCATCATCATCATTATCATCATCATCATCATATAGTTAAGATGATATTGATGATAAAATCATCACCGTTATTGTTAGAAAAGCGATCAGTGTACTGATGGGCATTCATAGCTACAGGAGGTGACAGCAGGCGAAAGTCACTGTCAGTATATCGAAGATCAACTCACTCTTGAAAGTTTTTGAAACCTTTCTGAGATGCAGCATATCATATCCGTTGTTATGACATGCACTATGTAGAATCAAAAACATATGTTGAACATTCACGATCACATAATGTGCATTGAAACGTTGATACTATACGCGTGCAGGTATTTACATCCTGGTAGTGGGTGTTGGAGTCACAGACACACAAGAACTGCGGAACATTGTCAGCTGGCCCCTAAAGGAAACCTTGTTTGTCACCAGACGTGCTCTAGGTGTTGGGCAGCCTCTGTACATGATTGCTTTTGCCTTGTTACCCTGTTAGTAACTGGTTCTGAGTCAGTGAGAATGGTTGCTCTTTCTTTACAAGAAATTGTATATATAGGTTAGCTAGTTCTCCTTGATCGAGTTGACTACTCTCTCTGTCTGCATGTCTCCTTGTCTGTCTCTATTCGACATACACACACACACACACACACACACACACACACACACACACACACACACACACACACACACACACACACACACACACACACGGAGAAAACAAGAACAAATGATATAGCCTTAATGCCCCAGTCAAATATGACTTGACAACGTTTGAACAAGAAACAAACAAACAAAAAAAGATAATAAAGAGGGGTATACAAATGATTTAAATTCATCGTAGACAAACCCCTCGCAACATTAGATTTCCACTGGGACTGTATGTTCCCTCTCGAGCCCATGGTAGCTTTTCAAAGGAGCACTTTCTATCACATTGCAGAGAGGTCACATTCTTTAGCAAACCATTTGGAGGTTTTTAAGTTAAGTATACTTATACATGAAAATATAACAACATATTTCTTGATATTTGGAAATTTCAATGATATTTCAATCGTCCCCTGCGTAGTCCGAGTATTGTGGATTTCAAATGTGTCTGTGATACAATTATCAGTACTATATGCTTACATACTTCTTTGATGATGATGTAGTGATGCTGTTGCTTTCATTTTGCAAGGATATTGTGAATACAAGTGTACATTATTTCCATGTGTTGTTTATTTAAAGTGACGTGAATCGTTTGCATTTTGCTAATTAGAGTCAGGAGTGGAGGCGGAGGATTTAAAGTCTGTTTCTTAAAGAGTTTCCTGAACAAAGGTTCGTGATACAATGTGTGGAAACTGTATTGCTACTTCTCCCTCTTGATGCGGAATAATCTATGCTCCAAGTACAAAAGTTGCATGATAACAACACGATTTCTTTTGTTGCAGTGGGAAAATTACCTCCTATTGTTGACAAAGCGAGAAATGGTAAGCAAAACACAATTAAAATAATCGAAATAAAAGACACACACACACACACACACACACACACACACACACACACACACACACACACACACACACACACACACACACACACACATACACACACACACGCACACACACACACACACACAATTACATATACACACATACAGACATACACACACACATTTACACAAACATACACTCCTCCACGGACACACACATTGATATTAACACACTTGGATAGCATATATCAAGACACTGATATAAACTGATGATGATGGTAACTTCGGTCGATCCAACAGATGAGAAGGCTTATTTGTCCTCTATCGCCTGGTGTGGGTCTTCATGTGGAATATCAGCCTGATCCTAGAGGAATATGTTCTTCCACAGATACTGCATGGGAAGGAGTCTTCTGGCCTTCGGTTCTGCTTCTACCATCCTTGTCCTGTTAGATAACAGCACTATTCAAACGTGATTGTACCCTGCATGTGCCACTGTTGCCAGCTTACTTTGTTTGGGGCAAACGTCTTCCCATTTCCCATATTGCATGTCACATCCAATGAAAGTTATTGTTATTGTTATTTAAAACCCAGCCGACTGCGGAGAGCCATATCAGGCCTATATCCGCTTCAAAACATACAAAATTTCAATAGAAAAAAAAGAGAAAAGAAAATTAAGTACACATATTAATGAGTTTGAAAACACCATCCAAGGACATGCCCCCGTCGCCGACCACTCCGTCCAAAGGGGATTTCATAAAAACACACCAGAATACAAATTCAAGCATATCTAATAACACCAAAAATATCAGAACGGGCATAAATTACCTAAAAACTGCTTCCGCATATCTCATCTCCCTAAACCCAAAAAATGCACTTATCCATGTATCCAATTATCGATCGTAAGAAAGAGTAGGTAATACTTTATCGAACACATACAGGTGAATGGACCAGCAAGGTAGAAAATGATAGGAAGAACTGACAGAAAGCAAAGGAGCAAGGCATAAACAAAGAGAGTGTCAGAAAAGAGGAAATTTCGAGCACAGAATTTCCAGAAGGTGGGGATACTATCTAGGTGGCCTTAAGAATATCCTCATGAAAACATCGATTCTCGTCGGATCACTGAAGTCAAGCAACTTTGGGCCCGGTTAGTACTTGGATGGGTGACCACCTGGTAACACCAGGTGCTGTTGGCAATTTTTATGTGGGCCAATTGGTAGAGCTATGGACTCGAGATCGGATATATTGGGTTCAATCCCAGCTTCCAGCATTTAAGTCTGGCTTGTTCGCTGCCCATCTTAATGTTTCCATCATTCTGGTGATGTCAGTTTAGTGTTTCATAGATCCCTGCCCCCCCCTCCTCCCCATTTCAAGACCTTGACAGCACACAGTGTTTTGTGCAGGCTCAGAAAGTCTGTCAGATAATCGTAGGCAGATTTGGGTGGAGCGCAGTGAATCTGTCTTGAACAAACTCCAAACTCCAAACTAGTGGTCTTTCCTGATCATGGTGTCCTGGCTTCAGTTTTCCACACAGAAGAATCTCTGGAATACGGTTTTCTTCCAATGGACAATGTTTCCTACACAACGAAGGTGGCATTTGATGTTTAGACACACCGCACGTAGCATACCACACTTCTTTAGAACGTGAAAGTTGGCATCATGCTACGCCTTGATGCAGATCCTGTGCAGACACCTTGTGTGGAGTCGGTCCTTCTGTTCAATATGCCATCAGTAGGTAGCACAAGCCTAGCAGCAGAACAGCAGGACTTCTCTGTCTATGGCTATCTTTGCGACTAGACTTATGCCAACGCATTCTGATTTTGGAGATGCACAGTTTCACCTTAGCATGATGAGATCCTTTGCGGCTTACTTTACTGCCCACATTGCTGAATTTGTCAACAGTCATGATTTCCTCATTGTTGATAATAACTAAAGGTGATGTTACGTGAGAAGCCTGAGGTGGTGTTGGCTGAGATCCAACTTCTGTTTTTCTGAAACTGATTTTAAATCCGAAGTACTTACAGCCCACAGCAAATCAGAAAATGTTGTGCCAGATTTCTTCTTGTGATGGTGCAGTCAGTGCGCGGAATTCTGCAAAGAGCAGGATGGTTTTGTCCATTTTTGTCTTGTCTTGGAGTGACTGCAGGTTGAAGAGTGGAACTGGATATACACCCCTCTGTCAAAGTTTCTGAATATATCAATAAGCGTTGCAGCAAAGAAGATGGAGTCAAATGTAAACCTTGGAATGCATGCCTTTTTCACTCCATTCTGCACTGAAAATCATTTCGATGTTCCTCCGTTCTCTTGTATTCTGGCAAGCATGCCATTTTGAAAGCAAGCAATCAGTAGGACAAGCTTCTGAGTGTAATCGAACTTTGTTGAAAACCTGTATAAACACTCCTGCAACTACTTATGTCTGTAACCACCTGTAAATGTGCACCCCACCTGACCTCTCCATTTGTGTTTTTAATACCATTTGTTCATAACATCCGATACAAATGCTTTACAGTCTGTCGCCGTTTTTTATCATTGTCTGATCCACACGACTGGAACGAGCTTCCACTTACACTTTAACAATTACAAAATCTTTCTTTCTTCATGTCCAACTTGAAGACATACCTCCCCTCATTCCAGTCATCTCCTGTCCTCCATATCTCAGTATACATGTTCTTTGCACTTTTGAGTCGTACATGTAATTGAATGTTTTTGAGTGAAGGAACAGAGTGAGTACTTCAATTTTTTCATACCTCAAGGTCTAGTGCCTTGTTATCATCTAGCACATGCTCTTCGGGTTAATGGTGCTAAATGCTGTGGTAAGATAAACAAACATTTGGTTCTGCCCATGACACTTCTCTGGCAGCTGACGCATGGCAAACATTATGCCAATTATGCCTTTTTCACCATGAAAACCACACCCAAAATCAGAAATATGGGGTTGACTAAATGGCTGACGACTCTGGTAAAAATTATTCTAGCAAGGACCTTCCCTGTGATGTACAGGACAGATATTCCGTGATAATTATCACATAAGAACTTATCGCTCTTCTTCTCATAAATGTGGATGATCGTAGCATCTCTAAAGTTTTGAGAAACCTCTTCCTTCTATCATGTAAAGTGATACAGGGTAGTCAGTGTCTTCAAAAGTATCTCAGTTCCATTTCTGTAAATATCTACTGGAAAACCATCAGCTCTTAGTGCCTTCCAAATGTGGTTTACTTCAAGACTTCGGTAATCTTAGTTCTGGAGGGTGATTTGCCAATTACTCGTTTACTGGCAATTTGGCGAGTGCTGCAATGGCGTCTTCTGATAGTCAACTCCTTGTTCAGCAGTGCAGTGTGTCAAAGTGCCTATCCCAACGTAATAAGATGTCGGCTTTCTATGTCAGCAGAATGAAGCATTTGGAGGCATGAATTGGTGTCGAGTCTAAAGCCTGTGATCGTACTGTGCACGTTGGCCAACATGGAATGCCTTCATGTCACTGGCACTGCTGCAGCCTGTAGTTCTTCAGCTGTCGTCTCCAGTAGTTGGTTCTTATTCTGCTGCACTGTTGCTGGTATTGTTTGCTTCTTATTCTGGCAAATCCTGTCGTTGATGTGTTCCCTATGAGTAATATGCAGTTTGTCAATGAGCGTGATGATGTCTTAATCACAGTCATTTAGCCAGTCCCACATGTTCATGGTTACAAAATCCATGGTATCAGCAGCAGAACTGTAGATAGCGTCTTTGAAGATTTCCATTCAGCTTTTACTTTCCTCCCTCATGCTCTATGTCACATAATATCTTTTTTCTGGAGTTTCTCTTATAAAACGTTTTTGCTGTTTTGTGGATGGGCGATATTCAGATTTCACAGGGGTTTGTGTCGATTGCCTTGGTTTTCTGAACTAGTAGGATATTCATCGTGCTGTGTTGTAGTCAGTGATGAAATCAGCAGTCAGTTCATATCATTTAGCGTTTGACATGCACGTTTGTTCTGTCTTTCTGTCGCATAACAACATAATCCAGTGCACACCTATGCTTGTAGCGTGGGTACAACCATGTGTTCTTAGACTGTCCTTCTGCTGGAAAAGGACGTTGGTAGTGAACGATGACATTTGGTCAAATGACGTGGTCCACTCTCACGTGAACGATGACATTTGGTCAAATGACGTGGTCCACTCTCACGTGAACGATGACATTCAAATGCTGGTCCATTTCATGTGAACGATGACACTGTCAATGACTGGTCCATTCTCATGTGAACGATGAAGTCTCTAGGAATGATTCATTCACATTATGTCTGACCGCAACAATGATATGACTTAGCTCTTCATAGGTTTCTTTGACATTACCAGAGCGTAAGGACTAGTGGCATCTATCGTCTTTCCAAGTTATGTATTTTTTGTCTGGACCACTGCTGAAAACCCATGAAGGAGATGAACAGAAGCAACATTGTTGTTTAAAAAAACCCGTCGTATAGAGTGCCTGAATAAGCCCACACGGGAAGGGAAGTCACACTTTGGTAGTGATTTAAGATAAGCAATTGTTGAGCTGACTAGCTGAAGTTTGATGTTCTTAGCTCTCATTCTCTTCTGTGAGGAGCAATTATCTTTCCCCGAAGTTGTCAGTTGGCTACACATAATCTCCTTCAGGGACTCCTGTCTTGTGTGGAATTTTCCCAGATAATAATACTGATGTCTAACTTCTACAACCATCTCGCACGATCCTGTGAGCATAGCAGTTTTTGACAGGGTGGCCTTTTCCATGATCCAATTGCTGTAGAAGTAGTCTTCAGGGATTCTGCCTTCCTCAATGCGTTACACTGGCGAGCCAAGCAGAAATTGCTTTGTCCAGGACTGTGCCACGCAATATCTCTCTCAAGTGCTTCTCTGTGAGATTTTGTCCTTTGCAAAACGAAGTGGACACGAAATGGAAATTTGAGCAAACAGAACAGTTGTAGCATGATGAGATATTATTTGTTGCCCTGGTATTGATGCTAGTGCTGTCAGTACCAGACCTAGAGGAGAATCCTCTCATGCAGTAGGCCTCCCGCGGAAGAACACTTCCGAAGGACGAGTCTCTGTCTATCATGCGACACAACAGCGCTGAAAATACATAGCTATTATCTGAACACTTCAAAACAGTTGTGAAAGTTTCATAGTAAAGATTATTCGTGCGTATATAATAGCTTGTTGAATCAATGTTCACATAGAATATCGAAGACATGATGTTGATGTCGTTACATTGTTTGTGCATTGTACAATTTCAAAAGGCTGGTTGATGCCATTCATGTTATAATTTCAAATGTGTTGTATCTAAAATGTTCATCAATAAATACCTAATACAATGAGTGTTGATGTCGCTGTCAATGCATTTGTCCGTATCCTACCCAATTTTTATGGCAATGTGTTATGTAATTGTGCTATAATTGTCAAATGTGCAATATCTCCATTCCCATAGGTCTTGAGGATGTTTTCCGGATGATAGCCTTTCAGATTACCTTCTTGATATATAAACTGGTCGACCCTACAGTATCACTGCATTTCAAACAGTCAATTCCCTGTGACAAGACAGAATGAACTAACAAACAGAAACCTTTTTTTTCAGATGTGATGAATATTGCACTACAGAAACGTACATCTTTGAGCAGTCCTTCTATCCCCAGTTCACACGTTAAACCACAACAAGGTGTAGACGGAGATCTGAAACGATGTGCTGGACTGGATGGACAAGAACCTAATCCTTACCGTTGGTTTAGGGTGGACTTAAACGGGTTGTTCGAAATTCAAAGCATCATCGTCACTAATGCTAATGAAAGGAGTCAGTATGTGTTAAAAGGAAAACTAAACAAGATGAACACACGAGCTGTATCCACGCGTGCACTCGCTCGCACACACACACACACACACACACACACACAATACACACCACACACACACACACACACACACACACACACACCACACACACACACACACACACACACACACACACACCACACACACACCTACACACACACACACACACACACACACACCACACACAACACACACACACACACACACAACACACACACAAACACACACACAAACACACACACAACACACACAACACACACACACAACGACACACACACACACACACACACACACACACACACACACACACACACACACACACACACACACCAAAATAAAGAAGAAAGCACAAACAGATTTCAACTCCTTTGCAGAAAGCCAGCTGGGAACATCAAACTTCTTTCTGGATTGAAATCAAACTTATGAAATCAGAATAAAAAACATAACAACAACAACAGCAACACTATCATCAACAATAACAATATTAATGATAATAATGATGATGATGATGATGATGATGATGATAAAATAGCAACAACAATAGTGATGATAATAATAATAATGATAATGATGATGATGATGATGATGATAACGATAATGATAACAACAGCAGCAGCAACAAAACTACTACTACTACTACTACTACTACTATTACTACTACAACTACAGCAACTACTACTACAACTTCTACCACTGATGATGATGATAATAGTAATAACAACAACAATGATAACAATAGTAGCAGAAACAACATCAATAACAATAATAACAGCAACAGCAGCAGTAGCAGCAGCAACAACAACAACAACAACAATAATGATAATAACAACAAGAACAATAATAATAATAACAACAAGAACAATAATAATTATAATAACAAAAATGATAATAATAACAATAATAATGATTATAATAATGATAATAATAATGGAGAGAATTGAGACCTTTCAGACCAGGTGCTGGACTAAATTGCTTTGCATGTGTTACCTCAACCCATTAGACCGACGAGTATTTAAGGAACAAAATCAAGACCTTGGTGGGCCCACAGAAGCCAACTCTAACAACTGTTAAATGATGTAAACTTGCATGATTTGGTCAAGTCAGCCATACCAAGACCATTCTCAGGGTATCCTGGCTGGAAGTCGACAGAAGAAGAATTGGATGGCAAACATAACTCAGAGTTGGGTGGTAAATATAACTCTTAGAATTGCTTATTGGTGCATCTCAGAAACAGAGAGGAGGATCCTGCTCGCCACTTTGTCCTTACTATTTTAACCCCAACGATAAAGCTTGATATTGAGACTGGAAGAAAAAAAAGAAAAAGAAGAAGAACAGCAACAATAAGAAGAACAAGAACAAGAAGAACAAGAACAAGATGAGCAGCAGGAGGAGAAGAAGATAATGAAGAAGAAAAAGAAGAGAAGGAAAAGGAAGAAGAAAAAGAAAAGAAGAAGGAGAAGAAGAACAGGAGGAGGAGGAGGAAGGGGAAGAAGAAAAAGAAAACAAGAAGAAGAAGAAGAAAAGAAAAAGAATAATAAAAAAAAAAAAAAGAAGAATTGGAAGAGGAGCAGGAGGAGGAGGAGAAGGAGGAGTAGAAAAAGAAGAAGAAGAAGAAGAAAACAAGGAGAAGAAGAAGAAGAAGAGGAAGAAGAAAAGAAGAATAAGAAAAAGAAGAAGAAGAAGATAGAAGAAGAAGAAGAAGAAGAAGAAGAAGAAGAAGAAGAAGAAGAAGAAGAAGAAGAAGAAGAAGAAGAAGAAGAAGAAGAGGATGAGGTGGAGGAGGAAGAGGAGGAGGAGGAAGATAAAAAATAATGTTGTATGAGTTATGTGCTCTTTCGCTGTAACAATTTTCTTCGCAGAAATTGGAGATCTCCAAAATATTTATTTTCTTGTGACAACGACCCGGGCGGAGCCTCCTGCTAACCCCCTGAACTCAACTAATTTGTGTGCATACTACCCCAAGCTTGTGCGTTATGGCGCTACGCTACACTTCCTTGCACACAACCAATCATAGGGCGCTACGTCACAATGGTGACGTTTTCCATTGCACGTCCAGCGCGCTTCTGTGAGATAAAAGTGCTTGGAGTTCCGCCATGGCTTGGTAAGTAGATGATACTTAGTTGGATCAGTTACCTTTTTTTGCTGAACTACCACCACCACTGCCACAATCAGTTCGACAAAATACTGAGTGTACAATTAGATTATTGGGAGGACTGGGATCACACAATTGCGTTTCATCCACTACATGGGGGTTAGTCACTGAGGCTTTTTGCTCAAATTCCTAGATCAGCATTACAATTTTCTGTATCTAATAGGTGCCTATTTGGTACCACTTGCGATGTGGAAAGTGGTCAAGCAAAATAACCGACAACCAAACTCCAAAACAAGAGTGGCTGCCTGCGCCCAAGCAAACAGGAACCAGAAGAAAAAAAATCAATATAAGCGCGTATCCAACAAAACAAAACAAAACAAGCGCAAATTTTGGCCAACTAGCCTTTGTCAAGCGCGAACGCACGGTCACAAACAGATCACAGACACCAAACAATGAATAATAAAAACGGGACTAAAAACTTCCCTGCCGCCTCGTCCAGTGGGTAAGAAATGGAATGCCAAAACCAAACGTTAACATTTGATTTCAGAATTCGGTAGAACTGATGTTATTGAATATGTGTATGAGGAAACAAGTTTAAATGGCTATTATAAGATCAGGTAGATTTTTCAACATTTCTAAAAATGCACAGTATCTATGAGATTCGTGTGAAGTATCACGTATGCTGCCTAGGCAGTACTTCGAGGCTGAATTAATCAACTGAGAAGACCCAGTTCACGTATCCATCTGTGCAAACAATGTCTATGTCAGTTAGCTCATGACTGATAATATTTTCAGCTTCTGTTAATTGCATTGTCTGGAAATAGAGAACAGCAGCTCTCTTTTTGAAAACAAAGCACAACAAAACAAAACACAAGACAAAACAAACAAACAAACAAAAGATATGTAGTATAGGCAATCCAGTCACTGTATTTTCTAACTGAGCATTCAATGAACTCTGTTACAAAATAAATTCTGCCATCATTTTGTGGTTTTAATGCAGCTAACTTACAGTTTTAACAGGTTTTGATTTTGGTTTATAATCCCTCTGGAATATTTTTATCATGTCTGCTATATGTGTTAAGGTGGCTACTCTTTCTTAGGAATTGCTTTTAACTTAGACATGATACAGATGCACGCTGGTGTATATGCGTGTTACTTAAAAAGGTGTGCGTGTGTTATTGGTTTTTCTCATTGTTTGTTTACAGCACTGACCAATGTTGCTTTATACAAGCCAGCAGCCTTGAGCGCCTATCACGAGAGACATCCTGCCGAAAAAGCAGTAGATGGTTCCAGACGAAATGATAATATGTACGAGTGTTGTCGCACGGCTCTCAAGGATCCAAACCCTTACCGTTGGTGGAGAGTGGACCTGTTAGGGCTCTTCAAAATTTACAGTATTCTCATCACTAACAAAGGAGGTCCCCATGGTTAGTATGAAAATTAACACAAAAACAAGATTAGAAAAAGCATAAAAGCAAAATAATAATGATAAAAAATTCATCAGAATAATGTAAATTGTGACGTAAATAGAATAAAGTCTATATTATGTAAAGAATATTGTAACTAAAAATGTTCAATCAGAAAAATGATGTAAATATCATTTTATTAAAATAATAAAATAAATAAGGCTCAAGGAAAATGCAGTGACTGGAGTCATTGAAGATCATGCCTACTATTACAGATGTAAACGGTACAGAGAGAAACAAATCATTAGTGTCTGCATTTCCATTTCAACAGGGTCGTTTGGATTTCTACTTTGTCTCAAATAACTTGCACGATCTTAGAAAACATCTTAACATGATCCAGAACCGATCATTCATTGAGAGATGGAAATAGGTGACAGTATCAAGAAAAGGACATTTTGAAAATAAGCTTACTGCTAACAATTCTCCAGTATATTGAAAAAATATATATTAACGAAAAGGATCAATGTTCATGCAGCACTTGTACTTCTGCAATAGAAAACCTTCCCAATGTCATAATTAAAAATGTAGATTTAGTTTCTGATAAAGTATTCGTGAGTACCATACACGGAAATTTACAATAAAACAGTTGCAGATATTCGACTGCGAAGGAAAAAACAAAACCAGGAACTAGAAAACACCGCTGAAACAGATAAAAAAAAATATACAACAGAAAGATAAAGAAGACAATCAAGCTGTTTTAACAATCTCGTCTTTTTTGCAGAAAAGGAACACCAAAACGCACGTGTAGACACTTCTTATAAACCATCTATGTAAGGTTAACAGACACGCTACGCACATACACACACACACACACACACACACACACACACATTATATTATATATATACACACAGCACACACACGTGCACACCACATACATACACACCACACACACACACGCACACACATACATACACACACACACGAACACACACATACACACACATTCACACACATTCACATACACGCAAACTGCACACACATACATACACACAGACACACAGACACACATACACACACACGAACACATACACACACAGACACACATGCACACAAACACACACACACACATACATGTACACACACACACACCACACACACACACCACACACACACACACACACATACATACATGTACACATACACCACGTCTCAGCTTGGGGACAAGTTTCCAAATGGATTGTATTACGTGATATTACAGTCATAATGGTTGTCTATCTGTCTGTCTGTTCTCTCTCTCTCTCTCTCTCTCTCTCTCTCTCTCTCCACACACACACACACACACACACACACACACACACACACACACACACACACATACACACACACACACACACACATACACCGTCTCTCTGTCACACACATCGCACGAACTTTCGCACACTCACAGGATGTTACATTTGAAAGAACGATTGAAATCTTGATTGAAATTTTTGTGTGTGCTCGTGGTATCTATTTCTTGAATGTTGTTTATTCTTTACGTCACACGCTGCTAGATTTTTGGAAAAAGGCAGTGCGAGCAGAGACAATTCATATGTAAAATTCAAAATGGAATACATCACTTAAAACCTTTAAGGAAGCGTTTTGCGATATACATGTACGAACAAAATTTATTCTTAACACTATAACCTACTATTTGTCTTCGATGCATTTCTTTCATTCGCAAAAGTTCAGCTTCTCTACAAATTGGAAATGCTCGAAACCACAATTTTACATTGTGGAAATACTAGCATTTTCTTGGCTGTTGAGACCAGACTGTCACATCAAAAGATAGATACTGAGGAAGAAAATTACATTTGTTTAGATTAAAAAACTTTTGTTTTGACCATTATCAAGAAGTGGATTCTTTTGAAAATTTTGAAACAATCCTTGGAAGTGCAAATGACCTTAAACATCAATCAGGATGAATTGAGAAAAACCCTTCAAATTTGAAGTTTTTATTTGATTTAATGGCCGCTGAAGTGTTTTTTTTAAGAAAAATGTTGAGTTCTATGGCAGCAAAGAAAACAAACGAGATAATCTCAAAAGAGGTAAACACAAAAAGAGCATTAGTGAAGAAGATTAGGAACAGGTAAGCATAACGCATAGGACATTATATGAGGTAAGAAAAATTTGAGCATATAGTCACATTAGTATTTTTTTTTAGATTTAACGCAGTAGCTTGCTGACGGTCTGGTGTCACCTGCGCAGCATGACGATCCTTACAGGACGAAGGTGTTCTGTAGGAGCCCCTATTTACGTCGTTATCCTCATTTTTCTTGTTTTGTCTGGCCATGAATCTGCTTGGGAAAGTACGATGGTGGTTTCCCGTTGCCTTCCATCGGTTTGTGTACAGTCTCTCTGATAGCCTTTGTCGTTCCCACGACAACCTACAAGGCAGTAGGGGTGATTGTTTTTCAGGGTTTACTCCCTTAGCCTTGTTCTCTTCCGAGATATCCATTAAGTAGTGGTGCTATTTACCCATAACTGGGGGTCTGGTTTGTGGGCACCAGGGCATATCCACACGCCAGTGGGCCTGCGTGCTGCACATCTTCCGAGTCCCTCGAGTTTTAGCCTGAGTCCGTGAGGTGCTCAGTTACCACATGTCGCCTCGAGGAGGCATAACGTAGGGCTTGCTGATAGAGAGGCTATGTACTGACAGAGAAAGACTTACACATTCTGCTCTCCTTTTAGCATAGCTGCAAGCAGCAGTGCTAACCAGCAGTACAGGCTGAAAGTGAGAAGTGACAAGCACGCAGTCACTAGCCAACACACTAGACACATCACATCTGCTATCTGACATGTCAGGAGAACATACAATAATATGTTCTAGTGGAAAACACCATGAAAGAGGAGTAGGCATCATAATTTACAGGGACAAATCAAAAGCAGTTAAGGGATACTGGGCTGCGTCTGACAGTTTTGCCGGTTAAATTGGATGGCAACCCATTTGATATCACACATTCAAGGTATCTGCAAATCATGCAAATACTCAGGATCGAAATAAAGACAAACTTCTACGAAGTATACGAGATAGCCAAGGCCAACGAAATAACAAGAAGTTGCAATCATAATGGGAAGGTTTAAGTAAAATGGAACAGGATGGTGGAGGTGATTATTTAAAGACCTCATGGCCTTAAGCACAAAATAAAGGGGAAGGAAACATGTCAAAGGGCACAGATGAATGAGTTTATAGTAGGAAACCAACCTGGCTTGAGCAGCCTGATAGAAGAACTGGACTGATGATTCCATAGATAATACCAAAAAATCAGATTGAACTACATCCTGATCAAAAAGATATTCGAAATTCTTGCTGACAGAAATGCACTTTTCAGGTCTGACCAGCAACAGTGAACAGCAATTCCTGAAGTTGTTTAACTTTAGCTGAAAATAAGAAAGAAAACAACCAAAAGCAACTCAAAGTTAAATCTTGGGCTCTAAAAAGATAAGAGATCGATAAAATTAATGAACATGTAATTAAACAAATTAGGCTCAAAATGGAAAAGAGAAAGAAGTAAGAAACTGAAAAATGCTTGGAAGAATTCTCCTAGGTAGAAAAAAGAACAAAGCAAATAAAGAAACAAAGGAAACAAACAAATTTTAGTTGATGGAGGAAGGGAAGTCAAAAGTAAAGAGGAAATACAGGAAGATAACAGAGATCAGAATAGGTGCAAAAAAGCTAGAAATGAGATGAAACCAACAGTCAGAGAATAGATACACACAAAGGATGTCGAAGTAATACAGAAGAATTGAAAAATTGTGCGCACAGGAAAGGACATGCACACAACTAATAGATTGTAAAATCGAAAGATGGTTACGCTTATCAATGAAAAATCCACAAAGTATTAGACAGATGGGGAGAGCACATTAAGACCGTTTGAAGAAGGATAGAAGCGAAGAACAATTATAAGAAGACGTAAGGACACCCATAATGACAAGTTAAAGTTGGAAGCAACTGAAACATATATGAAACCAGGAAAAGCCCAAGGAATCAGGCAACACAGTATACACGAGATGATTGAAGCCCTGGGAATTAGTGTTAAAAAGATAACAGTGCGGTAATGAAATTAGTGACACTGGAAAGCCCAAAGATATGTCAAAATCAGCAGGGACTTGATGATGATGAGTGAAATAGGAATGCTGGAGGAAAAAGGCATCGAAGAAGCGAGGAAGAGCATCAGACAGACCCAGGATAAAATATTGGACGGTTTTGCCGAATGGATCAAGACAGAAAGAGTGGGAGATGTATTGCAGCGACAGATTTGTATGGAGGGCCATGATCGGCAATGGATTGCAACAGGGCACATGATGATAGTGATAGATGATGATGATGATGATGATGAATGATGAGATTTGATGATGATGAATTGATGATGACAAGTGACGATTCATTATCAACAATAGATACCATAGGTTGGAAAACACGGGCTTCCCACCATTGTCTGAAGAGAAGGCTGTAAATCTTGAAAAACGAATTGTGTCTTCATGAAGAAATCTTTTCAAAGTAAAATGAAAACTCATAAAATCCGAGTTCTGGTGGCTTTACAGCTGAAGTTTCTGGAAGAAATAGCAAGAAATTCTGGGGAGTGCCAAAAACACAAGGTCCTCAGAGGAAAAAAACGTCAAGCAAGTGTTTGGCCCTTTACTCTATTACACTCTAAAGGGGCCAGCCCGCATCCAGGTCATGATCCTGGATGTCCCATTGATGTCGTCCGTTTTTCAAATTGGAAACTCTCCACAACCTGGATTCGAACCCACGCATCCAAAGCAGGTCAGACGTCCCAAGGTCAAGTCATACTTGTGACAGATGTCTTTAGTCCCTAGCTATTTGGACACTGGCAACATATAGGGGACCTTTAAGTTATAAAGTTCATTTCTGTTCCTCCTTGACCACATCCAGCTGGAACATTTTTCAGTTGCTTGTGCAATTGCTTTTAGGGTTCTAGTTTTCTCCTTCCCAGAAGTGGAGAATTGTTTTATGACGTCCTAATGCAGAAGTGCCTACCCATTAACCCCTTTGCCCCAGTCCCTGTGGTAAGGAATTTTCTTGGAAGCAGGATTTCATCAATTGCTGGATAGACTGGCATACTTTTCAAACTTGGTGTAACTGGCTTCTTTGCACAATGAATTTGCTTTCAATCTTTTTGTTCAGATGATGGGAGTAGAGTACAAACCTGGTCTATGCCACTCCTGCTGGTGGTTGTACAGGTTGTTCTTTTTATATTTGTATTATAAAAGATTTGCCTTGCACTACTCGTCACATGTTCGTATGTTTCGAGATAACACTGCTTCTTCAGGCGATAGTTTCTGCCTTCCTGCCGCGTAGATGGTTGCCAGAGCTTCTTGTGGTCTGTTCACACCCTTTGCATTTCTAGTCCTTGTGCGATCTCTATAAAGCACTATGTGTCTTCTATGTGCACCTTCATTGGGTCAGCGCTATTTCCATAAACTCCAAAAATGTTCCACTGTTGTTTACCAGGTACAGTGGGTATGCAATAGTTTCTCCAATCATTAATTTACATTGAGGGACTGGTTTTCAAATATAGCTCGTTTGCATTTTCTGATCGTCACGAATTTCTTCTTGAATGCAGCATTGGTTGATTTCATGCTGTTTCAAGTGGTCACAAATGGGACTTTCTTTCCTTGGTTTATGTTTGTTGATTGTTTTTAGATAGGGTATAATCTGTCGTATACCTTGATGCGTGAACCTTTTTTAAGGCCAGAAAGACATTGGGGGACACATGTTCTTCCACTGGCACTGTACAGAAATAAATTGCTTAATGATAATGACATGCTTGACAACTGTTGCTAAAATATTGCATCGCAGGTGATCGACTCAAGAATTTTTATATCTTCGTGACCATGACCTCGGCGGATCCACCTGACAACCCCAAGAGCTCCGTGCATTTGTGTCTGCACATTCCAGGAGGGATTGTACGAGGTGCCACTAAGAGTTTTCCGTGCTTACGGCCAATGAGAGGACGTATCTCACAGTTATGATGTATGTTGACAATGAAGCTATGAATTTCTGTGAACTGGAAGTGCTTGGTATTCCACTACTGGGTGAGTTGAGAAGCTAAAGGCAGGTTACATGCTTGGGATATGTATATTTATCGCACCTAACCGAATAGCATTCGTGTTTTAGCATGTATGCCTCCAACATATCCATGTTTTCGAATGATATATTCAACATTACATAATTTATCTAAACAAATAGAAACGAAAACAGAATCAGAACGCGTATAAACTAGACTTCCTGCTGCTTCGACCAGTGTCAGAAAAGGACTAAACTGACTCCTAATTTGTGTATTTGGTGTTTGTTTCTTTGTGATCTTAAGACTGACAAAGGCCAGTTGACCGAAACTTTGCGCCTGTCTTGTCTGGTTGTATTAAATAAGCGTTCTGATACTTTTTTCGTGTTTCATGTAATAAGATTTTTTAGTCCAGCCCCTTTGAGACCAAGTATCTGGGAACTTCCTTAATATCATCTACTCTACCATAAACCCCACTACGCCCATAAACCACAAATAACCAAAAAGCAAACCAGAAGTTGACAAACATGTGTGCAATTGTTTACCATATGACCTGTTCTTTTGAAACAGGGAGTACATGGCGCAATCCGCCAATATTATGGGAACACCAACTACAGCTTCACTGACAGCAGTTAGAGAATAGCATATAAAAGGAGAAAACGAGAAAAGGATGAAAAATTAGTGGGTGTTGATGAGCAGCCCAGATGACCATCCCAGAACACTCTGTCAATCTTTAGATTCTACAATGAGAACGTCCTATGCTCACCAGCTCATGAAGATTCACAGGAACACATCACACATTTTATCCAAGAAAATCTGATACATGGATACGTACGTACATACATACATTACACACATACATACATACATACATACATACATACATACATATATACATAATAAAACATACATACATACATATATACATACATACACACATACATACGTGTATACATATATATATATATATTATATGTTATATATATATGTATATATATGTGTATGCATACATGCATATATAAATACAATGACTGCAGGAGTAGCATTGCCAAGTAAAGAAAGTGGGAATATTTTGTAACAGTCCCTTGCAATGATGCAAAAAGACAGAAAGGCAAGAACAACAAAGTAGACCTTTAAACAGGAGAAGAAGAAATAACTACCCGGTTTAAAATAGAAAAATAAAATGACCAAAGACCTTTGAGAAAGACAACTATAAGTAGGAAATAAGAAAAAAAAGACAAGAAAGACAGAAATGCTTCTGGAGGCTGGGGAGCAGCCTAAAATACCTCCTCGAGCGCTCTGTCGGTATTTTTGTCCTTCAACAAGAAATCCAAAACAAGTGTGATTGGTGGCATTCAAGCAAACAGGAACCAGAAAAAAACAACAAACAAACAAACAAAAAATTCAAAACAAACACACACACACAAAAAAGAATCAGATCGCATATTTAATACAGTAATTAATATTTAGTCCGTTGCTCCCACTGGACGAAGCAGCAGGGAAGTTTCAGTTTTTTTCTCCTAATTTTTGTATTGGGTGTTTGTACATTGTGATTTACGTTGTACTTTGTGATCTTCGTCTGTGCTTGACAAAGGCCAGTTGGTCAAAAATTTGCACCTGTCTTTTCTGTGTATTAAATACGTATTCTGATTCTATTTTCGTGTTTTTTTCCCTGTTCCTTCAATAGCAAGGTCTAATTTTTCCTCTTTTTGTGCTGTCTTCCTCAAAGGTTTCTGATTTGTGTTGTAATTTAGACCCAAAAAGTCTTTTATTTGCTTGTCTGGATGTATGATTGTAAACGACATAGTCCTTTTTCTTTCTTTCGATTATTTTTTGTCATGCTTTCAGCTCTGAAATGTTCTTGTGGTTTGCTGGAATTTTTTCTAGAGTACTGGAATCCTCCTCAGCGTATCTACCCACCAGCATTGTTGCACATGGATGGTTTGGGCATGTCAATAGCAGAAGGACTGAAGCAGGGACAAGAGGTCTGTCCAGAAACACACTTCCAATGTGCACGAGGTTTCTGCATCCCGACCTACCTCTTGAACAACGGGATCACAGACTGTCCTTTGGGAGATGATGAAAACATTGCTGATCTGAGTTGTCCTGGTTTCTTTCGCTGTTGGATTACCGGTAACTGTCTTCATCCTGTCTACTACTGTGATGGGGTCAACCATTGCCCTTTCAATGAAGATGAACGTTACTGTGGACAGGAACATTGTCCAGAACAGTGTGAATGTGAAGGTCAAGCATTTCGCTGTAGGTCAGGATTTAACTACCAGGCACATTTTCAGCTGCGTTATCTGGATCTGTCTGGATCAAACAATCCGATTTGAAGGGCACTGAACACCTGACTTATCTTCAATACCTCAACCTATCTTCGTGTGACTTGATGGAAGTGAAGCTCAGCTCTTTAAGACAGCTACGTGTTCTGGATGTCAGTCATAACTCTATCCACAGTTTTGACTTTCTCAAACTGAGCCATCTGTCTGAGTTGTTACACCTCAATCTGTCCTTTAACCCCTTGTCCAAACTGATGGATCCTGCCTTTTCCAACTTTGTGCACAGGGCTGCTTTTGTGAAATTACAGAGTCTGGTGATGATGGACATGGGACTAGAGACGATTACAACTAGGGGACTGACAGGATCAACAGAGATATCTGTTCTAGATATTCGTCACAACCCAGTGGACACAGTGCCAACCAAAGTGTTTGGTAAGTCTATACGGGTACTATATACTGACAATCTCAAGTTATGCTGCCATCAATTCCACATGACTCAGCTGGCTGAGTGCCATGCTCCTGTGGATGAACTGTCGTCATGTAGTGACCTTCTCAAGTCTGACTTTCTGCGTGTGATCCTCTGGATCCTATCTACCATGGCTCTGATTGGCAATGTAGGGGTGTGGGTGTACAGGACGTTCATAGAACAACAGGGACTTCTTTGGCATACAAGGTCATGGTCATCAACCTCAGTGCTTCTGATTTTCTAATGGGAGTTTACATGGCGATGATTGGACTGGCAGACATGACCTTCCGGCGTATCTATGTCTTCAAAGATGAATACTGGAGGCACACTGCTGTATGCAAAATTGCAGGTTTTTTGGCCATAGTGTCCAGTGAAATGTCAGCGTTAGTTATTTGTCTCATCACATTGGATCGTTTTCTTCTGCTACGATTCCCCTTTAACTTACGTCTCCGTCTGTCGAGGCTGTCAGCATCTGTGGCCTGTGGCATTGCCTGGGGAATTGCTATAGGGTGGCCACCTTGCCTTTCTTCGTGTCTCACTGGAGTTCTACAGTCAGAATAGCATCTGTGTGCCTCTGCCCATTACTCGCCGTCAGTTTCCTGGCCAGCAGTATGCCTTTAGTGTCTTTATCGTTCTCAACTTTATCATTTCCACCATCATTGGGGTTGGTCAGGTGTTCATCTATCATACCATCCGCCAGTCATCTAAAGGCCTGCAGAAAGACAACCGGAATCAGGAGATCGCCATTGCCAGGCGTTTGCTTCTGATTGTAGTCACTGATTTCTGCTGCTGGTTCCCTATTGGCTTGATGGGACTACTGGCTGCCCAAGGAACACAGATCTCAGACCTTGTCAATGTGTGGGCCGCTGTCTTCATCCTGCCTCTTAACTCGGCACTCAATCCCTTTTTATACACGTTGAACACGTTGCTGGAGAGACGAGCCAGACACGTGGAGCAGAAACGAATTGAGAAGGTCATGACCAACATACATCTCCAAATGCGTACGTGGCCCAGTGAGAATATGCTGGAACATATACGTAAGTGTTTTAGCTTAGGTTTACTGGAAAGGAGGATGTCCTTGAGCTAGCTGCCCATTGCCCAGAGTCTAGTCAACTGAAGAAGGAAGACATGATAAAGCTGGTGCACAGATGATAAGATCAACTAAGTGGACATAATAAAGTTGACACACCTACGACCATTTCATAATTTAGATTAGAAAATATTTCACGTGCGGTAAAATGGAAATATCTCAAAATACCTAAACTGCTCACTCTAACACCCCAGAAGCAGAGATGGAATAATTTGGATTATGTTTTGTTGTTCTATGTTTGTTTGTTTTCCTTTTCTGCTGAAAAGAAGTTTTCTGTTTGAAAAGCAGGTTATTTTTCGTTGGGATCGCCATAGCGCAGCGCCATCCATTTTAAAACATTTGTTCTGTATGTGTGTGGTGTGTGTTTTGTTTTGTTCTCGTTTCGTTTTGTTTGTTTGCTTGTTTTGATTTTTTCTTTTTTTTTAAACTATGAAGGCGAATTTCGACTGACATTTCCAGGTACAGCCCTCCTATTTTTCGTGGGATCTTTAACATGCACTCATTGCTCTTTTCTGCATGGGACATCAGTTTATCATCTCATTTAAAATACCAGCAATCAGGCCATCACTCAAGGTCTTGGGGAGAAGGAAGGAAAGAAAAGTCCTTGTCCAACAAGGAATCAAAGGTAGCTGTCTTGCATCATAGGTGGGTGTGTAATCCCTCCTTACCTGGCTGACATTTCTTTCTGTGGCCTAGTTGGTAGAGCCATGGACTCAAGATCTGATGTCTTGAGTTCAACCCCAGTCTGGAACACTAAAAACTGCCCTGTTCGCTGCCCATCGTAATGTTTCCACCATTCTGGTGGTGTCAGCTTAGTATTTGATAGGTCCATTCTCCCCTTTCTCTCGTTTCAAGACCTTGCCAGGGCATAAGGTTTTGTGCCAGTTCAGGAATTCTGTCAGATAATGGTTGGTGGATTTGGGTGGAGCGCATATGGAGCTGTCCGAGCACGGTGAATCTCTTTTGAAATATCTCCAATAACTCCAACTCCTTGTGGGCTCTCACTCTACCTGATCCTGACGATTCAAGCGACTGAAAAACCTCAAAATGTTGAATCCTTTTCTATTGTGGTCCTTGGATAATGTGATCAATTAATGAACGGATGAACAATATATGATATATACATATATGTATATATATATAATGTATATATAATATATACATATATATATATATATATATATATATATATATATATATTGTGTGTGTGTGTGTGTGTGTGTGTGTGTGTGTTGTGTGTGTGTGTGTGTGTGTGTGTGTGTGTGTGTGTGTGAATAATTATTTACTTTTTTTTTTTTATCTATCATTTATCTATCTATTCCCTGTTCCCTCGGAGGTGGACTACAGACTGTAGGGGGATATTGATAAATGAGATATTACTTTCAACATTTTAATAGGCAACGGAGGCTATGTGTGTATTAATTGGGGGTACTTTTGTGATGCGAGAAAAGTTTATACTTAGTGGTTAGTTGTGTTTTCATTCAGTCCTTATTAATCATTTTATTTCTAATTTTTTTACTTATCTTATTTGATCACTTTTTTGAAGATGAGATCTACTGATACAGACGTCATTATAGTGTAGCCAAATTAGTTCAAATGACAGACTGATACAAATACCAGTATACAAAAACCACAAGCTCGGTAGGGCCCGAGGACCTGGCCAACTCATGGATTTATGTGCAGGCTCAAGGCATGTGCAATGAACATTTCCGATCTTCTCCATTACATGACACCAGTAGCGTAAGTGAATATGAAATTCATTCCGAGCACGGAGAGGTCATCTTCAGAAACTGAAACTGAAACTGAAACTAGTATAATTTAAAGCAATAAGAGCAATAATACAGAGAAAGAGACAAACTTCGAACTCTTTACCTGTAACTGGCCTGGCACTTCCTTTGATCTGTTAATCGATGGATGCCACAACTCTGAAATAGAAACAAGCAAGCAAGCAAGCAGACAAGCAAGCAAGCAAACAAGCAAGCAAGTAAGCAAGCAAACAACCAACCCATAACAAAACCAACAAAACCAACCCTCCATTACCCATCCACCCACCCAACCAACCAACCAACCAACAACAACCAACCAACCAACCAACACCAACCAATCAACCAACCAACCAGCCAACCAACCAACCTAGCCAACCAACCAACCAACCAACTAACCAACAAAACAAAAAAATAAGAAACCCAATTTTCAACAAGCAATCAAACAAGCAAGCAAGCTACCAACCAAACCAACCAACCAACCAACCAACCAACCAACCAACCAACCAACCAACCACCAGCCAGCCAACCAGCCAACCAACCAACCAACCAACCAACCAACTAACCAAGAAAGAAAACCGATTTTCAACAAGCAAGCAAGCAAGCAAGCAAGCAAGCGAGCAAGCAAGTAAGCAAGCAAGCAAGCAAGCAAACAAGCAAGCAACCAACCAATCAACCAACCAATCAAACAACCAAATAACCAACCAACAAAAACAACAAAACTAACCAACCAGCTACCAACAAAACCAATCAACCAACCAACCAGCACCAACAAAACAACAAAACAAACCAACGAACCAACCAAGAAAGAAACCCGATTTTCAACAACTCTGCGCTGCCAGCATCACGTTTGTGTTCTTTCTCTAATACAATAAATAACAAAACAAATGGACGCTTTGCCACCAAGTACATAAAATAAAGAGAAAATAAGAAAACCTTTGAAAATCTCGAAGTGTTCAAAAGCCTAGTGGGCCTATTCCGTTCACCGTCTGCATGATCATGTCACATCTAGCGACAGAGATTGCCATTTGCTCTGATGCCTTCTGGTTGCCATGGAGCTCTGTGGTCATCACTGTTCTGGTCAGTCACGTGTCCCGTTGCTGCACTTGATAGAGTTGACATCGTTGTCAGACGTGGTCAACTATCTGGTCCCCTCGACCATGGGGACAGGTTTGTGATAGGCGCCAGTCCTACAGGACAAAATGTCAACATTTAGTAAACTGAAGTATGACTTTGACAAACAAAAAAAGCAAGAAATTATTAATATATATTAAAGTCATTCTATAGACCCTATAACTCATTTAAATTAAAAGTGTAAATAATATATAATATGACTGACAGAATATAACGATACTCGACGATACGATACAAACAAAATGAATATAATATATATAATATAATATAATATAATATAATATAAATATAATATAATATAATATAATATTATATTAATATATATAATATAATATAATATATATAATATAATATAATATAATATAATATAATATAATATAATATAATATAATAATAAATATAATAATAATATAATATAATAATTAATTAATTAATATAATATAATATAATATAATAATAATTAAGAATGTAATGTAATTATAATGATTAATGTAATGTATATGTATATAATGTAATATAATTAATATGAATGTAAATGTAATTAGTAATGAATATAATATAATAGTATAAATATAAAATATAATATAATATGATATAATAAATAAGTATATTGAAATTATTAATATAATATAATATAATATAATATAATATAAATAATATAATCTAATTAATATAATTAACTAATTATAACGTAAATAATGTAATGTTAAATTAATGTATATACACACACATATTTAGAAATACCAGTCATTGTGAAACGCCCGAAAACAACACGGTAAATGTAAAAAAACACTGATGCTCTAAGAGGAATAACTCTTGTGATACAGAGTGACAATAAGATAGGCAGAGTTACCAAACGCTAGGCAAAAGTGGTAAACGTACACAGACTGACGACTTGGAGATCGTGGGTTCGAACCCATCAATCGAAACTGGCTATACAATGTTTTGGTCCTGTCCAGCTGTTACCCAGAGTTAAAGGTTTTATGGACTCACTAGTATCTCTTGTTGCTTTGCTTGATATCAGTGCAGCATTTGATATGTTTGATCATTTCATTTTGTCGAAGAGACCAGATTTTATATTTGGGATTCAGGGTACAACCCATAAGAAGTTTGTCTCTTATGTCAATGTACTTTTTCAGTCTGTTAAAGGTGACCTGTCTACATGTACCTAGTTCTCTCGCATACGGTGTGTCTCAAGGTTTCATTTCTGGAACTTATTTTGCATGCAACATATTGACGGCTCCTGAATGATGTAACGACTCTACACTCACCATCACCATCATCACCGTCATCATGTGTCTTGTTGCGTGGCGTTGACGATAATGGCCCTCCATACGAATCTGTCCCCTGTTGCTGCAAGTACATATCCCACCCTCTCTGTCCTCAGCTACCCTGCAAGCCCGTCCAATATTTTCTCTCTGGGTCTACCTGGTGTTTTCTTTCCCTCCAGCTTTCCTGTTGTGACTAGGTGCTCTAATTTCTCTTTCCTCATAAGATGTCCTACACATGTCGCTTGTCTTTCCCTAATGTTCTTTATTAATAATCTTCTTGTGTCTGCCTCCTTCAAGACTGTCTCGTTTGTTTTCTTTGCTGTCCATGGAACTCTCAACATTCTTCTCAGAAGCCACATTTCAGTTGCCTCAATCTTGTTCTGACTTTGCGTGTTGACTGTCCACGCCTCACAACCGCACAACAGTATCGGTTCTATATAACGCAAACTGCTCTAGACTGCTTTTCACAAATTCGAAAATGCCACAGAGCTGTCAAAATTGTCTTTTTTTCCCCAATAATGAACTCTTCTGTTCAAGATAGCGCCATACATGCACTCATGATCTGTTGTCCCGTGTAAATAAACAGCAACAAACTAAGCTGAATACAAACAAAACGGAAGTGCTTCCTACCTATCAGCACTATTTATCTACTAGGGTTGATTGACAACGAGTTGCAAACATTCGGGGTACTGATATTTCAATCCACATCTCTGTAAAATACCTCAGGCTCAAAACTGACCGAAGTTTATGCATACCAGAACACGTCAGCAAAATTGCCGTAATCCAAAACAAGTGTGATTGCCCGCATTCAAGCAAGCAGGAATCTGAGAAAACACGAGAAAAGAATCAAAATGCGTATTTGATACAACCAAACAAGACAGGCGCAAATTTTCGGTCAACTGCCGTAGCTCTACTCAAGACCTTGGATGAATCACTTTGATCAGACCACATCTGTCCAAAACATCATGTAAACAATTACTTGTATTCACTGCATTAATTTCCCAGCTAGACTATTCTAAGTCTGTGACAGCTGACTTGGTGGCATAATACATTTCTTGGGTTCAAAAACTAATCAGCTCGTCAAAACATGAAGAAAAGAAGGCACGATCATGTAACACCACTACTCAAAGAACTTCATTCCAGTGAAATCACAATGCCAGTAAAAATTTGCAAGCCTTGCATATTGCCATTTTAATGGGTTGTAACCACTATAAGTTTCGGATCAAGTCTGCACATGTCAGACACTACGTATCCTGCACTACTTAAAACGAAAATTTCTGTTGGTACCAAAATGTGGTCTTCAATCAGCTGGTAGATGTGATTTTATTTTCGTTGTGCCATCTGTTTGGAATTCACTGGCGGCTGATCTATCCACCATTTCGCACTTTAAAGTCACGGCCTAAAACTTACCTGTTTACACTATTCACCTGTTCACCCAGGCCTTCGATTGTTGATATCATAGTTGTTTATCCACCAAACGTACTTCCACTTTTAGCTACCGATCATATGGCACTGTGTAATCAATCATGTGTGTGTATGTTTATACATATATATATGTATGGTTAGACGATTTTAGTATTATTCATTTGTGCATGTTTATTAAATCAATGTGTACTCTGATATATGTATGTGCATGTGATATATCAGAGTTTCTATATATACTACACTCTGTGTCTTGTTAAATATATTAACACTCAGTGAGTGTAAATGAGTTTGGATTACAGCGCTATACACATGATTTTTGTCATCATCATCATCATCATCATCATCATCATCATCATCACCAACATCACCACCACCACCACTATCATTATCATCATCATCATCTTTACACCACCACCATCGTCATTCTCCTCCTCCTCCAATAATAATGATAATAATAATAATAGTAATATTAATAATAATAATAATAACAATAATAATAATAATAATGATAATAATAAATATAAAAAGAAATAACATAATATTGTATCTCTATTACTGTTACTATTTACATTACTGCTACTTCTACTACTTCTACTATCAATTTTAACATATTATTGTTATTATCATTATTGTTATTAATATCATCATCATCATTATCATTGTCATCACCATCAGCGTTGTTGTTGTTGTTGTTATCATTATTGTTCTTTGTTATTGTTATCGTTAGTGTTGTTGTAATGCTACAGCTACTGCAACCACTGTTACTGCTGCTACTACCACTGCTGCCACTAATACTGACAACTAGAACAACTGCTACTCGTACTATGACTACGGCTATGGTTACTTCTGTTACTGTAACTACTGGTTATACCACTATTGGTACTGCTACCACTACTGCTGCAGCTGCTATACATCTACTGCTACTATTATTTTTACCGCTGCTTGTACTACTGCTCTTACTACTGCTGCCAATACTACTATCCTAATAACATGTCCAAATAATGACATTTCATATATATA
>CM060311.1:30387396-30419896 GCA_030674185.1 Monoplex corrugatus | reverse complement strand
ATTCTAAAACTTACAGTGTCAAAAATAGGAAAACATCATGGAAATGTCTGGTGGAATGAGGACTGTCAAAAGGCAGTGAACGAAAATTTATTTAGCAAACAGGTCACCTGAAAATCATACAGCGATGAAAAGTGCCAACATTAAGTGTAACAGAATCATAGAGCAAGCCAAAGAACAACACTGGACATCTTTTTGTAAATGTGAAGTAAATAATCACAAAGACACGATAAAGATTTGGGAAAAACTAAAATTAATGAAAAACGGGATTAAGTTGCCATCAATTCCAGTAAAGCTAGAAAATAACCCTATTCCTAGCTCACTGGAAAAAGCAGAAGCTTTTGCAGACGTGTTTGCTGAGGCCTGTCGTGTAGAAGGACTCCCTGTCTCTGATAGAAATTATAGGGAACGAGATGAAAAGAAAGATGTATATAAGGACCCTGCCTCTGACAATACTCACTACATAAATGCATCACTCACACTTCAAGAATTAAAAGATACCATTCAGTCCCTTCCAAGTAAAAAAAACGTCAGTTGGACTAGATGCAATTTCCAATGAGATGCTGAAAAATTTACCAGAAAATTTTATAATCTTGCTACATGACATATTTCAAAAATGCTGGAATAGTGGGATAATGCCTAACAACTGGAAAGAAACAATAGTGGTTCCTGTATTAAAACCAGGTAAATGTAATACCGATTTGAAAAACTACAGGCCAATTGCATTAACATCACATGTATGTAAACTAATGGAGAAAATAATCTTAAAGAGACTGATGCACTATTGTGAAAAGAATAAAATAATACCAGTAAATCAGGCAGGATTTCGAAAAGGCAGGTCACCAGTAGAGATCCTAACAAAGCTAACTACTAATATAAAACAACAATTTGCAAGACGTCAATGTGTTTTAGCTACATTTTTTGATATAACGAAAGCATACGATCAAGTGTGGCACTCCCGATTGTTATTCAAATTTAAAAGTATTGGGCTGACAGGTCACATTTTTGGCTATGTTAAGTGTTTCTTAGAAAACAGAGTATTTCAAACGAGGATTGAAAATGTATATTCCACGAAACGAATTCTTCAAATGGGTATCCCTCAGGGATCCGTTATAGCTCCCCTTCTTTTCATGATATTAATGCATGACTTACCCAGTAAAGTATCTAAGCATGTAGTTTTAGCTCAATATGCTGACGATTTATGCATGTGGATGCAGGTAAATATGAAAAAGAAAACTCCTTTGCGCTGTATCAATTATACACGCAAATGCTACCAATTAGAACTTGATAAAATAGCACGATACATGGTAGAAAATGGGTTACATCTATCCCTAGAAAAAACAAAAATAGTTTTATTTAATAATGGAGCTAACCCAGTAAATATTCCCACTTTCAAACTGGGAGATACTCTTCTTCAGTTTAACGAGTCGATTAAATTCTTAGGAGTTTTCCTTACAGCAAAATTATCTTGGAATCAGCATATTGAATACTTATTAACCAAAGCTCAAAAAAGTTTAAATTTCATAAAAATAGTTCGCAAACAGACATGGGGTCAAGATTCATCAACACTTGTTCATCTTTGTAAATCGCTTGTTAGATCTAAATTAACCTATGCTCAAGAAATCTTCTTCAGTGCACCGAAACACTTACTGAAAAAACTGCAGAGCATAGATTGTAAAGGTTTCAAACTTGCACTGGGTCTTCCAATGCATGCTTCCTGTCTTCGGACATATAATGAAATCAAACTGTTGCCACTTGATGAGCAAAGGAAAGTCGCTTCTACTAAATATTTGTTGAGAAACACTACCGTAGAAAACATCTCAGAAACAGAAATTAAACTGAGATCAGATACCCACTTTCCAAAACGAGCTAAATCAATATCTTCACAGGTCACACTTGCAACATACACATCTGATGTCATGAAAGGCTCAGGAATTGATCTAGACGTAGATCCTGTATCTATACGACCTTCCTTTTCGCCAGTACCCAGTTGGGAACTCCAAAGAGCACGATTTGACGTACACCACACTAATTTAAAAAAAGGAGACAATATAAACTTACTGGCAAGTCAGGTTAAATGTCATATAAACGACGTATATTCTGATCATTTGAAAATTTACACTGATGGGTCAGTAATTGAAAGAAAAGCAGGCTCAGCGTTTTTAATACCTGCTCTCAAAATTGAAAAATCTTTCTACATAGGACTTGATAAATCTACAGCTGAACTCTTTGCAATATTAATGGCTTTAAACTTTCTGATAAGTCTTCCTAGGACAATTTTTCAGATACTTCTTTGCGTTGATTCAAAATCAGTACTTCAGGCTCTTGAATTATCAAAATTACAAACAAGATCAGAAATGACTCTGGAAATAAGTCACTTGATTCATAATTTATCTTTAAGAGGCACTGATATTACTTTCTGCTGGATACCTTCTCATAGTTCTTTTAGTTATAATAATAAAGTTGACAGGGCTGCCAAACGGGGAGCTAATAACTCACCAGATTCAAACAATATCCAGCTTTCTCTCTCGTTGCACGAGAATTACACTTTAGTGGACAACTACGTCTGGAAGCAGTTCCAATTAAAACAGAAAAAGTATGATAAATGTCACATGAACTTTGAAGTTAGCAAAATACTTAAGCAGCTTCATGCCAGCAGAACTATACAGTCCCTTATGTACAGATGGAAACTTGATGCATTCAAAACAAAATATACCAATAACATAGTGTGTCTGTGTGGAAAGAAGATAACACATAGTCATATTCTTTCTTGCGTTAGGGTAAAACGACATATTCCAACACTATCTGTGAGTACAGTTTCTGACATATTTGCCACATCATCATTACTGTATGAATTTTTTGTTAGCCTGTCAAAAAGTCTTATAGCGAATTACCTTTAAAATGTTATTTGACTTGTTCATTGTTGTGGTTAGTCAATTATTAGTTTTACTTTTTATTCATTTCTTCCGGATATTTACTAATTTTGTTTGTCAGTTTGTTTGTTTAAATCGATAATTATGGTAACATTATTTGTTAGTTTTACCTTCCCCTCTTCAAAACAGTTGTTTTCTGGATCATCTTTTCTCAAATTCAAAATTGACAATTTTCAAATATCTTCTTCACTCCTCCTCTATCACTCCCCTCCCCCCCCCTTTTGTGTGTGTGTGTGTGTGTGTGTCTAAAATCACTTTAGTGAATAGACATTAAATCAAAGACCACCACACATATATGCACACATATACACATCTCCAATATATAGTCACATGTCATACACACATGCACACACACACACACACACGCACACACACACACACACACACTCACATACATTTATATATATATATGTATATACCTATATATATATATATATATGTATATACCTATATATATATATATATATATATATACTGTATAATATATATATATATATATATACATGCCTGCACGCACACACATATATAAACACACGCATACGGCCAAGCACAAATGAACAAACATGCTTTTTTTCTCATACACAACATGCTATACCCATTTCATTTCTTTTGGCTGTATCAGTATGTCTGTATGTCTGTCTACGTGTTTGTCCGCTATTAGTGAGTCATACTTTCATAAGAACAGTGCCATACATAAATCACCGGAAAATGTTTTGAAAAAGTACAGCGATGGTTCATGATTTATGTCAACGAGCATGGCTTACAATAACAAACCACTGAAACAGACACCGTGAACAAAGAATTACCCAATCATATATTGAACCTTACACCTTTAACACGAGCAGAAATGACAATGGTTTCCACTTGACAAATCGTTTGATTTATTGGCAGTGCAGCGAATAACTTGAAGCAGTGTTGTCGTGTTGCCTTGTTTTGAATCCGCTCGTTTGGAATAAAGCCGTCTACACAATTAGGTTCCAGTTCAGTTTAGTGCCAGTACCACTGCCTGTGTCCAGACCATAGCGTTCAAAATGTTTGACAGTATGACAGTATTGTTGTGAACAGCCAACAAAATGTGGACTTTCCAGTTGTCGTTTAATTGAGTCTTACTCGTCATTCTAAGCATAGTCGTTCAGACACTAAGTTAAGTTATATGTTTGCACAAACTGACAAAATAATAAGATAGGTATTTCCTTTAACACACACACACACGCATACACACACACACACACACACACACACACACACACACACACACACACACACACACACACACACACACACACACACACACACACACACACACACACACAGAAAATCCATTTTATCAAAGTGAGATCAACGAAATGAAAGAAAAGGCAGGTAATATTCAATAATTATAACAATAATAATGTACAGTTACTAGTACACCTAACACTGCTCTAGGTGGATACAATCCCGCAATACAAACATAATTCAGTAAGATACAACACTGTTCACCATTTTTACGCATTAGCATCAATGCACACATTGTCAGCAACATGCATATACAACATACTACAAGAACGCACTAACCAAAATTGGGATACTGTCAGTATAAACAAAGTTCGTTTAAACAGCAAGATTGACAGAAAAGAAGGGCTCCAAACTGGGTCTTAAAAGAGTAAAGGCTAGGCGAACTTCTTAGATCAAGGGCATTATATTTTACACAAAGGGTCACACACACACACACACACACACACACACACACACACACACACACACACACACACACACACACACACACACACACACACACACACACACACACACACACACTCCATTTTATGAAAGTGAGATCAACGAAATAAAAGAAAAGGTAGGTTATATTCAATAATTATAACAATAATAATGCACAGTTACTAGTGCAACTAACACTGCTCTAGGTGCATACAATCCCGCAATACAAACATAATTCAGTAAGATATCCATACAACACATGTTCACCATTTTTACGAATTAGCATCCTGCACACATTGTCAGCAACACCCATATACAACATACTACAAGAACGCACTAAACCAGAAAGTTCGTTTAAACAGCAAAATTTACAGAAAAGATGGGCTCCAAGCTGGGTCTTAAAAAAGGAAAGGCTAGGCGAACTTCTCAGATGAAGTGGCATTATATTTTACACTTAGGGACCAAAATGGGCAAATGATCGGAAAACACGAGTTCAAATAGTAGTAACCCTTACAGTGCAACCAACGAATATTTGGTTGGAGAAAACATTCGCTTTCAGTCTTATTGAGAAACTATTTGGTTGGAGACCATACTCTATTTTTGCAGACCCCCACCCCCACCACCACCCCACATACACACACACACACACACACAACAAACGTTTTAGTGCTCAGGTATATGATATGAGTGAAAACTTCAGAATTCCCTCCATGAAGAGTTCATGATTAGATACACGTGATGTTTTACAATCTTTTCCTCCGATGTGATAAAAAATATGACCACCATATGTGTTTACCATTCAGCGACTTGAAATATGGCGGACAACACACTTCCCACCACTTTTGTAAAAAAATCAACTTTTGTGGCTGAAGAAATAACAGATCTCATTACACCTATAAGCTGGTTCGGATCTTGAGTCTGTTGATTCACTCAATGGCTGGGAAAGGAAAGTAATGACGATTTGACGTGTGCAGGTGATATCTCGGTATGATGTTGCAAAGCCAGAACAAGATTGAGGCAGCCAAGATGTGGTTTCTAAGAAGAAGAATGTTGAGAGTTCCATGGACAGCAAAGAAAACAAACGAGACAGTCTTGATGGATTCAGACACAAGAAGATCACAGATAAGGAAGATCAGGAAAAGAGAGGCAATGTTTATAGGCCATTTTATGAGGAAAGAGGAATTAGAGCACCTTGTCACAAGAGGAAAGCTGGAGGGAAAGAAAAGACAAGGTAGACCCAGGGAAAAAAATATTGGACGGACTTGCAGAGTGGCTGAGGACAGAGAGGGTGGAAGATGTGCTTGTGGCAACAAGGGATAGATACATATGGAGGGCCATAATCGCCAACACCATGCTACATGGCACATGATGATGATGATGATGATGATGATGATGATGTTGCAAGTCGGACATTACCTAGATTACATTGAGCGTCCTTCACTACTTGCGTTGGTGACCGACATACCGAAAGAGCTGCTGCTTGTTAAACCTGTCCACTTTAAGTAAGAGAGGTGAAGAAGGGTCTGCATCACAAAGGCTCAGTGAGCACTTTAAAAGGTATCTCTGTGTCTTCCATGTCCATCTTGAAGATCTTTTTCTCATATGTATAATATGCACTTGTGTAAACACAGAAACAGATGTTTTGATCGTACATATGCACATCACTCACTGGCTGCTCGTAAAGATGGCAAACTTGGGATTCCTTTCCCAGCATGTCAGACCTTGTTGAATAGCAATATGGGCTGTGTGTGAAGCATCATGCCTGGCCACTTTCGTGAGCCGTTCAAACATACCTGCAGTTGAAAAAAGGCAACGTTGGGAGCTTCTGACTGCTTATAGTCGAGACTATAATAAGGGGAACGGAGCTGGCAGCAATGCAAGCTGATGGTAGTGCGGACTGCCTGAAAGAGAGATGAAGCCACAGAGTAGTATGAGAGAGGGCTAATCCATTCTCTCTTAGTCCAGAGGCTGGGATGGACCTTGTTGGTGCGCGTTGTGTGGCTATGTCCCAGGGTTTGTCATCTCTTCACCTTGCCATTCAGTTTATAAACAAGGTAACTAATGATTGGGTCTGAATGGATCATGCAACGCATGGACATCACCCCTTTGCTGATGAAATGACTGTCGAGTGGCGTCAGGAGCTTGGGAGGTGATTGTCTGGAGAGTGGCGAGCCATTGGTGTTCCAGGTCCCCTCAGCACCTTCGGGTGTTTCTCATTAATATACATTTGTACAAACACAGAAACAGGTGTTTTGGTCGTGCATATGCTTATCACTGTCATTTGACGTAATGTCATCGTCGCCGTCATCATCATCATCATCATCGTCATCGTCACATCATCATCATCATCATCATCATCATCATCATCATCATCATCATCATCATCATCATCATCATGTACCCTGCTGCATGGGGTTGGCGACCATGGTTCTCCACACGAATCTATCCCCTGTCACTGCAAGTACATCTCCCACCCTCTCTGTCCTTAGCCACTCTGCAAGCCCATCTAATATATTTTCCCTGGGTCTACCCAGTGTTCTCTTTCCCTCCAGGTTTCCTGTTGTGACCAGGTCTTCTAATTCCTCTGTCCTCATAACATTTCCTATACATGTTGCTTGTCTTTTCCTAATCTTCTTTATCAATGATCTTCTTGTGTTTGCGTCCTTCAAGACTGTTTCGTTTGTTTTCTTTGCTGTCCTTGGAACTCTCAACATTCTTCTCAGAAACCACATTTCGGTTGACGTGATGTGCGTTTGTATAAATACAGAAAGAGAGATCTCCGTCTTAGATATCCGTCGTGCTCCATTACACCTAGTGTGTAACTGAAGAGCCGTTGTGACATGTGAGATTAAGGCTCTTTGACGACAGCATTGAAAACAGTAAGAAACATTTTCTTGTCAAAATGTGAATCTGAACACTCGTTGTCTAAAACCATTCGAAATTATCACCATTGATATAGATCGGTTTTCTACACGTATAGCGCTTTTCGCGTACTTACCTGACTCACTGGGCATTACACATAAAACATTTAGCGGAGGACTCAAGCTGTTAGGCGAGCTTACCACAGTCCACAATGTTGTAGCAAAGTCTGCATTGTTGGTGGTCGTGCAGGCTATTTTTTTCGTGTTTCCATAAGTGCGAGCCTCTGATATGACTTGTAGGATCTTTACGTTCATATTTGATATTCTGTATGCGTATACACATGACGGGATTAGACACTGGCATGTCTGAACAGGTGTCGAAAATGGACAGCTCTTTGCAATTTGGAGGTACTTTCACTTCTCGCGGATCAAAATTTATTTAAAACACTGTGTGAACTCTTTTTCGAGTATTTTGTCTTCAGCTTCAGTTTCAGGCTAGAGAGACAAGGTCGTGACTGTAACCTGTTATTAAACCAGTTGGGAATGATCTTGTTTTCACTATGCCAATGCTGGATTTAAAGCGACGTGACATCAAGATGTAACGTAACTGGACATGATAAAGACTGCGATATATTCCTTTAAAAAAAGATGGAAAACTGTGTAAAACGAACCGTTACTGGCAACTATGAGATGACCCAAGCTTGCATGGTTTGGTCATGTCACCCGTCATTATGTGCTATGTAATATTTTCCTTAAGGCTACTTAGATATGGGGAGGGGGTGAGGCTACGCTGAGATCAACGGAGGACGGCACAGTTAGGTGGCAGACATAAAAAACTGGACCAATCTCAATACAAACGAAATACCTGTTGGTCCTGTTGTATCTCCTCAGTTCCCTCGACGGTTTCGTTGGGTATAAGATTAGAAGATAAGAAAAAAGAAGAATATTGTACCTGGTCCATGAAAAAAAAAGCAACAACACTGATTTCTTTGCCTCAGAGCCTGGCACTTCCTTTCTAATGCTGACATCGGAAGTACTTTTGTAACGATCTTACAGCTTGTGTGCAAAAGTCTTCACATAGTCTGTATTTACATGGTTTGACTGTCAAACTGCATTCAATGAAGCATTGAAACATCTCATGCTATGTCTGTAAATAATCTTTCCCAGGGCTAGTATGTATAATAATGAGGTGCCAAGCTGCACACAATAAAGGCCAAGCCCGCCCAAAACTTAGTGCTCTTCTTCAGCGTGGCTCTCTTCATCCTGCATGTTGCATAGAAGGATTTCTTTACCACTGGAAAACATAAACAATGACGTGCATGTTGAAGGGTACATGTCTTCGTTTGTATGATCAGTAGGCATTAAGTGTGAGCTGGTATCGCATGGTATACATGATTATTGTTATATCATTGTACATGTTCTTTTGACATATTATTATATTTTTAGTGAAACGAGGGCTAAGCGATAAAATATGTATAAGTTTTACCTCTTCCTGAAAAATAAGAAGTGATCGTTAGTTCATATTTCCCAACTTGCCTACTTATAACGAACATATGCTTTTCAATTCTTTCTTTTTTTTCTGTAATTGAAAATAAATTTCCCCATTGTATTTGAGTGGAGTGCATATCTATCCACGAGGCAGCTTAAGTGCATTACTTCCAAGTAATATTAGAACACTCTGTCATCTCTCTCTCTCTCTCTCGTCACATGTGTCTCTTTTGCTGTCTCCGTATTCTCCTCTTCTATTCTTTTGCAGCGAATCGTCCAAATATGGACAAGTAATTCTGGAGGTGTGGCTGTGTTTATACGTCCAAACATACGCCATTTATGTAGTATATACACACCAAATATAACATATACTGTGTTCAAAATTGTCACGAACATTTCTTCAATACTCAAATAGAAACTGTAACAAAAACACGTTGTCACTTGTCCAAACTCATTGGAAGCATAATCCTTTTTTGCTTTTGTTTTATGTCCCTATGTATATTTATATCAGATGAATATATACATTATTTAATTTACATGTATATGTACAAGTATCATTTTTGCAATGCAACCAGTCATACTGCAAATGTCTTAAGATCAAGCAGTGCACGAGTTTGGACCTAACAATAACGACAGCTAAAAGAAAAAAAATGCGGCAGAAAAGTAGCATTATATAGGGTATTGCTATATCTTCCGTTCAGATAAGAATTCACCAAAGACCTGATCAGAGAGTGGTGTATGTATCTGATTTATATAATGTGAGGCTTGCATTCCTGATTGTAAACAAGATATTACTGAAAAATTTAAAACTGGTGGTGTAATTATGAATCGTGGAAAACATTAAACCTGGTGGTATAAAAATGATGTATCCAGACCTAATCCATCTTTGATAGTGTATAGACCAATGGCTTTCACACAAAGGCAGTGTAAATGCCATTGTCAATGTCATCTCTCATCTCTCTAGACATTTCTCTCTCTTTATGCTCTAAATCTCTCTGTCATCCTCTCTCTTTCTTTCTCTCCCTTTCTCTCTGCTCATATTGTATGACTCCCTACAGCCGAAGAGCCAAGACGCTTAAAAGACCAAAATCGTTGGAAAGTTTAATCTAGTGTGCTTGCAAGCATGAAGTAGTTTTCCTAATATTTACATGAGATGAAATTAATTTTCATTCCCGAATTGGGTTTATGGGAATCACATAGTACTGGATAGAATAGTGCACAAGAAAATTATAAATGCATGAGTTGGCATGAAAGTCGTCAGTTGAAATAGGCGGTTGAATTTTTGTTTTGTTTTGTTTTGTTTTCGCTTTGAGAATTGGAGATATAGAAAAGCCAAACCATTATACGCTTTTCAACAAAATGAGGTTTAATTGTGCTGTTAATCACGCTCCAGTACGATTTCTGTTTAAAACTGAATGCTGACTGTCACGGATGAACATACGCGTTTTAGATTGTGAAACTTGTCGTTCTTTTCCTGTCTGTCTTGGCTGAAAGGGAGAGAAGATTTCAAATGAGCTGTGTGCTTTTTGTTTGGGACAGGCGTGCTGAGTTGCGAAATATGTAAGCAAGCTGTTCTTGTTATTAGACAAGTGGTAAGACTCTTTTAGCTTCGTGTGGTATCCTGGTGTGATTTGCATTTCGTGGTTCGCGAGTTTCATAGTGTTCAGATGTTGTAGGTGATGTGTCTTTTAGGTAGGCTCAGCTCCAAAGGCCAATGATTCTGCTGTACACATTGTATGTCATTTTTCAGAGGTCATCTTGCTGTGAAATAAAGTCACAAGTTAGTTGGTCTGATTTTCTACCAACTTTTTTTTTATTTAGACCCTTCCCCGCTTGGGGTATAAGCTGTTAACAAAAGACTTCCATAGTCGTCTGTTCTGTGTTTTTCTCCTGTAGCTGTCTCCAGGCTAGGCCCATCCTCGATGTGACTGCGTGGAGGTCTTCTGGCCAGCTAGTTCTTGGCCTGCCTCTCTTTCTGTTTCTTTTTGGTTCCATACCGGGTCTCTCTGGTAACATATGACGTTAATTTCGACGTGTGTTCGTGACCTATTCCTACTTTCTTCTTCCAGTTTCGCTTTGTTTTGGCAGTTGATATGCATTCTTCCACAGATCAGTGTTATGATCTTATCTGGTTAGTAAATTTGAGGATTACTTTCAGACTACTGTTTATAAAACTCTGCGTTCTGTTGACAAAGCTAGGCTCATTTTTTAGAGCCTAATGGAGAAAGTCAGTGTTTCGATGTTTTATCTACCTTGATGGTTTCCATGCCCAATATGATTAAGTAAAGAAACGCTCTTGTTGATTATTGTGGTGGCTTTGTCTAGCACACCCCTGATATTACTGTTGCCATGGGAGTCTGAAACCGATTGTTTTGTATGGATACGTGCAGCAAAATGTTGAACAATTGTCAGTATCAGCCTTGCTGTGTGTGCAGTTGTATCTTATTGTGGTTGTCAATGCTGTTTGTCGTCGCGTCAGTCATTGTGTAGTGACTGTTTTCTGTTTTCGTTCATTATGCAAGTGTGTCAACTTTGTTGTGTGTTTATTTTGTTCCTTGTAAGACTATGTCAGTGCCACTACTATGATGTTAAATTAGTAATCCAACGTGCAAGTCTGCAACAGTTATTCAATCGTCAGAAGCTCAGATCAGTTCTTTTCTTTGTATGAGTGTAGCAGTGTCACAATGTGATTTCTGCACTAGTAACTCCAGTAAGGCTATCAGGTAATTTATTCCGCAATCAGGATTCTACACTGTTGCTGTTTGATCATGCGAATGATAATGTGTCAAAGGCATCTACATCGTAATAATTATGTTTTATTGTCGTTTTATACCATGTGTGTATGCACGTGTGGAGGGAAAGGAGGGTATACAAAAAAGCGCCTTTTCCCCTTGTAAATCGTTATATCATGTATAGACTTAGTGTTTCGTTTGTGATTGTAGGGTAGTTGGGTAGATCCACTTCCAGAAAGGCTTTGTTTTTTCGCCCTTCATAACTAAGAACGTGTTTGACTCTGATCACGCACAAACAATGGCATTTGATAAACCACGAGGCACAGACAAACATCAGCAGAAACTGCCATCATCATTAAAGTTATTCATACTGATGGTGATAGTGTGGTCAGTGTTTGACAACGTCCACACTCAGAGTGAAGGACACAGAGCAGGACACACAGATGGTTCCATTCACCATACAACTGATGATGGCGCGAGAACTGACGTTGTGAATAACTTTCTTACAGTCAGTGGCACAGGCGTATCTCTCTCAGCTTTCAATGCATCTGATAAATCAAACTTTGATGCTACACACTTACCTCTCTCAACTGTGACAAAGTCTAACACATTGCATGATTCAAGTCAATCTTTCTCAACCATCACAGAGTCTGATATGGTCAGTTGGACAATCCCAATCAGTTCCACACCAGCAGAAGACACAAACAGCTGCATTCAGTGCAACTGGACTCAAATCCACTCATGCTACACGCCTTAAAGGGCCTGAAGGCCGTGTGGAGTGGACTGAACCTTCCAAGAGCTGTTCGTGTATTCAGGAACTTTCCTGGCACATCATTACACCGGCTCAAGACAACCTGGGTATAGTTTTGCACTTCACTGAGTTCAACTTCAAATGATACGAACGTCTCGAAGTGTATGTTGGAAATCGTCTCACTGATGATAAACTGCTGTTTCGTCATCCTGATCTGACCACTGCTGTTCTGCTTTTGCTTCATGGTGACATTACTGTGTGGGTCAGGACCATGCCTTGGCCTTTCTTCACTGTAGAGAATGCTCCGTCCAGTTTCAGCTTCAATTACTCCACACATCCTCTACATCTCCTGCCCAAAGCTTTAGCACAACTACACATGGAGTTCAGACGTGTGGCTCCTTTGGTTGCTGACGATGCTCTGTATGACTGTTCCTTTGCCAGTATCCCTGCCTATATCCTGTGTGACAAGGTACAGCAGTGTGTAAGGGGAGAGGATGAACCTGCTGACTGTCGTTACAGGTCAGTGTCTTGTGGTTATCCCTGGTTTCTCCACCATGACCATTGTCTTCAAGTCGTCATCACATCCACAACGGACATGCCTCAACCTTGTGAGCAACAGTCTGGTGGTAAATTAGCAGTCCTACCAGCGCCTGCAGAACCCAAGTTGCTGGCTCATGTGATTGCACGTACTGGTATCTCAGCCATGTGTCTTGCTGTTGATCTAACCTATAAACGCATGTTCAGCAAATCTGTACAGATGGAGTCACAGTATCGACACATATGGCAATGGGGACAAGGTATCATGAACCATGGGGATCTGCCACAGCGAGACATCCCGCTAGACTCTGAATTCGCTCTGTTCTTTTCACATGGAAAGGTATCAATCAGAACCTTTTATGGATCAGAATGTAGCCCCAACACTACAGCGGCTGGTTTTCTCTGTATGAAAAACCATGATAACTCCACTGACCTAGAAGTGAACAATCCACGATCTGAGAGACTTCGTGTTCATTCTGGGACCACATACAATGACAGCACCATAGCTCTGCCTCAAACGGTTAGGTTGAAGAATTGCACAGATGGCTCTTTTGTGCTCCGGTTTCAGAAGTGCCCCCAGAACAAAGAAGGATTGCCCTGGTCTCCCAATAACTTCAAGATGTTTAATTGCATGCTGGGAAGTCAAGTTCACTATGCCTTGGTATGTGACGGACACAGTGACTGTGAAGATGGCAGTGATGAGATAGGCTGTGACATTCCCACTGATATCTCTATACTTCAGTCCTACCATGTCTGCGCCAGTGGACAACTCATCCCATTTACCAAAAAGTGGGTATGAATGGTGACAATATACAGTATTGTCATATATTTCTGCATTTAATTCAATCTGAGCCACATAATTACTTAAACTTCTCTAACTTAGACAATCGCCCTGCAAGAATACCTGCCATGATGAGACAGTATATCTTGGAATGTTATTATTTAGTTTCAGTTTCTCAAGATGACGTCTCCGTGCTTGGAATGAATTCCATATGCACTGTCGTCATAGGTGCCATGTAATGAAGAAAATCCAGAATGATCACGGCACAAGCCTTAAGCCTGCACACAAATCCACGAGCTGGCCATGTCCTGAGGTCCTACCTAGATAGATCCATAACCATGAGCTGACCTCAACTTTTCCTGGGGCCAGCACCACGAGGGTGGCGCCCATCCCTTCTCCCTCGCTTCAAATTCAAATTCATATTAACCTTTTTTTTTACCAAGACTTCAGAAAGGCAAGAAGGCTAATTGGTCTTCAAGGGGTGGGACCTGTGAAATCAACGTATCTCTCCTACGTTTTATACCAAGATAGCGGGGCAATTTCCTGCTCTTCTCGATTTTCAACTGCCATGGGAGCTTTAGCAGGCGCAGCCAGAAGGCACACGTTTCGTTTTTCATCCCCTTCCGAAGGACTAGACGCTCAGTTCGATTTTCTGGTCAAACTTAGGAGAAAAGTCGAGGCCTCTATGGGGAGCAAACCCTGGAACCTCGAGTTTAGATATTGGCAGACAAACGTCTGAACTATTGTGGCACTCTTCACCCTGTACAGAGAGCTTGCTGCAGGATCCCAGTCCACATGAAACCCACTGGTTCGTTTTGGAAACGTTTACAAGCGTGACTGAAGTCGGTTGATAACATAGTGGACACGAGGGAAGCGATAGTTATATCACTGTGCCTGGCAACATGCTCCACGTACAGGCATGGCCAATGCAGAGGAGAAACGAACTCGACTGTAGTAGGACAGAAGATAGAAAAGAAAAGCTGCAGCAGCAACTACCCAACCACAGCTATTAGCCTTCGTGTGTGTCGGCTCTGTCAAGGACTGCTTCACACGAATGTTTGTTTAGCTACAGCTGATGCCCTTCCACATCCAACCAATTCCTCAACTGGGTGTATAAATTGCTTGATTAGACAGACATAGCGATCATTGCTTGCACTGTTGAAGCATTCACTCCCCTCTCTCTCTTTGTCTGTCGTTCTCTCTGTTGTTGTCCCTCTCTCTCTCTCTCTCTCTCTCTCTCTCTCTCTCTCTTCGTTCTCTCTCTATCTGTCTGTCTCTCTGTCTGTCTGTCTGTCTCTGTCGTTGTCTCTCTCTCTCTCTGTCAGTTGAGTGGAAACTATGGCAGATTTTCGTCGCTCTCTCTTTCTCTCTCGCTCTTTCTCTCTCGCTCTTTCTCTCTCTCTTTTTCTCTCTCTCTTTCTCTCTCTCTTTTTCTCTCTCTCTTTCTCTCTCTCTTTTTCTCTCTCTCTTTCTCTCGCTCCTTCACTATCTCTGTGTCTGTCTGTCTCTCTGTATATCTCTCTGACTGTCTGTCTCTGTCTCTGTCTTTGTTGTTCTCTCTCTGTCTCTGTCTGTCTGTCTGTCTGTCTCTCTCTCACATACACATTCTCTCTCTCCTCACCCCAGCTGGAGCAGTACTAAGCACCATAGCAACACAAGCATTGACTGGCGCCACAGTATTGCAGTTAGTGAATGACACCGCAACAACACAAGCGATAATTGATTTCCCACAAACTGAAACGTGTGACACTAGAACGTAAGTAGTGGATAACACTACAACACCAGCAGTGGATGGCACAACAGCAGCAGAAAATCAGGATTACAATACAACAGCAGAAGCAGTGGATGACACAACAACTCTCTAGACAGAAAATGACATCAAGTCTCCTGAAACGATGTGTGATCCTGCAAACACAACGAGAAAACTATTATACTCGTTCATTTAGACGGGTTTCTACAGAATGGCTAGTTGTGTTGTGATTCAGACTTTTTATTATTTATGTATTTACTATATATATAAGTTCCTTTTTTGAAGGTAAGATACACACGTACACATGTCATTTACATGTAACCAAGATTATTCCAGCGGAAGGCTGATAAAATACCAGTATAAATATAGACTAGGCAAAACATAGTCTAGGTAGGGCCTCAGGACTTGGCCAGCTCATGGGTTTTTGTGCACGCTTAAGGCTTGTGCCATGATTACCATACACATGGCACCTGTGACGTTAGTGCATATGGAATTTGCTCCGAGCGCGGAGACGTCATCTTGAGAAACAAACTGAAACTGAAAATTACACTCATTCAAACAGCAAATTGTGGATGACTCTGTCTTGTCTGATCAGACAACATATGTACCTGACTGAAGGATCAGCTGGGTGTGGAACAGCGTCGGCTGCTGTGTTTGAAGAAGGCGATTTTTGAGTGGCAGTCTTAAGCACAGCTGACACACATGAAGGCTGTTAACCCTTTGACTCCCGCACCCTGTCCATCAGCATCCTGCACTGTAAACCATGCTACTGAAACAAAAACTTAACCTTTGATTCCCGCACCCTGTCCACCAGCATCCTGTGCTGTAAACCATGCTACTGAAACAAAAACTTAACCTTTGATTCCCGCACCCTGTCCACCAACTTCCTGCACTGTAAACCATGCTAGCGAAACAAAAACTTAACCCTTTGACTCCCTCACCTGTCCACAAGCTCCCTGCAGGAAGCTGGTGAATAGAGTGAAGGAGTCAAAGAGTTAAGTTTTTGAAGTTGATACAATAGATAGGGAGTCAAAGAGTTAATGGCTGTGGCTGGATGGTTACTGTGGCAGCTCTTTCTTTCCCTCTCTCTCTCTTTCTCTGTTTGTCTGTCTGTCTGTCTGTCTGTCTGTCTGTCTGTCTCTCTCTCTCTGTTGTCTGACCACAGTCAAGTTAGTCGTTTTTCCTCTACAATGGCGATGTCTGTACGTACAGCATGTGAACAGACACAGTAATTTGTTGCTGTCTCTATTCCTCATTGATATCAGCAGTGTCCAGTAAATCAATTCAAAAGCGCGCAGGTCGTAAGTATGACTGGAAAATTCCTGTTATGAGAGGGATGCTTTTCCTCTCTGTGTGCTCATTCTTTTGTCCTACTCCCCTCCTGCCCTCCCCACTCCTGGTCTCTGAGTGTTTTGTACCCATCAGGTTTTTTTAATCATTGCTAGTGAATGCTTTGGTGAATGACGAGAGTGCGCACTTTGATCTGATTTATATGTATCAAAATCTGGAGCTGTATAAATGTCATTATGATGATGTTGACAATTATGATGATGATGATGATTATCATTATCATTATCATTATTTTCATTATCATAACACCCCCACACAGTGCAGCATGCTCTCTCTGTGGGCTGGGATCCCACAGCAAGCTGTCTGTGCAGGATAACTGTACGGATGTGGCAGATATGGCCAGGTCAATGCAGTCATCGTTATGTGAAGAGAACATACATGCTCAACATGCTGACATGTATCAGGACGTCCTGGTTTGGTTTCAGTTTCAGTTTCTCAAGATGATGTCTCCGCGCTCGGAAAGAACGTCACAGGTGCCATGTGTATGGCGATCATGGTGCAAGCCATAAGCCTGCACATAAACCCACGAGCTGGGAAAGCCTTAAGCTTGCACATAAACCCTTGTTTAGCACACTATCAGTCCAGAAAATGCCCAGGATCCACAGCATAAGGATGCACGTGAAAAGCTATTGAGACGGTAATCCTTGGTGCGTATATGTTGTCCCACTTTTGTTTCCACAGACAAGGGTACACAGTATGCAGGCTCTGTCTACTCCAGCCTTGGTGGCTTTAGTGAGCTTTTGTTTCCACAGACAGGGGTACACAGTATACAGGCTCTTCTTCTCCAGTCTTGGTGGCTTTAGTGAACTTTTCATTCTCCCACACTCTCTGGACAGCTTTGCCTTGGCCACGGCATGCAGCTTTCCCTATCCGCCTGTTTTGCTCTGGGTCAAAAGATAGATTGTTGGAGAGTGTTGATCGTAGGTAGGTGAATTCATTTATCTTTTGCTGTGTGTGATCATGGATGCTGATGTTGGTGTCTTTGCTGATGATCTGGTCCATGATTATCCTTTCCTTCATGGTGATGATGAGACCAAGCTCTTGTCGTGCAAGCACTAGGGAGCTGGTTAGTCTCTGGACACCAGGCTGTGTGTGGGATGTCAAGGTGGCATCATCAGCTAAAGATATGTCCTGACACACTGTGGTCTTCGCTTTGGAGATCTTGCCATTGGACCTCGTGCGTCGACATGCTCCGTCCTCAGAGCATAAACAATAAACAGGAGAGGGAGATCCCAAAGCGCATCATGGCAAAGGTGCAACTGTGTGTCACTTCACTTTGAATGGAGAATGGCTCTGATTATGATCCGTCAAACTGCACTGTTCCTTACATGCCATCATGGAAAGAGACGATAAGATTCAACATCTTCAGTAGGCTGAGTTCATCCTCTGTTGGAGGCAGATCCAGGCAAGGTAAGGATACTGGCAAAGGCTGTTTCAGTGATCATATTTTCAGTGGAATACAAGTTTTGGTAGTGTTTGGCCAACCTCCACATCTGCTTTGTATGATTTGTTCATTCTGTATTCCTTGAAATTCAGCAGAGCAATGTTGTCAGTGATGAGCCAAAAGGCTTTCTTCATCCCCTCACACATACCTTGAACATGGCCACCTTTGGTGAACAATTTCAAGCTCTGACAGAGGGTCTGTCTCAGCATATAACTCTTTGATGTTGTTTCTTGCTGTTCTCAGACCAGAGAGGTTTTTTTGTTTCTTTCAGATGTACATCATGTTCTAGATTAGAGCTACTCTCTTGGTATCGATGACAGGTTCCACCTCAGGTGAGCAGCAAACCAATGACGGTTGTTTTCACTTTTTCTTTCCAAGCGGTTACATGGCACAAATAAAATGCCATCCATGTTTGGGTCTGCTTGTACTTTGAAAGCCCCATCCATTTGGTGGTTTAGTTCTGTGCAAAGATCTGGTTTGGCCGCCCCAGCGGCGTTGATACGTGGGCATCCTTTCTGCTAGATGTGGTGGGTCTTTAGTCAGACTTTGCTGCACAGTGTCACGGGAAGAATGTTTTGAGTGTTGCTCTAGAATTTGGGGGATGTTTATGCGGAATTACCTTTCGATGTAGAAATCACATACAACAACAAGGAAGGAGAGAGACGAGCAGAAGCGCACTAAGCACATTAGCAATAACTTTCAAAAGCAGTCCACACATGGAATGGTCTGTGTCACAGTCGGCACTGTGGAAGTTCCGTGTGAGAAGCACACTGTTGAGGCAGTCTTCTGCTGCTGATCATGTCCAGCTGATGACAGTGTCCAGACCTTGGGTGTTTCTAGAAGACTTTATGGCCAGGTTATGTCTTGACTAATGTGTTGGTGATGCACAGCTTGTGATAGAAGAAAGCTCCAGCAGTCTTTGGCGTTGTTGTTCATCTTGCTAATGCGAAGTGTCCAGGATAATCTGGCCATGAGCTAAGCTACGATCCAGCTCACATATCACAATAAAAATGACCTGCTCATGTTCTGGAATCTTGCTGATGATAGCATCGAGATGCTTTTAGAGGTGAACCAGCGTTGGGGCATAGACACTAAGATTGCTCAGTTTTCCGGACGATTTAGAAAGGCTGAAGGTAAAGATACGTTGAGAACCAACGCTAGAGGAACTGTTATGATAGCAGACTGTTCTTGACTACAAGGCTAATATGGTGCAGGCGAGGTTTCTCAGTGGTCTGCCCTGCCAGAAGAGAGTATTATCCTTCTCCCGAGAGATGCCCTTCTGCAACAGGTCTGGTCTCCTGTAATGCCACTATGTCCATGTCCATCTTCTCAGCTGAAAGCCATTTTCATGCTGTCCTTGGTATACAGCAGGTTGTCTGAGTGGCCAGGGCACACATTCCCAATGGCCAGTTGTATGACCGGTGATTTCCAATTCATTTTCTTTGGTTTGTCTGATGCAGTGATTGCTGTCAATTCTTAGCTCTAGATTTAGAATGAAGCAGGCAGTCAATGGCAGATCAGATCTTATTGTCTAGGAGCTGCCTCGTCATTGGGGAGCTATGACTTTCAGTTTCAGTTTGTCAAGACGACGTCTCCGCGCTCGGAACAAACTCCATATGCACTCAGTCACAGGTGCCATGTATATGGTGATCACGGCACAAGCCTTAACTGACATACATGGGCTGGCCAAGTCCTGAGAAACCTGTGGCTACCAGTGAGAGATGACCGTCCAACGTCGGAGAAACCCGTAGTATCCCTACTTAATGCTTGTCTGGTTTGGACTTATGACTCGTATCTGCTGCCTCTCATGCTGATTTTGCTTCCTTGCAGCAGCACTGAAGTAACTCTCTGGGCACAGGTACAGGTGCCTGACTCTGCTGTTATTCAGTAAGACACGCATTATTAGTTTTTATAAATTACATGAAATTTTGTGTCAATACATATGAGATTATTTTACATAAGATACATGTGATGGTTTTAGACGAATTAGGTATGATGTGTTTTTTACAGATCATATTGTATTTCTGATACAAATAACTCATGATATGGTTTGTACAGGATCTCATGTTGATTATTTTTCATACAAAATTTCTCTGTGTTTTGATACAGATTTGCGTGTGTGACGTTTTTTGTGATGTTAGTAAGGAATAACTGGTTTTAAAACAGTTATACAGGAATTACAAACGCCAGGGTTTTACACAAGCATTACATGTCCAATGGTTTTATACAGGAATTACATGTGTGACGGTGCCATAGACTGTCTGGACCAAAGTGACGAACGTCTGTGACCACGTGTGCAGAAGGGACAGTCCTGTGTCCCTGGTTTTGGCTGTCGACCTCCCAGTTATGCTGATTTCCTACATTGTGCCATTTCTGACACAGGTAGGTGTATCACACACACACACACACACACACACACACACACAACACACACACACACACACCAACCACACACACACACACACACACACACACACACACACACACACCATAATGATGAAGAGGAAGATAATGATGAATGATGATGATGATGATGATATAATGATAAATATATGATAATAATAATAATAATATTATAATAATATTAATAATAAATAATAATATAATAATAATACATAGCTGTAAAGTTTGTCTATGACACGTCTGTTGGGAAACAAAGTCCCCAAAGTTTACACGGCAGTATTCACATCATGAGGCACAGTGGTAAACAAAAGGTAAACCACTGGAAGACAGCAAGATGGTATTCACATTTTCCCATAACTGACCCACCAAGAGCTTAATTTCTGGTGACAAAATTATAATGTTCTTTTTCAAGATTTTTTATATGACAGGAGATGCGGAACATTTTTATGTTTTTGATTTTTGATAGTTTATATTTTCATCTATATCGAAACAAACTGAATTCAGAAGACTATACATCGTCTTCCACTGCTCAATGTTTAAAGAATACAGCTTTGTAATGTTCATATTCCATGTGTCGAGTTTGTTGCAGAAGGAGGTTGTTCGGTTTATCTATATGTTAAAGTTTGTAACAATATGAACAATGAATATGTGTTCTTTTTTTCCAGACAAAACAGAAACCTTGTTTAACACAGACACACGATTCCCAGACAGTAATGGTAAGTGCAATTTCAGGCATGCATTTGTAAACGGCATTCTATATATAAAACATAATACCTATATGAATGCTAGCAATGAAAGTGATATTTGTTAAGTTTATCCAAATTTGATTCCATACCCGCATAGTTGAAAAAGTAAAATCTGTTTCTTAACATATTTCAACACAAAATTGTATATGTCGTAACTTTGGCATTTGGGAGATATACATTGCAAATTTTTGACCCCCCTATTTTTCCTTCATGTAATAGCTTTTGAATTATGTGATGATGATAGACTTTCCAGTCGGTTCAACAGATGAATAGGCATATTGGTCCACAACGCCTGGTGTAGACCTTCAAGTAGGATATGTGATTAACCCTCTGACTACCACTGGACGAAGCAGCGGGCAATTTGTAGTCTTTTTTCTATTTGTTTTGTATTTGGTGGATTCATATATATATATATTATGTATATATATATATATGCGTATGTGTGTGTGTGTGTGTGTGTGTGTGTTGTGTGTGTGTGTGTGTGTGTGTGTGTGTGTGTGTGTGTGTGTGTGTGTGTGTGTGTGTTTACAGCTGAAATGCCACCAGTATCTGCAAAGGGTCCAGGCGTAGACCTGGTGATTATATTACACTCCACCAGTACATTAACAGACCGTGACTACAGTTTTATCAAAACCCAATTGACAATGATGCTAAGACACATGAAAAGGTCCAGCCTCAACGTACGTTTGGGCTTCATGTTGTTTGATTCACAAGCTCATGTGCATTTCCTGTTGAAAGATGTGAGCGACATCACTGAGAGCGAAGTAAAAATTTCCCTTTGCTATCTTCTGGAGGAACTAACATAGCTGGGGCGCTCCGTGTAAGTTGTGTTGTGACTCTCTCTCTCTCTTGTCCTCTGTGTGCTGCTGTCTCGTCTGCCTGTCTGTGCTGTCTCATCTGTCTGCTGTCTGTTGCTCTGTCTGTCTATCTGTCTCTTCTCATCTCGTCTGTCTGTCTGTCTGTTTATCTGACTGTGTCTGTCTCTTCATTCTTCTCTCTTCTCTCTCTCGTGTCTGTCTCATCTCTCTCTGTCTGTTTCAAGCATCTTGCAGAACATCGTTCAAAACTCTGATACTACAGAATAATCATTCCCATAGAATGAGGTGAATAGATAAGGGTATATTGATTAACGTCAGAAGATGTTGCATTTAGAGGTTTTGAGGAAACACACACACACACACCACACACACACACACACACACACACACACACACACACACACACACACACACACACACACACACACAAATATATATATATATATATATATATATGCATATATATATATACATGTATATATATATATACATAATATATAATACACAATATATATATGTATATATATAGTATGATATATATATATATATATATATATATATATGTGTGGTGTGTGTGTGTGTGTGTGTGTGTGTTTTTGTGTGTGTGCGTGTGTGACGGTTCAGAAACACACACACACACACACCACACAAACACACAGACAAACACACACACACACACACAACACCACACACGCACACACATACACACATGAGCACGCACGCACGCACGCACTCACGCAAACATACACACACTTAAACAACATAACTGGTCCCCAGTTTTTGTTGTTTGTTGCTGTTGCTGTTGTTGTTTTCATATCTTTTCTGTAGAACCGCGTTCTTCATGTGTGCAAGTTCTGCTTCTTCCTTTTTGTACGGTTGATTGTTGTTTGTCAGTGTGTTTCTTTGTTTATTTTTTGATTATCAGAACCTATATCACATGTTTTGTTCGTCTTGATACAGATGGTGTGTGTCTTTGTTTATTTTCATATCAAACCTTATCACTGTTTTGTTCGTCTTGATACAGATGGTGTGTCTTTGTTTATTTTAATCATCAACTCTTATCACTGTTTTGTTCGTCTTGATACAGATGGTGTGTGTCTTTGTTTATTTGCATTATCAAACCTTATCACTGTTTTGTTCGTCTTGATACAGATGGTGTGTGTCTTTGTTTATTTCCATTATAACTCTTATCACTGTTTTGTTCGTCTTGATACAGATGATGTGTGTCTTTTTTTTTCCATTATCAACCTTATACTGTTTTGTTCGTCTTGATACTTGGTGTGTGTCTTTTTTATTTCCATTATTAACTCTTATCACTGTTTTGTTCGTCTTGTACAGATGGTTTGTGTCTTTGTTTCATTTTTGTTATCAAACCTTATCACGTTTTGTTCGTCTTGATACAGGTGGTGTGTGTCTTTGTTTATTTTCATTATCGACTCTTATCACTGTTTTGTTCATCTTGATACAGATGGTGTTGTCTTTGTTTGTCTTTGTTTATTTTCATTATCAACTCTTGTCACTGTTTTGTCCATCTTGATATAGATGGCGAAAATGGAAATGTTTTCTGAGCAAAATGGTGATCGTCGTGACGCAGCAAATATTATTCTTCTGATCACAACTGCAGTGTCTGATTCCAACTCTAGTGACGCCATCAAGGAGGCTGAAGAAGCTGTTCAGGGACAAGGTTGTATAATCTATCTGTCTGTCTATCTGTCTCTCTGTCTGTCTATCTATCTGTCTGTGTGTCTGTGTGTAAGTGTCTGTGTGTCTACCTACCTATCTATCTATCTATCTATCTATCTAATCTATCTATCTATCTATCTATCTATCTATTTATCTATCTACGAGCCGTATCTATCTATCTGTCTATCTGTCTATCTATCTATCTATCTATCTATCTATCTATCTATCTATTTATCTATCTATCTATCTATCTATCTATCTATCTATCTATCTATCTATCTATCTATCTATCTATTATCTATCTATCTATCTATCTGTGTATGTATGTATGTATGTATGTATGTATGTATGTGTGTAAGTATGTATGTATGTATTTATATATGTATTTATGTATGTATCTATCTATCTATCTACAAATATATACATAGATAGAAAGACAGATATAGATATATGATTACAGCTATAGATTATGTATATATCTATATCGTATTATATATGTGTGTACATGTATGTATATGAACATAACTATGTAAAATATATGATACACAACATTATACATATATATATATAAAGAGAAAGATAGAGAGAGAGAGAGAGTGAGACAGAGACAAAGAGACAGAGAGAGACAGAGAGAGAGAGAGATCTGAAGTTCGAATGGTTCTATTTATTAGATCATGCATCTACATGAAAGAGAATGAACACACATTAAAGATTTACAATGAAGACACGAAGGCATATAATCTCAATGGAATTTTGGCAATATTGGTAATATGCCTGACCTGGAAACCTTTATACGTTTAAATAGAAATACCTTCGCAGATAGTAATGACAATAAGGAATCTGTAACATCATTCTTGTAATGTGCATTTCACAAATTCCTTGGCCCATAGGATGAGTGATAATGCAGTGAACTGCTTCCATGTGATGTTGACCATGTAAGCGCTTCACATTTCATACCCATTGTATGGACGGAAGATAGACATACACGAATTTGAACATGTCCTTGTCCTTCACAAATTTAGCAGGATTCCACATGAACGTGAAATAAACCAGTTCAGGGGCCACTTTAACTACACATATCAAGGTATCTTATTTATAGTATACACACAGGTACATTCAGTCACGCAGATACACAGATACACTAAGACTTTGGAACAGAGAAACAGGCACGCACATAACATACACACATGCATTCACACACACACACACACACACACACACACACACACACACACACACACACACACACACACCACACACTACACATACACACACACACTCAGCACCAACCGGCAACACACACACACACACACGCACAACACACACACGAGCGATCAAGATGGCGTCCAGCAAAAGCGCTACTCTCGTCGACGGCAACCGCCAACTGAAGGTAGCGCACGTTGTCGAGGCCATCTCTCGCCTGGCCGACAAGTATGGTTCCAGCTACTCGGACATCCGCAAAGCTCTGAGCCTGAGAGATAAGGTGGAGCGGCCGTCTATTCACCAGCTGAAAACCACACTGGCCAAAGCTTGTCAGAAGGGCGCAGTGTGCCACAGACAGCAAGGCCGATGGATGCGGCAAATGACGAACCTGGCAAAGAACAGCCGAGGCCTAATGCCCGAAACCAACTCCTCCCTCGGTCAAAGATGCCGCTGTAGACGAAGTCGCCGAGGGAGAGGAGGTCGAAAAGGACGACGACGACGACGAAAACGATCCCGATCTGGCCGCACTTACAACCGTAAAAGTGGAGGTGGAGGTAGCCGTAAAAAAGGTGGCCGTGGCCGTAAAGGTGGCCGTGGTCGCAAAGGTGGCCGTGGTCGCAAAGGTGGCCGTGGTCGCAAAGGTGGCCGTGGTCGCAAAGGTGGCCGTGGTCGCAAAGGTGGCCGTGGCCGCAAAGGTGGCCGTGGCCGTAAAGGTGGCCGTGGCCGTAAAGGTGGACGTGGCCGTAAAGGTGGAGGTGGACGTCGACGTGGCCGTTCCCGTGCACGTGCACGCGGAGGTGGTCGCAGAGGTAAACGCCGAAGCCGCCGAAGTAGAAGTAAAGGTCGTTGAGGAAAAGGAAAAGGAAAAAGGAAAAAGACCGATAAAAAAAACTTGGAAAAACGTGCTGGTTCCTTCCAGAGTGAAAAACTATAATAAACATATAAAAAAAATTATGTTGTGGTTAGTCAATTATTAGTTTTACTTTTTATTCATTTCTTCTGGATATTTACTAATTTTGTTTGTCAGTTTGTTTGTTTAAATCGATAATTATGGTAACATTATTTGTTAGTTTTACCTTCCCCTCTTCAAAACAGTTGTTTTCTGGATCATCTTTTCTCAAATTCAAAATTGACAATTTTCAAATATCTTCTTCACTCCTCCTCTATCACCCCCCCCCTTTTTTTTCTTTTTTTTTGTTTTGTTGTCTAAAATCACTTTAGTGAATAGACATTAAATCAAAGACCACCACACACACACACACACACACACACACACACAGGAAAAACTGGCATATTCAGACACTTCAGTCCTTTCCATAAACGGTAGCACCAGGAAAATGAACAGGATGCTGCCAACCCCCCACTTCGACCAGTACACTGTATTTGTACTTTGGAATCCAGTCACCATTTGGCACAGAAGCATTAGTTATCAGAATAATTTTCTGCAGAGGCTACACCACAAAACTAATTGAACATCAAAAGAAAGAGACAGAACATGTCAATGAAATATTATGGTTCTGTTCTTTCTTCTCTGTTTTTCATTTGTCTTTATTTTTGGAGGGGAAATTTGAATTTGCTATGGTAGTTAGGTGCAATATATTTTGTAAATCATTATACCATAGCATCCTTAATCATTATTATATTATTATTATCATCATCATTAATACTGCTACTACTACTACTACTACTACTAATACTAATACTACTAGACTACTTCTACTACTACATGTATATTCATATTATTTATTAGTATCATCATTTTCATCATCAGCGTCATCATCATCATCATCACCACCACCACCACACCATTATCATCGTCATGATCATCATCATCATCATTTCTGTTATTATTGTGATTATGCTGCTGCTGCTGATCATCATCATCATCATCACCATTATTACTGTTGTTGCTGTTATTGACATTGTTATTACTGTTATTTTGAAAAGCTGATGAGTATGATGATGGTTAAGGTGATGATGATGATTGTTATTGTTATTATTATTAGTAGTAGTAGTATGGTTAACATCATTATTCTTACAACTGTTATTATTACATTATCATCACTATCATGATCATCATCATCATCTTAACAAAAATGATGATGATGATGAAAATGATGATGATGATGAAATCATTACCGTTATTGTTAGAAAAGCGATCAGTGTGCTGATGGGCATTCATAGCTACAGGAAGTGATAGCAGGCGACAGCCACTGCCTTTATATCAGAGATCAATTCACTCTTGAAAGTTTTTGAAACCTTTCTCAGATGCTGCAAATCATATCTGTTGTTATGACATTCACTCTGTATAATAATAAAGAATATGTTGAACATTCACGATCACATAATGTGCATTGAAACGTTGATACCATACGCGTGCAGGTATTCACATTCTGGCAGTGGGTGTAGGTGACACAGACACACAGGAACTATGGAACATTGTCAGCTGGCCCCCAAAGGAAACCTTGTTTGTCACCAGAAAGGCTCTAGGTGTTGGGCAACCTCTGTACATGATCGCTTTTGCCTTGTTACCCTGTGAGTAACTAGTTCTGAGACAGTGAGAATGGTTGCTCTTTCTTTAAAAGAAATTGTATTTTAGGTTAGGTAGTTCTCCTTGACAGAGTTGACTACTCTCTCTGTCTGTCTGTCTCTTTGTCTGTCTATTTCACACCACACACACACACACACACACACACACACACACACACACACACACACACACACACACACACACACACACACACACCACACACACACACACACACACACACACAGAGAGAGAGGAAAACAAGAGCAAATGATATAGCCTTAATGCCCCAGTCAAATATTACTTGACAAAGTTTGAACGAAAAACGACCCCCCCCCCCCAAAAAAAAAAAAAAAAAGATAAAGAAAAGGATAGTAAAGAGGGGTATACAAATGATTTAAATCAGTTTGTAGACAAACCCCTTGTAAAATTAGATTTCCACTGGGACTGTATGTTCCCTCTCGAGCCCATGGTAGGTATTCAAAGGAACACTTTCTATAACATTGCAGAGAGGTCATATTCTCCAGCAAACCATTTGGACATTTTTATGTGCCTTGCCTCGATACATGTTTCGATGTATATGCAATGGACATGGTGCCACGCAAATTGCAGAAATCTGTAGGCCAAGATGGAATCAACCCAACAAAATAGTATCAATAAAAACAATGGGTTCCAATGTTGAAATGTTACAGCTTTTTGTCTAATGTTCTTTGGCAATTGTCCACAAAGAGGATAAAATCAGGGAGAAAAAAGCAAATTTTTTTTCTCAAATTTAATGATTGAAAGAACACCGCAAAAACCCTGTGTCTTTCCATGGACCAATATGAAAGTGCATGCTTTGAAGGGAGATCAACGTGTAAAACCACGACAGAGTGGTCAATCCTGTCATGACCATAACACATGCATTTAGATCTAGACAAAATAGTTTTTAGTCTCGACAGATGCTGCTCTAAGATCTACCAGTTGGAGATGCCATTCTCTACTGTTAGGCAGTTACTAACTGAGTAACACAATAGTAGACGGAATAAAAGCGTAATATAGCCTACGATTTTGTAGTCAAAATATGACGTGAACGAGTTTGAACGAGAAAAGAAAAGAATAACAAGAGCAACAGCAGCAGCAGCAGCAGCAGCAGCAGCAGCACACAACAACACAGACACCCCAACCCCAAAAACAAACAAACAAACACACACAAAACAAACAAATAAACAACAACAACAAAACCCCAACAACAACAAACTAATGGAAAAAGTACAAATAATTCCTCAAATCACTTGTAGACAGCATATTGGGGATACCAGGTTGTCTTAGGACAAAAGTTTTCTGTTGAGCCTAAGAAAGAAATGTAATGTTTCCAGTATGCTGTTAAGAAAGAAATTCATATCTGTTTACGTTTTTTCCTTCATGTCAATTTATAATCATTCACCTGAATAATGCAAGACCACTGTCAGTTCAAATAATATAATGTATGTAAGTATACTTATGCATGGAAATATAACAAAATATTTCTTGATATTTGGAAATAACAGTGACATTTCAATCGTCCCCTGCGTAGTCTGAGTATTGTGGATTTCAAGTGTGCCTGTGATACAATTATCAGTACTATATGCTTACATACTTCTTTGATGATGATGTAGTGATGCTGTTGCTCTCATTTTGCAAGGATATTGTGAATACAAGTGTACACTTTCCATGTGTTGTTTATTTAAAGTAACGTGAATCGTTTGCATTTTGCTAATTAGAATCAGGAGTGGAGGCGGAGGAATTAAAGTCTGTTTCTTAAAGATTCCTGAACAAAGGTTCGTGATACAATGTGTGGAAGCTGTATTGCTACTTCTCCCTCTTGACTGTGGAATAATCTATGCTCCAAGTACAAAAGTTGCATGATAACAACACGATTTCTTTTGTTGCAGTGGGAAAATTACCTCCTATTGTTGACAAAGCGAGAACTGGTAAGCAAAACACAATTAAAATAATCGAAATAGAAACACACACACACACACACACACACACACACACACACACACACACACACACACACACACACACACACAGCACACACACAAACACACACGCATACACACATACACACACACATTTACACACACATACACCCCTCCACACACACACACATTGATATCAGCACACTTGGATAGCATATAACAAGACACTGATATAACATAACGATGATGGTAACTTCGGTCGATCCAACAGATAAGGTTTATTTGTCCTCTATCGCCTGGTGTGGGTCTTCATGTGGAATATCAGCCTGATCCTAGAGGCATGTGTTCTTCCACAGATGCTGCATGGGAGGGATTCTTCTGGCCTTCGGTTCTGCTTCTACCATCCCTGTTCTGTTAGATAACAGCACTGTTCAAACGTGATTGTACCCTGCATGCGCCACTGTTGCCAGTTTACTTTGTTTGGGGCAAACGTCTTCCCAGTTGCCATGTTGCATGTCACATCCAATGGAACTTATTGCTATTGTTGTTTAAAACCCATCCGACTGCGGAGAGCCACATCAGGCCTATATCCACTTCAAAACATACAAAACTTCAACAGAAAAAGGAGAAAAGAAAATTAAGTACACATATTAATGCGTTCGAAAACACAATCCAAGGACATGCCCCCGTCGCCGACCACTCCGTCCAAAGCGGATTTTAAAAAACACACCAGAATACAAATTCAAGCATATCTAATAACACCAAAAAAATATCAGAACGGGCATAAATTACTTAAAACTGCTTCCGCATATCTCACCTCTCTAAACCCAAAAATGCACTTATCCATGTATCCAATTATCAATCGTAAGAAAAAGTAGGTGATACTTTATCGAACACATACAGGTGAATGGACCAGCAAGGCAGAAAATGATAGGAAGAACTGACAGAAAGCAAAGGAACAAGGCATAAACAAAGAGTGTCAGAAAAGAGGAAATTTCTAGCACAGAATTTCCAGAAGGTGGGGATACTATCTAGGTGGCCTTAAGAATATCCTCATGAAAACACCGGTTCTCGTCGATCACTGAAGCAAGCAACTTTGGGCCCGGTTAGTACTTGGATGGGTGACCACCTGGTAACACCGGGAGCTGTTGGCAATTTTCATGCAGGCTACTGATGGTTAGATCTTGGGTTCAATCCAAGCTTGCAGCATTTAAATCTGGCTTGTTCGCTGCCCATCTTAATGTTTCCATCATTCTGGTGATGTCAGTTTAGTATTTCATAGATCCCTACCTCCCTCCCCATGTCAAGACCTTGACAGCACACAGTGTTTTGTGCAGGCTCAGGAAGTCTGTCAGATAATCGCTGGCAGATTTGGGTGGAGCGCAGTGACTTCCTCTTGAAAAACTCCAAACTCCAAACTCCAAACTAGCGGTATTTCCTGGTCATGGTGTCCTTGCTTCAGTTTTCCACACAGAAAAATCTCTGGAATACGGTTGTCTTCCAATGGACAATGTTTCCCACACAACGAAATCGGCATTTGATGTTTAGACACACTGCACGTGGCATACCACACTTCTTTAGAACGTGAAGGTTGGGTACTCCATCATGCTACGCCTTGATGCAGATCCTGTGCAGACACCTTGTGTGGAGTCGGTCCTTCTGTTCAATATGCCATCAGTATTAGTAGAAGCCTAGTAGCAGAACAGCAGGACACTCAGAATGACTTCTTTGTCTACGGCCATCTTTGTGACTAGACTTATGCCAAGGCATTCTGATTTTGGAGATGCACAGTTTCACCTTAGCATGATGAGATCCTTTGCGGCTTACTTTACTGCCCACATTGCTGAATTTGTCAACAGTCATGATTTCCTCATTGTTGATAATAATTGAAGGTGATGTTGCGCGAGAAGCCGAAGGTGGTTTTGGTCGAGATGAAACTTCTGTTTTGCTGAAACTGATTTTAAAACCAAAGTACTTACGGCCCACAGCAAATCAGAAAATGTTGTGCCAGATTTCTTCTTGTGATGGTGCAGCGTGCGCGGTATTCTGCAAAGAGCAGGATGGTTTTGTCCATTTTTGTCTTGTCTTAGAGTGACTGCAGGTTGAACAATGGAACTGGATATACACCCCTCTATCAAAGTTTCTGACTATATCAATGACCGTTGCTCAAAGACGATGGAGTCAAATGTAAACCCTGGAATGAATGCCTATTTTCACTCCATTCTGCACTGAAAAACATTTCGATGTTCCTCCGTTCATTTGTATTCTGGCAAGCATGCTATTTTGAAAGCAAGCAATTAGCAGGACAAGCTTCTCAGCGCAATCGAACTTTGTTGAAAACCTGTATAAACACTCCTGCAACTACGTATGTCTGTAACCACCCGTAAATGTGCACCCCATTTGACCTCTCCATTTGTGTTTTTAATACCATTTGTTCACAAGATCCAATACAAATGCTTTACAGTCTGTCGCTGTTTTTATCATTGTCTGATCCACATGATTGGAACGAGTTTCCACTTACACTTTAACAATTACAAAATCTTTCTTTCTTCAATTCCAACTTGAAGACATACCTCCCCTCATTTCAGTCCTCTCCTGTCTCTATATCTCAGTATACATGTTCTTTGCACTTTTGAGTTGTAATTGAATGTTTTTGAGTGAAGGAACAAAGTGAGTACTTTGATTTTTCATACATCAAGGTGCAGTGCCTTGTAATCATCTCGCACATGCTCTTCAGGTTAATGGGCTAAAGCTGTGGTCAATAAACAAACATTTGGTTCTGCTCATGACGCTTCTCTGCAGCGGACGCATGGAAAACATTATGCCAATTATGCCTTTTTACCACGAAAACCACA
>CM060311.1:30289896-30382396 GCA_030674185.1 Monoplex corrugatus | reverse complement strand
AAGAAGAGAAGAAAAGTATGATGAGTAGGAGGAAGAGGAGGAGGAGGAGGAAGATAAAAAAAATAGTTGTATGAGTTATGTGCACTTTCACTGTAGCAATTTTCTTTGCAGAATGGGGAGAACTCCACAATATTTATTTTCTTGTGACAACGACCCGGGGGGAGCCACCTGCTAACCCCCTGAACTCACTTATTTGTGTGCATACTACCCCAAGTTTGTGCGTTATGGCGCTACGCTACACCTTCCTTGCACACAACCAATCATAGGGCGCTACGTCACAATGGTGACGTTTTCCATTGCACGTTCAACGTACTTCTGTGAGATAAAAGTGCTTGGAGTTCCACCATGGCTTGGTAAGTAGATGATACTTTGTTGGATCAATTGCCTTTTTGTTTTTGCTGAACTACCACCACCACCGCCACAACCAGTTTAACGAAATGTTGAGTGTACAATTAGCTTATTTGGAGGACTGGGCTCACACAATTGCATTTCGTCTACTACATGGGTATGAGTCACTGAGGCTGTTCCCTTAAATTCCTAGATCAGTGCTATGAGTTTCTGTATCTAATAGGTGCCTACTTGGTACCAGTACCACTTGCGACGTGGAAAGTAATCAAGCAAAATAACCAATAACCGAACGTGTACATTTGATTTTCAGAATTCGGTAGACGTTATTGAATTTGTATATGGGGAAACAAGTTTAAATGGTCTGTTAAGATGGGGTGGATTTTTCTACATTTCTAAAATTGCACAGTATCTATGAGATTCGTGTGAAGTATCACGTATGCTGCCTATGCAATACATCGAGGTTGAATTAATCCACTGAGAAGACCCAGTTCATGTATCCATCTGTGCAAACAATGTCTATGTCAGTTTGCCCATGACTAATAACATATTCAGCTTTTGTTAAATGCATTGTCTGGAAACAGAGAACAGCAGCTCTCTTTTTGAAAACAAAACACAACAAAACAAAACACAAGACAAAACAAACAAACAAACAAACAAACAAAAGATATGTGGTATAGGCAACCCCATCATTGTATTTTCTAACTGAGCATTCAATGAACTCTGTTACAAAATAAATTCTGCCATCACTTTGTGGTTTTAATGAGACTAACTTACAGCTTTAACAGGTTTTGATTTTGGTTTATATTCCCTCTGGAATATTTTTTCATGTCTGCAATGTGAATTAAGGTGGCTACTCTTTCTTAGGAATTGCTTCTAGCTTAGACACAACATAGACGCACTCTGGTGTATATCGTGTTACTTAAAAAGGTACGCGTGTGTTTTGGTTTTTTCATTGTTCGTTTTGTTTACAGCATTAACCAATGTCGCTTTACACAAGCCAGCAGCCATGAGCACCTATCACGAGAGACATCCTGCCGAAAGAGCAGTAGATGGTTCCAGACGAGAGCATAATATTTACGAGTGTTGTCGCACGCTCTCAAGGATACGAACCCTACCGTTGGTGGAGAGTGGACCTGTTAGGGCACTTCAAAATTTACAGTATTCTCATCACTAACAAAGGAGGCCCCATGGGTTAGTATAAATGACACAAACAGATTGAAAAGCAAAAGAAAATATTAATAATATCAAAATACTAATAATGATTACAAAGCAAAATATGAATAAAGCCAAAATATTAATAATGATAATAAAGAAATGTTCAAGTCAAAATAATGTAAATTCGTAATTGTTGTAAAGAGTACTGTAACTGAAAAAATGCAATAATATAAAGGCTCAAGGAAAATGCAAGGAAAGGAGTCATTGAAGATCATGCCTACTATCATAGATGTAAACAACACAGAGAGAAACAAATCTCTAGTGTCTGCATTTTACGTGGATGAAATTTAACCCATTTCAACAGGGTCATTTGGATTTCTATTTGTCTCAAATAATTTGCACGATATTAGGAAACATCTTACCCTGATCCAGAACCGGTCATTCATTGAGAGTTAGAAATGGGTAACAGTAGCAAGTACATTTTGAAAATATGCTTACCGCTAACAATTCTCCAGTATATTGAAAAATATGTGTTAACGAAAAGGATCAATGTTCACGCAGCACTTGTACTTCTGCAATAGAGAACTTTCCCAATGTCATAATTAAAAATGTAGATTTAGTTTCAGATAAAGTGTTCTTGAGTACCATACACAGAAATTTACAATAAAACAGTTGCAGATAATCAACTATGAAGGAGAAAACAAATCCAGGAACTAGAAAACATCGCTGAAACAGAAAAAAAAGATATACAAAAGAAAGATAAAGAAGACAATCAAGCTGTTTTAACAAATTCGACTTTTTACAAAAAAGGGACACCAAAACACACGTGTACACCTTCCTATAAACCATATATAACACACACACACACACACACACACACACACACACACACACACACACACCACACACACACACACACACATCACCATATACACACACATACATACATACACACACACATGCACACACATACATACACATCCATACATGCACACACATACATACATACATACATACACACACACACACACACACACACATTCACACACACGCAAGCATACACACACATACGTACACACAGACACACACATAAACACACACCACACATACACACTCACAGACACACATGCACACAAACACACGCACGCACACATACACCACACACACACACATATACACACACACACGCACATACACATACACACACACCACCTCGTCTCAGTTCGGGTCATAGTGGCTGTCTGTCTGTCTGTCTGTCTGTCTGTTCTCTCTCCCCCCCCCCCCCACACACACTGTCTCTCTGTCACACACATTGCACGAACTTGAGCACATTCACAGGATGTTACATTTGAAAGAACGACTGAAATCTTGATTGAAATCTTTGTGTGTGCTCGTGGTATCTATTTCTTGAATGTTATTTATTCTTTACGTCACATGCTGCTGTTGTTTGTTGTTCGTCCGTCGTGATCGACGATGACCAAGGATCATCACGTTTCATGTGTCCGGCTGTGACTGATGAGGCCGATTTGTGCGCGGAAGGCTCGGCCGCAGATGAGACACATGTGTTCTGCTGGATTCTGGACTTGGGAGTTGGATCGGATTTACGCAGCTCTCGTTTCTTTTGTGATCCTGCTTTGTTCGAAGTAGGCAGCACTTCACCAACGCAGCTTCTTCATGATGAGCGATCTTGTGTAAGGGCCTCCCATGGCTTGGTGTTGATGCCAAAGTTTTTCAGGGACTCTTTAAGCGTGTCCTTGAAGCCAGCTTTGGCCTTCCTCGCGAGCGTATGCCGTCTGCTAGCTCACCATAGAGCAATCTCTTTGGGAGACGCGTGTCTTGCATACGCACGATGTGTCCGGCCCATCTGAGTTGGGCTCTTCTAAGCAGGGTGTGAATGCTAGTCATTCTGGCCTGATCGAGGACATCTGTGTCAGGTATTCTATCCTTCCAGGTGATCTTCAGGAGCTGTCTGAGGCAGTTGATGTGGAATCGGTTGAGTTTCTTGGTGTGGTGCTCGTATACGGTCCATGTCTCACAGGCATACAGAAGGGTTGGCAGAAGAGCTGTCTTGTATACCTTCAGCTTAGGGGACAGTTTGATACCTCTCCTGTCCCATACCGATACCTGAGGGTCCGAAAGCTGAACTTGCTTTGGCAATGTGTGTGTCTACCTCAATGTCTATGTTCACTGATCTTGAGATCGTGCTTCCGAGGTACGTAAAATTGTCCACAGCTTTCAGGGTTTCTCCCTCGACAGTGATGCCTGGTTCCGAGTACCGCTGTTGTGGGCAGGCTGAAACATAAATTCAGTATTCTTCGTACTGATGGTGAGTCCGAAGTTTTTGCAGGACGATGCGAATCGATCCATGCTCTGCTGCATTTTCGCTTCAGTGGTGGCGTTCAGAGCGCAGTCATCGGCGAACAGGAGGTTGCGGACCCGGTCTTTTTCAACCTTGGTCTTCGCCTGAAGCCTGAGGGCATTGGGGATTTTCCGTCTGTCCTGTATCTGAATCCAATGCATGACGTTTGAGAGCATGGCTGTGAACATCATACTGAACAGTGTTGGTGCCAGTACACAACCCTGTTTGACACTGTTCGTGACTGAGAAGGTCTTGGATCAATCTCCGTTGTCCAACACACGTGCCTGCATGCCGTCATGAAATTGGCGTACCATGTTGATGAACTTTGATGGGCATCGAACTTCTCCATAATTCTCCATAGTCCTTGACTGTGTCGAAGGCCTTTGTCAGATCAACGAATGTCGTGTACAGGTCTTGGTGTTGTTTCTGACACTTTTCTTGCAGTTGTCTTGCTGCGAATATCATGTCAATTGTCCTGCGTGATTTTCTGAAGCCGCACTGTGTTTCTGGTAGGTGGCCATTTTCCAGGTGAACGATAAGGCGGTTGAGGAGGACTCTTGCGAGGATCTTACCAGCAGTGGCGAGCAGAGAGATTCCCCTGTGGTTGTCACAGGACTGCCTGTTGCCCTTCCTCTTGTAGAGATGGACAATGGTCGCGGCCTTCAGTTCCTGGGGGATGGATTCTTGTTCCCACATGCTCTTGAACAACTCTGTTAGCTTTCGGGTAATGACAGGTCCGCCTGCCTTGTATATTTCTGCTGGAATGGAGTTGGAGCCTGGAGCTTTGTCGTTTGAAAGGTGCTTGATTGCTGCCGTGATCTCTGATTCCGTTGGAAGCGCTGCCAGTTCGGTGTTTATTGGCACTGCGGCATGCGGTCAATGGCTTCGCTGTTGCTAGTAGATGCACGATTGAGGACGCTGTCGAAAGTGCTCGGCCCAGCGTTGTAGGATGGCATTTTTGTCAGTGAGAAGTGTTGATCCATTGGCGTTGAGCAGCGGCGATGTTCCTTGGGGCTGTGGCCCATATAAGTTTTTTCAGTCTTTTGTTGAACCTCTTTCCTTGTGGACGTCGTCTCGGCTGGATAGAGATGTTGAGTCTAGAGATGATGAGCCTATGGTCAGTCCAACATTCTGCGCCCACATGGCTTTCGTTACTCTGACGTCCTGCCTGTCTTTTTTCCTAACGATGACGTAGTCGATGAGATGCAAGTGCTTCGAGCGAGGATGCACCCATGACGTCTTGTTGCGGTTTGGCAGGCGGAAGATTGTATTGGTGATGAGCAGGTCATGTTCCGCACAGGTCCTCAGTAGTAGGTGCCCATTGCTGTTGCTCTTTCCGACTCCATTTCGTCCGATAATCCCTTCCAACGTTTTGTGATCTGTCCCAACTCTGGCTTTGAAGTCGCCGAGAATCAACAACTTGTCTTCTTTGGGTATAGTCGTGAGTAGGGATTCCAGGTCTTCGTAGAACTTGGCCTTTGCTTCCTCTGTTTTGGTCATTGTAGGGGCATAGGCGCTGATGAGGGTGGCATGACGTTTTCTTTTAGTAGAAGGCGCAACGACATGAGTCGGTCGTTAGTTCCTTTCGGGAAGCTGGTTATTTTACCGACCAGATTTGATTTGATGGCAAAGCCCACTCCAGCCTCACGACGTTCGTGGCTACCGCGACCACTCCAGAAGAAGGTATAGCCAGCTTTCGTTTCTGACAATTGGCTTTCGTTTGCGAGCCTGGTCTGGCATATAGCTGAGATTTGGATGCTGTACCTATCGAGTTCTCTTGCAATCAGTGCTGTACGTCGTTCAGGTCAGTTTGCACTTGGGTTGTCCAAGAGCGTGCGCACATTCCATGTGCCGATAGTGAGCGGAGTCACTGAGAGTTTTTTGTCTTTGTTTTCCGATCGCATGAGTGGGATCCCCGTCTGCCGCGGTAAGCAACCCAGGTTTTCCAGACCTGCCACTTCGCCACATGCTGCTAGAGTTTTGGAAAAAGGCAGTGCGAGCAGAGACAATTCATATGGAGAATTCAAAAAGGAATAAATCACTTTAAGAGGCTTTTTTTTGATGTACATGTACGTACAAAATTTATTCTTAACAATATAACCTACTATTTTTCTTCGATATATGTATTTCAGTTCGCAAAACTTCAGCTTCTCTACAAATTGGAAATGCTCGAAACCACAATTTTACATTGTGGAAATACTAGCATTTTCTTGGCTAGTGAGACCACACTGTCGCACATCAAAAGATAGATAATGAAGGAAGAAAATTACATTTATTTAGATTAAAAAAACAACTTTTGTTTTGAACATTATCAAGCAGTTGCTTTTTTTATGTATTTTGAAACAATCCTTGGAAGTACAAACAACCTTTAACATCAGTCAGGATGAATTAAGAACACCTTCAAATTTGAAGTTTTTATTTGATTTAATGGCAGCTAAAATGTGTTTTTTAAGAAGAATGTTGAGTTCTTTGGGCAGCAAAGAAAACAAATAAGACAATCTCAAAAGAGGTAAAACAAAAAGAACATTAGAGAAGAAGGTTAGGAACAGGTAAGCATAATGAATAGGACATTATATGAGGTAAGAAAAAATTGAGCACCTAGTCACACTAGTCTTTTTTTTAGATTTAACGCAGTAGCTTGCTGACGGTCTGGTGTCATCTGCGCAATATGACGATCCCTACAGGACGAAAGTGCTCCGTAGGAGCCCCTATTTACGTCGTTATCCTCATTTTACTTGTTTTGCCTGGCCATGAATCTGCTTGGGAAAATACAATGGTGGTTTCCCGTTGCCTTCCATCGGTCTCTCTGATAGCCTTTGTCGTTCCAACGACAACCTACAAGGCAGTAGGGGTGATTTTTTTCAGGGTTTATTCCCTTAACCTTATTGTCTTCCGAGATATCCACTAGGTAGTGGTGCTATTTACCCATAGCTGGGAGTTTGGTTCGTTTGCACCAGGGCATATCCACACGCTGGTGGGCCTGCGTGCAGCACGTCTGGGGGCCAGACCTCATCCGAGTCCCTCGAGTTTTAGCCTGAGTCTGTGAGGTACTTAGCTACCACATGTCACCACGAGGAGGCATAACGTAGGGCTTGCTGATGGACAGGCTATGTACTGACAGAGAGAGAGAGAGACTTACACATTCTGCTCTCCTTTTCGCATAGCTGCAAGGAGCAGTGCTAGCCAGCGATGCAGGCTGAAAGTGAGAGGTGACAAGCACACAGTCACTAGTCAACACACTAGACCCATCACATCTGCTATTTGACATGTCAGGAGAACATACAATAATATATTCTGGTGGAAACACACTTGAAAGAGGAGAAGGCATCATAATTGACAGGGACAAGTCAAATGCAGTCATGGGATACTGGGCTGCGTCTGATAGAGTTTAGCTGTTTAAATTGGATGGCAAGCCATTTGATATCAACATCATTCAGGTGTATGCACCAACATCTGCAAATACTCAGGACGAAATTGACAACTTCTACGACGTATTAGAGATGGCCAAGGCTCAATGTAAATCACAAGAAGTTACAGTAATAATGGGAGATTTTAATGCTAAAGTGGGACAGGATAGGGTGGAGAATATAGTTGGACCTCATGGCCTTGGTACACAAAATGAAAGGGGAAGGAAACTTGTAGAATGGGCACAGATGAATGAGTTCATAGAAGGAAACACCTGGTTTGAGAAGCCTAATAGAAGAAAATGGACATGGATGAGTCCAGAAGATAATACCAAGAATCAGACTGACTACATCCTGATCAATAAGAGATTTAGAAATTCTTTGCTGACAGCAAAAACACTACCAGGCGCAGAATGCAACAGTGACCACAATCCTGTAGTGGGAAGATTTAGGCTGAAATTGAGTTAAAGGAAACAAACCAAAAGCAACATCAAACTAAATCTTGGACTCTTAAAGACAGATGAAGCGATATGTGATAAATTTAACGTGCATGTTCAAAACAAATTCAGTGCTCTGGAAGACGTTAGTGACAGTGAGGAACAATGGACAAAGTTGAGAAGCTCGATAAATGATGCTTGTGAAGAAATCCCTAGAGTAGACAGAAAACAAAAAGAACTGGATGACAAAAGAAATTTTAGGCTTGATGGAAGAACAGGGGAAGTAAAAGGGAAAGGAGGAAATACACAGGAAGATAACCAAAGAAATCATGAAAAGGTGCAATGAAGCTAAGGAAGCTTGGCTGAAAACAAAATGCAGAGAAATAGAAGACCGACACAAAACGGATACTCGGGTATGTACAGACGAATTGAAGAAATTGTTCACATGAAAAAGACTTGCACATCAACTGGTTGTTTAAAATTGAAAAATGGTACGCTTATGATGGGAAAAGACAAAATATTACATAGATGGGGAGAATACATTAAAGACCTTTTTTAAGATGATAGAAACGAAGAACACATTATAAGAAAGATCGTTGAAGGACCCCCATAATGAAAGATAAAATTAGAGCAGCACTAAAAAAAGATGAAACCAGGGAAGCCCAGGACCAGACAATATTACTATAGAGATGATTGAAGCCCTGGGGAATTTGGTATTGAAAAATAACAGTCCTCCTCAATGAAATTTATGACACTGGAAAAATCCCTAAAGATGTGTCAAAATCAGTTTTCATTGCACTTCCAAAGAGTCATGTAACAAAATCCTATTAAGAATAAGCATAATGAGGACAAGGAATAGAATCAAAAGAGAAATAGCAGAAGAACAGTGTGGATTTGTGGAAGGGAAAGGAACTATTTACGCCATATACAGCCTAAGAACTATCATAGAGAGGTCAATCGAGTTGAATGAGGATTTATATATATGCTTTGTTGATCATACCAAGGCTTTTGATTGGGTAAGACATGAAGAATTGATCAACCAACTAGAAAGACTCAATATTGATGTAAAAGATTACGAATAGTCAGAAATATGTATTGGGAACAAAAAGCTGCAATGAGAATAGAAATCGATATAAGCTCTTTCCAAAATATCAAAAGAGGAGTCAGGCAAGGTTGTGTTTTGTCACTAGATCTGTTTTTACTTTACAGCGAAAACATCATGAGAAACCTAGAAGATTACGCTGGATTAAAGGTTGGAGAAAAAAAATGATAAACAACATTCGATACGCAAATGACACCGTGCTAATTACAGAAAATGAAAGGGACCTGCAAAACCTTGTGAATATACTAGAAATAGAAAGCAAAAGTAAACGGTTGGAGCTAGATAGCAAGAACACTGACGTCATGGAAATCAGTAAAAAACATGAAATCCCCTCAAGCAAAATAATAGCCAACGGTACAACCTTGAGACAGGTTGATACGTTTAAATATCTGGGAACGATCATCTCATCAGACGGCATATGCACATCAGAAATAGCCAGCAAAATCGGCCAAGCCAAAACAGCACTCAATGAGATGAACAGCATTCTTACCAACAAATGCCTATCCATTAACATCAAGAAGAGAGTTCTTGAATGGTATATAGAACCGATAATGTTATGCGGTTGTGAGGCGGGGACAGTCAACAAGCAAAGCCAGAACAAGATTGAGGCAGCCGAGATGTGGTTTCTATGAAGAATGTTGTGCTTCATCAACGGATAGATGCATATTGAGGGCCATGATCGCCAACGTTATGTGGCAGGGCACCTGGTGATGATGATGATGATGAGTTGCAATAGGAAAGCTGGAGGGAAAAAGAGCATCAGATAGACCCAGGGATAATGTATTCGACGGTTTTGCGGAATGGATAAAGACAGAAAGAGTGGGAGATGTACTTGCAGCGACAAATTTGTATGGAGGGCCATGATCGGCAATGGCTTGCAACAGGGCACATGATGATGATGATAATGATGATGATGATGACGATGACGATTTGATTTAGTCAAACAAATACGATTACCATCGGTTGGAAAACACGGGCTTCCCACCATTTTCTCAAGAGAAGGCTGTAAATCTTGAAAATCACATTGCGTCTTCATGAAGAAATCTTTTCAGAGTAAAATGAAAATTCGTAAAAATCCAAGTTCTGGTGGCTTTACAGCTGAAGTTTTCTGAAAGAAGTAGCAAGAAATTCTGGGGAGTGCCCAAAAGCACAAGGTCCTCAGAGGAAAAATAAACGTCAAGCAAGTGTTATGGCCTTTACTCTGTTACACTCTAAAGGGACCAGCCCGCATCCAGGTCACGATCTTGTATGCCCACCTGATGTCGCCCGTTTTTCATTGGAAACTCTCCACAACCTGGGTTCGAGCCCACGCATCCAAGCAGTCAGACGTCCCAAGGTCAAGTCACACTTGTGACAGATGTCTTTACTCCCTAACTACCGGACACTGGCAACATATAGGGCACCTTTAAGTCTATGAAGTTCATTTGTGTTCCTCCTTGACCAGATCCAGCTGGAACATTTTTCAGCTGCTTGTGCCATTGCTTTTAGGGCTCTAGTTTTCTCCTTCCCAGAAGTGGAAAACTGTTTTATGAGGTCCTAAGCCAGACGTGCATACCCATTAACCCCTTTGCCCCAGTCCCTGTGGCTAGCAATTTTCTTGGAAGCAGGATTTCTTCAAGTTGCTGGACAGACTGGCATACTTTTCAATCTTGATTTTACTGGCTTCTTTGCACAATGAATTTGCTTTCAATCTTTTTGTTCAGATGAATGGGAGTAGAGTACAAAACCTGGTCTCATGCCACTCCTGCTGGTGGTTGTATAGGTGTTTTTATTTTTGTATCATGAAAGATTTGCCATGCACTACTCGTCACATGTTCGTGTGTTTCTTTCTTCTTCAGGTGATAGTTTGCTGCCTTCCTGCCATGTAGAAGGCTGCTGGAGCTTCTTGTGGTCTGTTCTCACCCTTTGCATTTCTAATCACTTGTGCGATCTCTATAAAGCACTATGTACTTCTATGTGCACCTTCATTAGGTCAGCGCTACTTTGCATAAATCCAGAAATGTTCCATGTTAGTTTACCAGGTACATTTGAAGCACTGGTTTTCAACATATAGCTCGTTTTGCAATTTTCTGAATTCTGATCATCGAATTTTTTCTTGAATACAGCGTTTGGTTGATTTCATGCTGTTAACAAGTGGTCGCAAATGGGACTATCTTTCCTTGGTTTATGTTTGCTGATTATTTTTAGATTGGATATAATCTGTCGTATGCCTTGATGCGTGAACCTTTTTTATGGCCAGAAAGACATTGGGGGACATATGTTCTTCCACCGGCACTGTACAGAAATAAATTGCTGAATGATAACGACATGCTTGACTCTCTTGCTAAAATTTGTATCGCAGGTGATCGACTCAAGAATTTTTATATCTTCGTGACCATGACCTCGGCGGATCCACCTGACAACCCCAAGAGCTCCGTGCATTTGTGTCTGCACATTCAGGAGGGATTGCACGAGGTGCCACTGAGAGTTTTCCGTGCTTACGGCCAATGAGAGGACGTTATCTCACAGTTATGATGTATGTTGACAATGAACCTATAAATTTCTGTGAACTGGAAGTGCTTGGGATTCACTGCTGGGTGAGTTGAGAACCTAAAGGCAGACGATATTCAGTGTGCTTGGGATATGTATTATTTAGCGCACTTAACCGATAGCATGCGTGTTTTAGCATGTATGCCTCCAACATATCCATGTTTCGAATGATATATTCAACATTACATATGTTACATAGTTCATCTAATCAAATAGAAACTGAATGAGTGTTGATAGCATATGCTGTTGACAAAAATGTCTCACATTTGACACTTGTGGGATATCTTAGTATCACAACTAGGCTGAAATCTTGGTGTCAGGATTAAATAGACACTCTCTTTAAAACTACGTTTCGAAAATTGAGCAGCAATATCTCACCAAGACTCGCCAAATGGAAATCAGCAGCGAAAAGTCATGGTCAACAACGTAATTAACAGCGACAGGAATCTCCAGAAATTGAAAAAAGATCAACAGTTTCAAATACCCGGGGGTACTAATTTGACCTGCATGACTATGGCACAGCAGAAAACACATCAAGACTGCAAGAGCAATGATAGCAATAATCAAACTGAACAGGCTTTGATGAAGCAGCAGCATCGTGTTTCGCCACCAGCACAGACTGTACAACTCATTATATGAATGAACACTTGAAGTCTCTGCTCTACTGGTGTGAAAGTCGACCGCTGTCTGCTGACTTATATAAGATTTCCAAAACAAGTGCGACTGCCCATGTTCAAGCAAACAGGAACCAGAAAAAAAATACACGAAAAAAAATCAGAACGCGTATTTAATACAACCAGACGAGACAGGCGCAAATTTTGGCCACTGGCCTTTGTCAAGCATAAAGATCACGAACAAACACCAAATAGACAAATTAGGAGAAAAAGACTTCCTGCTGCTTCGTCCAGTGTCAGAAAAAGGACTAAACTGATTCCTCATTTGTGTATTCTGTGTTTTTTCTTTGTGATCTTAAGATTGACAAAGGCCAGTTGACCGAAACTTTGCGCCCGTCTTGTCTGGTTTTATTAAATACGCGTTCTGATTCTGTTTCGTGTTTTTTTTATAAAGATTTTTCAATCCTTTGAGACCAAGTATTTGGGAATTTCTTTAATATAATCTACTCTGCCATAAACCCTCAATGCCCATAAACCACAAATAACCAAAAACAAACCGGAAGTTGACAAACATGTGCGAATTGCTTACCACATGACCTGTGCTTTTTGAAACAGGGAGTACATGGCGCAATCCACCAATATGATGGGAACACCAAACTACAGCTTCACTGACAGTAGTTAGAGAATAGCATATAAAAGGAGAAAACGAGAAAAGGATGAAAAATTAGTGGGTGTTGGTGAGCAGCCCAGATGACCCTCCCAGAAACTCTGTCAATCTTTAGATTCTACAATGAGAACGTCCTATGCTCACCAGCTCATGAGGATTCACAGGAACACATCACACATTTTATCCAAGAAAATCTGATACGTGGATACGTACGTACATACATACATTACACACATACATACATACATTACATACATACATACATACATACATACATACATACATTACAGTATATATGTATATACATATATATGTATATAATATATATAATGTGTGTGTGTGATATATATATGTATATATATGTGTATGCATCTATATATATATATATATATATATATATATATGTATATATGTATAAATACAATGACTGCCAGATGTAGCATTGCCAAGTAAAGTAACTGGGAATATTTTGTCACAGTCCCTTGCAATGATGCAAAAGACAGAGAGGCAAGAACAACAAAATAGACCTTTTAATTAGGAGAAGAAGAAATAACTACCCGTTTTAAAATAGAAAAATAGAGTGACCAAAGACCTTTGAGGAAGACAACTATAAATAAGAAATAACAAAAAAGAAAAGAAAGACAGAAATACTTCTGGAGACTGGGGAGCATCCTAGAAAACCTCCTCGAGTGCTCTGTCGGTATTTTTGTCCTTCAACAAGAAATCCAAAACAAGTGTGATTGCTGGCATTCAAGCAAACAGGAACCAGAAAAAAAAACAAACAACAACAAAAAAGTTCAAAAACAAAAACAAAAAAAACACACACACAAAAAGAATCAGAACGCATATTTAATACAGTATTTAATAATTAGACCTTTGCTCCCACTGGACGAAGCAGCAGGGAAGTTTCAGTCTTTTTTTTAAAATTTTTGTATTGGGTGTTTGTACGTTTGTGATCTTACGTCTGTGCTTGACAAAGGCCAGTTGGTCAAACATTTGCGCCTGTGTTTTCTGGTTGTATTAAATCCGTATTCTGATTCTATTTTCGTGTTTTTTGCCGTTCCTTCTATACCAAGGTCTAATTTTTCCTCTTTTTGATTTATGTTGTATTTTAGACCAAAAAGTTTGTTCTCTCGAGTAAAAGTTTTTTATTTGCTTGCTTTTGTCTTTCTGTCTGGTTGTACGATTGTAAGCGCGATAGTCCTTTTCCTCTCTTTGGGCTGTAACAATATACTCACATTTACTTGAGGAAAACAAACAAACAAACAAACAAACAAACAAAAACAAAAACAAAATACAAAACACAACACACACACAAACAAACAAACAAACAAACAAACAAAAGAAATACTAGAATACATGGTAATCCGATTATCATTTAACATGGATATCAAATTCAACCTTCCAACCATTTATCGGCAAATGCTCACACCCTATGACCAACGGTCAAGGAACGACAATCAGAAGAAAGCAAACCACATAGCGAACCATTCAGTCCGATCAAGGTCCTAAAGTTTAAAACATAATACATATTGAAGCAAATTACACAAGTATCTTTCTTTCAAATATTTTTGTCATTCAGCACCTGAAATGTTCTTGTGGTTTGCTGGGATTTTTTTCCCTAGAGAACTGGAATCCTACTCAGCGTATCTACCCACCAGCACTGTTGCACATGGATGGCTTGGGCATGTCCATAGCAGAAGGACTGAAGCAGGGACAAGAGGTCTGTCCAGAAACACACTTCCAATGTGCACGAGGTTTCTGCATCCCGACCTACCTCTTGAACAACGGGATCACAGACTGTCCTTTTGGAGATGATGAAAACATTGCTGATCTGAGTTGCCCTGGTTTCTTTCGCTGTTGGATTACGGTAACTGTCTTCATCCTGTCTACTACTGTGATGGGGTCAACCATTGCCCTTTCAATGAAGATGAACGTTACTGTGGACAGGAACATTGTCCAGAACAGTGTGTATGTGAAGGTCAAGCATTTCGCTGTAGGTCAGGGTTTAACTACCAGGCACATTTTCAGCTGCGTTATCTGGATCTGACTGGATCAAACAATCCTGATTTGAAGGCATGAACACCTGACTTATCTTCAATACCTCAACCTATCTTCGTGTGACTTGATGGAAGTGAAGCTCAGCTTTTTAAGCCAGCTGCGTGTTCTGGATGTCAGTCATAACTCTATCCACAGTTTTGACTTTCTCAAACTGAGCCATCTGTCCGAGTTGTTACACCTCAATCTGTCCTTTAACCCCTTGTCCAAACTGATGGATCCTGCCTTTTCCAACTTTGTGCATGGGCTGCTTTTGTGAAATTACAGAGTCTGGTGATGATGGACATGGGACTAGAGACGATCACAACTAGGGACTGACAGGATCAACAGAGATATCTGTTCTAGATATTCGTCACAACCCAGTGGACACAGTGCCAACCAAAGTGTTTGGTAAGTCTATACGGGTATTATATACTGACAATCTCAAGTTATGTGCCATCAGTTCCACATGACTCAGCTGGCTGAATGCCATGCTCCTGTGGATGAACTGTCGTCATGTAGTGACCTTCTCAAGTCTGACTTTCTGCGTGTGATCCTCTGGATCCTATCTACCATGGCTCTGATTGGCAATGTAGGGGTGTGGGTGTACAGGACGTTCATAGAACAACAGGGGACTTCTTTGGCATACAAGGTCATGGTCATCAACCTCAGTGCTTCTGATTTTCTAATGGGAGTTTACATGGCGATGATTGGACTGGCAGACATGACCTTCCGGGGTATCTATGTCTTCAAAGATGAATACTGGAGGCACACTGCTGTATGCAAAATTGCAGGTTATTTGGCCATAGTGTCCAGTGAAATGTCAGCGTTAGTTATTTGTCTCATCACCTTGGATCGTTTTCTTCTGCTACGATTTCCCTTCAACTTACGTCTCCGTCTGTCGATGCTGTCAGCATCTGTGGCCTGTGGCATTGCCTGGGGAATTGCTATAGGGCTGGCCACCTTGCCTTTCTTCGTGTCTCACTGGAAGTTCTACAGTCAGAATAGCATCTGTGTGCCTCTGCCCATTACCCGACGTCAGTTTCCTGGCCAGCAGTATGCCTTTGGTGTCTTTATCGTTCTCAACTTTATCATTTCCACCATCATTGGGGTTGGTCAGGTGTTCATCTACCATACCATCCACCAGTCATCTAAAGGCCTGCAGAAAGACAGCCGGAATCAGGAGATCGCAATTGCCAGGCGTTTGTTTCTGATTGTAGTCACTGATTTCTGCTGCTGGTTTCCTATTGGCCTGATGGGACTACTGGCTGCCAAAGGAACACAGACCTTGTCAATGTGTGGGCCGCTGTCTTCATCCTGCCTCTTAACTCGGCACTCAATCCCTTTTTATACACGTTGAACACGTTGCTGGAGAGACGAGCCAGACACGTGGAGCAGAAACGAATTGAATAGGTCATCACCAACATACATCTCCAAATGCGTACGTGGCCCAGTGAGAATATGCTGGAACATATACGTAAGTGTTTTAGCTTAGGTTTACTGGGACAGGAGGATGTCCTTGAGCTAGCTGCCCATTGCCCAGAGTCTAGTCAACTGAAGAAGGAAGACATGATCAAGCTGGGCACAGATGATCAGATCAACTAAGTGGACATAATAAAGTTGACACACAGACGACCATTTCATAATTTAGATTAGAAAATATTTCATGTGCAGGAAAATGGAAATATCTCAAAATACCTAAACTGCTCACTTCAACACCCCAAAAGCAGAGATAGAATAATTTGGATTATGTTTTGTTGTTCTATGTGTGTTTGTTTTCCTTTTCTGCTGCAAAAGAAGTTGTCTGTTTGAAAAGCAGGTTATTTTTCGTTGGGATCGCCATAGCGCAGCGCCATCCATTTTAAAACATTTGTTCTGTATGTGTGTGTGTTTTGTTTTTGTTCTCGTTTCGTTTTGTTTGTTCGTTTGTTTTGATTTTTTCTTTTTTTTTAAACTATGAAGGCGAATTTCGACTGACGTTTCCCAGGTACAGCCCTCCTATTTTTCGTGGGATCTTTAACATGCACTCATTGCTCTTTTCTGCATAGGACATCAGTTTATCATCTCATTTAAAAGACCAGCACTCAGGCCATTACTCAAGGTCTTGGGGAGAAGGAAGGGAAGAAAAGTCCTTGTCCAACAAGGAATCAAACCCAGCTGTCCTGCATCATAGGTGGGTGTGTAATCCCTCCTTACCTGGCTGACACTTCTTTCTGTGGGCTAGTTGGTAGAGCCATGGACTCAAGATCTGATGTCTTGAGTTCAACCCCAACTTGGAACACTAAACACTGCCCTGTTTGCTGCCCATCGTAATGTTTCCACTATTCTGGTGGTGTCAGCTTAGTGTTTGAAAGGTCCATTCTCCCCTTTCTCTCATTTCAAGACCTTGCCTGGGCATAAGGTTTTGTGCCAGCTCAGGAATTCTGTCAGATAATGGTTGGCGGATTTAGGTGGAGCGCACATGGAGCTGTCCAAGCACGGTGAATCTCTCTTGAAATAACTCCAATAACTCCAACTCCTTGTAGGCTCCCACTCTACCCGATCCTGATGATTCAAGCGACTGAAAAAACTCAAAATGTTGAAGTCCTTTTCTGTTGTGTTGGATAATGTGACCAATTAATGAACGGATGAACAATATATAATATATACATATATGTATATCTACACATGTATATATACATATAAAATATATATATAATTTATATATATATATATATAATTTATATATATAGTAGTAGTAGGCCTCCTTCGGTCATGACTGACCATGGACAAAGTACATCCGTTCTAATGTCTAGATGGGCTGTCTGCTTGGTCCAAGCAGCGTCGCCTGTGACTGTACAGACCAATGCGAGAGAGGCAGTCTCTGTCGCAGCGGTCGCATATGTATGCTGATGCTGGTCTGTTGGCTGTCATCCCTTTTCTGCGAACTCGCTTTTCTGCTGCAGCAGCTGACAGTTTGTCCTCACCAATCCGCAGCTGTTTCTTGAGAGTAGTTCTCCAGCTGTTGCGGTCGTCTGCGAGGTCCTCCCAGGACTCAGTGTTGATCTCAAGCGCCTTCATGTCACACTTGCAAACGTCTTTGTATCTCAGCTGTGGGGGCCAATGTTTCTCTGCCCTGTGGCAAGCTCACCATAAAGGATGTCTTTTGGGATGCGACCATCTTCCATGCGGCGAACGTGGCCCAACCAGCGCAGCCGACGCTGTCTCAGCATGGTATGCATGGTTGAAATAATAATAATTACAATTTATATAGCGCAATCTTGAAAAATCAAATCTAAGCGCTGAACAGACACACACGCAATGGGACGTACGCTCGCAGCACGCACACACACGCACGCACATCCACACACACATACCGACACACATCACTACACGCATGGCTATAATGGGGAGAAGAATAAAGCAATAAAAGCAAGAAAAAAGCAATGGAAATTATAGAAGCAAGCTATACAATTATATATTATAACAGTGATTCCTCCGAGCGAGACAGGCTTGCGAGGGGGGTGGGGGGAGGTGGGGGCTTGAGTGAGGTTGGATTTATGCGGAGAGAAAAGATGAGTTTTGAAGCGGACTTGAAGGAGACAAAAGTAGGTTGCTGACGGATGATGAGAGGAAGTTTGTTCAGGAGAGTGGACCAGAAACAGAGAAGGCTCGTGGACCATAGGTATTGAGCTTAGTGGTGGAAAGCGAAAAGTCAGAGGATCGGAGCAGAGCGAGGTACGTGAGGGAAGATAGATCTCAATAGGCTTGACAGGTAATCGGGGCTGCGTTATTGAGGCTTTGTAGCACATGGTGTCTAGTTTGTACAGTATGCGCTTTGATACAGGGAGCCAGTGAAGTTGTGCCAGGAGAGGAGATATGTGGTCAGCTTTTTCTTTTGAGTCAGGCGTACAGCATTGTTTTGAATGCGCTGCAGGATGTGAATGGTGGAGGCAGAAGACCAGACAGGAGTGAATGCAATAGTCAATGCGAGACATTATGAAGGAGAGAACGAGTTTTGCAGTTGTTTCAGCAGAGAGATACTTCTGATCAGCCTTATCGATGGAGATGATAGTACAGGATCTGGCAGTTTGAGAAACAAATTGTTCATGGAGAGGTAGAGTCAATGCAGACACCAAGGTTTTAGCTGAATCAGAAATTGGACTGATGTGTTACATAATGGAGAGAAAGAGGAGGGAGCTGTGAAAGTTTTCTGACGGTACCAATGAGGATAGCTTCTGTTTGTGTCATTAAGCTGAAGTCTATTGTGTGTCATCCATTTTAATGTCCGAGTACACTCAGTGGTGCGAGTCAACAGGCGCTGTATATTATCAGGTGAGTCACTGTCTTGAAGTTGGGTGTCATCAGCATAGAAGTGGTGTTTTATAGAATGGGAGTTGATGATGGTGGACAGGGGGGAGGTGTAAAGAGTGAAAAGAACAGGGCCAAGGACAGATCCTTGTGGAACACCACAGGTCAGGTATGCAGGTTGAGAGTAAGTGCCATTGATGAGAACGGTTTGTTTTCTGTTGGATAGGTATGAAGTGAACCAAGACAGAGCAATGTCAGAGATGCCAAAAGTATGATGAAGTCTAGAAAGGAGAATACCATGATCAATGATATCAAAGGCTGCGCAGGTTAGGACTTCGGTGTTGGTCACCTTGTCTTGACAGCAAATGCCAAGTATGCGCCGTAGGCTTCTCAGGTGGAAGGAATTGAGCCTTTTCTCCTGATGAGCATGCGTGGTCCATGCCTCGCTGCCATACAGCAAGATGCTGAGGACACAGGCGTTGTATACAGCCATCTTTGTCTTTGTGATCAGCTTGGGATTTGTCCACACCCTTTGTGTGAGGCGGGCTAGTGTTGTGGCTGCCTTCCCGATCCTCTTGTCGACTTCTGTGTCAAGGGAGAGGTTATCGGTGATGGTGGACCCAAGATATGTGAATTGATGGATGGCTTCAATGGTGATGGCTGGTGGAGATGGCGTGTCTTGGCCCAGGACGTTTGTCTTCTTAAGATTTATGGTCAAACCAAAATCTTTGCAAGCCTGGGAGAAGCGGTCCATTAGTGACTGCAAGTCCCACTGAGTATGGGCCACAACTGCGGCATCGTCGGCAAATAGCATGTCTCTGATGAGGGCTTCACGGACCTTTGTCCTTGCTCTGAGGCAGGCGAGGTTGAAGAGCCTGTCATCTGATCTAGTCCGCAGGTGGATCCCTTCTTGCGCTGTGCTGAACGCATGCCTCAGGAGGAGAGCGAAGAAGATTCCAAAGAGGGTTGGGGCCAGGACGCAGCCTTGTTTCACACCGCTGCGTACGTCGAAGGGCTTGGAGAGGTTTCCATTGAACTGGACCATCCCTTTTATGTTTGAGTGGAAGGACTCAATTAAGCCGTGCAGTCTGGGGGGGCATCCGATTTTTCGGAGAGCCCTGAAAAGGCCATCTCTGCTGACTAGGTCAAAGGCCTTGGTGAGGTCAATGAATGCCACATACAGGGGCATCCGCTGCTCCCTGCACTTCTCCTGGAATTGGCGAAGGGAGAAGACCATGTCTACCGTGGATCTCTCTGCTCGAAAACCACACTGTGATTCCAGGTAAACGCGTTCAGCCAGTTTCTGCAGGCGGATTAGGAGGACCCGAGCATAGACTTTGCCAACAATGCTGAGGAGCGAGATACCTCTGTAGTTGTTGTAGTCGCTCCTTTCGCCCTTGTTTTTGTTTAGGGTGACGATCTTGACGTCCCTCATGTCCTGTGGTACAGCTCCCTCATTCCAACACTGACAGAGAACTGCGTGCAAAGGGTGCAGAAGAGAAGTCTTGCAGTGCTTGATGAGGTCTGGGGGAATTCCGTAGTTGCCAGGTGCCTTCCCTGATGCCAGGCTATCAATGGCCTTGCTGAGTTCGTCCGAAGTTGGCTCTGCGTCAAGTTCTTCCATTATCGGCATGCACTTGATAGCATCGAGGGCTGAGGGGGACACCATGTTCTGTGTGGAGTAGAGGTCGGAGTAGTGTTCCGCCCATCTTTCCATCTGTTGGCTAGGATTGCTGATTACTTCCCCAATGGAGGATTTGAGGGGGGCGATCTTGCTCTGTGTTGGTCCCAGTGCCTTCTTGATGCCATCATACATTCCTCGGATGTTGCCTCTTTCAGCAGCACTCTGTATCTCTTTGCTGAGCTCTGTCCAGTACTCATTTGCGCAGCGCCTGGCGTTAAGCTGAACCTTACTTCTGGCAGCCCTGAGGATTTGCAGGTTCTTCTCACTGGGTGACCGCTTATACTTGGTGAGTGCGGCACGCTTGGCCTCAACAGTGGGAGTCATCTCTGATGATTTGGCCTCAAACCAGTCGTGGGACTTCACAGTTTTCTTCCCAAAGGTGGCCATAGCAATGCGGTGCATGGTGTCTCGTAGCGTTTCCCATCTCTCAGTGGCAGAGTCTCTGGGATGCAATGCATCGTATTCTCTCTGAAAGGCCTCTGCGAAGTGTTCTACAAGATCTGGCTGAGACATCTTGCTGACGTCAATGCGAGGGTTCCCTTGTTTCTTTGAGCAGTGGAACTTCTTTGGTTGTAGCCTGATCTTGCAACATACCAGAGAGTGGTCTGTGTCGCAGTCTGCACTGTGATAAGAGCGAGTGTGGAGAACGTTTTTGATAGCGGCACGTCTTACTAGGATCAAATCCAGTTGGTGCCAATGTTTTGAGCGTGGATGCCTCCAGGAGACTTTGTGCTGAGGCTTCGTCTTGAAGAAGGAGTTGTCGATGCACAGTTCATGGCAGCTGCAAAACTCAAGCCGTCGCTGTCCATTCTCATTCATTTTCCCTACTCCAAAGGAACCGAGGCAGAAGGGCCATGAGTCATTGTCTGCACCCACTCTGGCGTTGAAGTCGCCCAGGAGAACAAGTTGTTCTGTCCTGGGGATGTTCCTTATGGTTGATGCAAGATTTTCGTAGAACTCATCCTTGGTGTCTGGAGAGGCGGACAGAGTTGGGGCATAAACGCTGATGAGAGTGACATAGCCTTCGGTGGTGTTGAGGCGGAGAGTCAAGAGTCGTTCTGAACCGCCGCTGCCTGGTTCAATCATGTTCAGCAGGCTGTTCCTTACTGCAAAGCCTACTCCGTGCTTTCTTGGGGCATCAAAACTCTTTCCTTGCCAGAAGAAGGTGTAGTCCCTTTCCTTTAGTGTTCCTGAGTCAGCCAGCCGTGTTTCCTGCAGAGTGGCAATGTCCACATTGAGCCTCTTTAGTTCGCTGTTTATGACGGCGGTTTTTCTGGCGTCGCTGATGTCTTGCAGATCTTGGGAGAGCCCAGGCATCATTGTTCGGACATTCCAACAGCCCAGTTTCACTGCTGATCCTTTTCCTGATCCGTTTCTTGAATTTGAATTTTTCTTTTTGTTTGGTGCGGTAATTAACGACCTGCTTGTCAGATTTTCTCCTAATCTTCATGCACCCAATGAAGAGGCAGGTCGTGGCGGGACAGCACCTAACTGGCTGGGGGCTGCCCAGCTTAGGTGGGCGTAGCTGTCCAGTAAGACACGAAGGTCTCTCCCACCGTCAAAAGCAACCCCTGGCGTCAGCTCTACGCCAGTTGAGCAATGACTTATCGCCGGTATCTGTTGCTTCCCGTGTTGTGCCGACACTAGTGTTAGTAGCGAGGCTGGAGTGTCCTCTCCAGGTCGTAGGTGCAGAGTGTTTGTGGATGAATGGACGGATGTAAGCCTGGGCAGTGTAATATGGAAGACAGGCTGTTGCCCATGCAACTTGTCCCCCCTCTCCACCTCGCTGACAGATCCAAAGGAACAGCAGGGCTGTTACGTTTTGGTGCCAACGCGGCCGCAGGAGCTGCCGAAAGTGACAAAGTTTGCCATCCAACCGCCTTAGGGGCCCCACACCGGATTTACTGTCAGGGTTTACTCCCTTAGCTAGATGGCCGCGGTAGCTCTCCAGAGCTGGGCCCTTTGATGGATCTAATTTATTTCCACCAGGGTTTCTAGCCACCCTCCTCACCATCCTCCTGAGAGGACTGGTGGGGTTGCTGGTTTAGTCGCCAGCAATTCGACCCTGTGACAGGTAGTACTGGGTTCCAGGTTACCAGTAGCGGATACATCTATCCGACCTGACCGTATGTATATATGTATATATATATATATGTATATATATATATATATATATATACACATATGTGTGTGTGTGAATAATTATTTACTATTTTTTATCTATCATTTATCTATCTATTCCCTTTTCCCTCGGAGGTGGACTACAGACTGTAGGGGGCTTTTGATAACGGAGACATTACTTTCAACATGTTGATAGGCAGAGGCTAGTGTAGTATTGATTGGGAGTCCTTCTGTGATGAGAGACAAGTTTATCCTTAGTGGCTTGTTGTGTTTTCGTTCAGCCCTTATTTATCTTCTTTTTTTTTTTTTACTTATTTTATATGATTACTTGTTTTGAAGATGAGATCTACTGAAACAGACGTCATTACAGTGTAGCCAAATAAGTTCAAATGACAGACTGATACAAGTACCAGTATACAAAAACCACAGGCTGGGTAAGGCCTGAGGATCTGACCACCTCATGGATTTATGTGCAGGCTCAAGGCATGTGCTATGAACATTTTGGATCTTCTCCATGACATGGCACCAGTAGAGTAAGTGAATATGAAATTCATTCCGAGCGCGGAGACGTCATTTTCAGAAACTGAAACTGAAAGTAAAACTAGTATAATTTAAAGCAGTAAGAGCAATAAGGCAGGGTAAGAGACAAACTTCGAAATGTAACTGGCTTGGTACTTCATTTGATCTGTCAATCGATGGATGCCTGAAATGGAAGCAAGCAAGGAAGCAAGCAAGGAAGCAAGCAAGCAAGCAAGGAAGCAAGCAAGCATGCAAGCAAGTAAGCAAGCAAGCAAGCAACTAACAAATCCAACAAAACCAACCCAACCAACCAACCAACAAAACCAACAAAACCAACAAACCAACAAACCAAGCAACCAAGCGACCAAGCAACCAAGCAACCAAGCAACCAAGCAACCAGCCAACCAACCAGCCAAGCAAACAAGCAAACAAGCAAGCAAGCATGCAACCAACCAACCAACCAACCAACCAACCAACCAACCAACCAAAAAAGAAACCCGATTTCAACAAGCAAGTAAGCAAGCAAGAAAGCAAGCAAGCAAGCAAGCAAGCAACCAACAAAACTAACCAACAAACCAACAAACCAACAAACCAACAAACCAACCAAGCAACCAACAAACCAACCAACAAACCAACGAACCAACCAATCAAAAAAGAAAACCGATTTTCAACAACTTTGCGCTGCCAGCATCACGTTTGTGTTCTTTCTCAAATACAATAAATAACAAAACAAAGGGAAACTTTGCCACCAAATATTTAATAAAAAGAGAAAATAAGAAAACCTTTGAAAAGGTGGAAATGTTCAAAAGCCTTGTGGGCCTCTTCCTTCATCGTCTGCATGATTATGTCGCAGCTAGTGACAAAGATGGCCATTTACTCTAATGCCTTCTGGTTGCCATGGAGCTCTGTGGTCATCACTGTTCTGGTCAGCACGTTTCCTGTTGTCGCACTTAATAGAGTTGACATCGTTGTCAGATGTGGTCAGCTATCTGGTCCTCTCGACCATGGGGACAGGTTTGTGAAAGGCGCCAGTCCTGCAGGACAAAATGCCAAAATTTAGTATGAGTTTGACAGGCAAAACAGGACAGATATTTTATCATATTTAGGAGTCCATTATTTGTGCGTCAAAAACAGACCCAATAAACTCGTTTAAAGGCTAAAAGTGTACATATATATATAATATAATATAATATAATTATAATATAATATAATATAATATAATATAATATAATATAATATAATATAATATAATATAATATAATATAATATAATATAATATAATATAATATAATATAATATAATATAATATAATATAATATAATATAAATATAATATAATACACACATCTTTAAAGAGACTAATCATTGTGAAACTCTCGAAAACCAATCCTGTAAATGTCGTTGAAAACGTTAATGCCTTAAGAGGAATAACTTTTGTAATACAGAGTGACAATAAGATAGGCAGAGTTACCAATCGCTATGCAAAAATAGTAAACGCAACTGACTGACGGCTTGGAGGTCGTGGGTTCGAACACCATCAGTCTACACTGGCAATGTAATTTTTTTTCGTCCCATTTTCTACGCCACCTTAATGGCCACGGTCGCTGGCACAGTTTTTACAATGCGATGATGATGATGTCGATGAGGATGATTATCATGATGCTATGTAGTTCCATCTAGGATTGAGATAGCGTGACAGGGCTGTACTCTACGCGTACTATCATATATCCTGGCGTCAACCAGGCCCGAGAGATACAGACACCTGCGGTGATGGTCAGAAGATTTGAGCAACACCCTCAATGACGCATCCGTGATGTGAATGAACTCGACTGTTTGGTCCTAGTCTTCCAATGAGCCCATAGCACGCCCAATTCTGGGTAGGAGCCGGTTAGAACCGAACAATCCCACGTCGATTTTTGAAGGGAGTAATGGGGATCCAAACCCACAACCTTCCAGCTGGTAGTCCGTTGCGCTAATCACTACACCACAGCGACAGGTTGCTTTGTATTTTTTTTTGTCCTGTCCAGCTCTTACCCAGAGTTAAAGGTTCTAGGACTCACTAGTGTCTCTTGTTGCTCTGCTTGATATCAATGGAGCGTTTGATACATTTAATCATTTCATTTTGTTGAAGAGATTGGATGTTATATTTGGGGTTCAGGGCACAATCCATAAATAGTTTGTCTCTTATGTCAATGAACTTGTTCAGTCTGTGAAAGGTGGCCTGTCTACTCCTAGTTCTCTCGCATATGGTGTACCTCAAATTTCCATTCTGGGACCCGTTTTGTATGCAATATATTCACGGCTCCAGAGTGATGTAACTGCTCTACAATCTTTTCACGAATACGAAAATGACACGAAGCTGTCAATAATTGTCCTTTTTTTTACCCAGTAATGAACTCTTCTGTTCAATATAACGTACACACACATACCCATTATCTGTTGTCCCGTATAAATGAGCAACAACAAAGTAAATTGAATACAGACAAAGCAAAAGTGATGCTACCTATGAGCACTATTAATCTGCCAGGACTGATTGATGACAAGTGTGCAAATGTTGGAGTTACTGATATTTCAATCCACATCTCTGTAAAATACCTCAAGATAAAAACAAACCGAGGTTTATGTATGCAAAAACACTCAGCAAAATTGCCATAATCCAAAACAAGTGTGACTGCCCGCGTTCAAGCAAACAGGAACCAGAAAAAAAAAAACACGAAAAAAGAGTCAGAACGCGTATTTATTATAACCAGACAAGACAGGCGCATTTTTCGACCAACTGCCGTAGTTCCATCAGACCACATCTATCCAAAACATGATGTAAACAACTTGTATTTGCTGCATTAATTTCCCAGCTAGACTATTCTAATTCTGTGACAGAAGTTATGGCACAACATGGCATGCAGCAGATATTTAACATTAGTAAAGAAATTATGGCATGAAACCATGCAGCAGATATGTAACATCAGTGAAGAAGTCATGGCACAAAAATGGATGCAGCAGATATTTAACAAAAGTGAATGAATTGCGGCAAAAATGGCATGCAGCAGATATTTAACATCAGTAAAGAAGTTATGGCACAAAATGGCATGCAGCAGGTATTTGACATCAGTATAGAAGCTATGGCACAAATGGCATGCAGCAGGTATTTAACACCAGTATAGAAGTTATGGCACATCATGGCATCAGCAGATATTTAACATCAGTAAAGAAGTTATGGCACAAAATGGCATGCAGCGGATATTTAACATCAGTAAAGAACTTATGGCACCAGACTGCATGCAGCAAGTAGTCAATATTAGTAAAGAAGCTATGGCACAAAATGGCATACAGCAGATATTTAATATCAGTAAAGAATTTATGGCACAGATGACATGCAAAATATGTTTAACATCAGTAAAGAAGTTATGGATCAAATGGAATGCAGTAGATACTGAACATCAGTAAGGAAGTTATGGCACAACATGGCACGCAGCAGATATTTAACATCAATAAAGTAATTATGGCTCAAAATAGCATGCAGCAGATATTGAACACCGGTACGGAAGTGATGGCACAAATGGAATGCAGCAGATATTAAAATCAATAAACACAGAATGACATGCAGCAGATACTTAACATCAGATAAGAAATTATGACACAAAATAGCATGCAGCAGATATCTAACATCAGTAAAGAAGTTATGGCACAAAACGGCATGCAGCAAATGTTTAAGATCAATAAAGAAGTTATGGCATGAATGGCATGCAGAAGATATTGACGTCAGTAGAGAAGTTAGGGCACAAAATTGCATGCAGCAGATATTTAACATCAATAAAAAAAAGTTATGGCACAAAAATGGCATACAACAGTATTTAACATCAATAAAAATGTTGTGTCACAAATGGTGTGCAGCAGATATTTACCATCAGTAAAAATGCCAAGGTACACTTTAACACCAACAAAGAAGCTATAGCATAGAGTGGCATTCAGCAGATATTTGACATTAGCAAAGAAGCGAACCAACAACCTAGGAAACATCAAGAAGAGGACAGGTCGTAGTAGTCCAGAGATTTTCAACCTGGTTGAGGAAAGATAGATGTGGATGACAGAGACCCAGAGAGCAGTATGGGCAACCAACATTTCAAGTAGTGATGCTGTAAAATGGGTGAATGAAAGAAGCGAAAGCATAACACAGAATGCATCAGATATCCATGAGTGCAGACCTGCCTAAACCAACTTCGTGTATACACGTATGTACATGTTGATTGTCAAATGTGCACGTTAAAGATCCTGTACTTCATGTCAGTGGCTGGCTTATGGAAAGATAAAAGCACCCAGCATGCACGCCCATTAGAGGATTGTGGGTTCGAACTCCTTGGAGTGCGCTACATTAAAAGTGGCCTTCTCACTGTCCCATCTTAATTTAACACCCTTGTTGTTCTGGTGGTATCAGTATAAGATTAGATATGTCCCCTTTCCCCAACTTCCCTGGGATGGTTATCCCGGTCGAATATATCACCTGCGGTGGGTGTTGACGTAACAACTGAACCAAATCAATCAATCAATCAATCAATCAGCCCATTAGAAATGTAGACTGTGCGACAACCCAATGGAATGTGGTCAGCACGCCTAGCAGCTTGAGTTCTCCGAGCTCCACTAAAACTCTGATCATGTGCAATGCCCACCAAGTCCAACTGAGTTTGGAGAAAAGGGCCAGAGAAATATGATTTATATTAATAAAACGACTTATGATGAAGAAGCGTAGGCACAGGAATGGGTTACCAGATACAACCATGGTAAAGACTTCCACTAGCTTTGATGGAGTGAGCAGAGCATAATATAGTATGTCTTGACATCGTTCTTTGCTTTGAGTGTTCTATACTCTGTGTTGATGGAAGCTCTCTAATGAAACATTTGCAGTAAGTATGGATTGCCTACATGCAGGCACACTCATATGCGTGCAGACGCATAGACGCACACATGCACGCACGAACGTATTCACGTATGCGAGCAATCACATATACACACACACACACACTCACGCTCGCACTCATGCACGCACACAGACAGAGACATACAGACACAGACACAGACACACACACACACATACATATACATATATATATATATATATAGATATATACATATATATATCTATATATATATATATACATATAGATATACATGCCTGCACACACACGTATATAAACACACGCATAAGACCAAGCACATACAAAAGAACATGCTATACCCATTTCCTTTCTTTGAGCTGTATCAGTATGTCTCTTTGTCTGTCTACGTGTTTGTCCGCCATTAGTGAGTCATGCTTTCATCAGAACAGTGCCATACATAAATCACTTGGAAAATGTTTTGAAAAAGTACAGCGATGGTTCATGATTTATGTCAACGAGCATGGCTTACAATAACAAACGAATGAAACATACACCGTGAACAAAGAATTACCCAATCATATATTTGACCTTACACCTTTAACACGACCAGAAATGAGGATGATTTCTAAGTGACAAATCGTTTGATTTATTGGCAGTGAAGCGAATAACTTGAAGCTCTGTTGTAGTGTTGTCTTGTTTTGAATCCGCTCGTTTGGAATAAAGCCGTCAACACAATTAGGTTCCAGTTCAGTTTAGTGCCAGTACCGCTGCCTGAGTCCAGACCATAGCGTTCAAAATGTTTGACAGTATGACAGTATTGTTGTGAACAGCCAACAAAATGTGGACTTTCCAGATGTCGTTTAATTGAGTCTTATTCGTCATTCCAAGCACAGTCGTTCAGACACAAAGTTGACTTATATGTTTGCACAAACTGACAAAATAATAAGATAGGTATTTCTTTTAAACACACACACACACACACACACACACACACACACACACACACACACACACACACACACACACACACACACACACACACACACACACACTCCATTTTATGAAAGTGAGATCAACGAAATGAAAGAAAAGGTAGGTTATATTCAATAATTATAACAATAATAATGTACAGTTACCAGTGCACCTAACCCTGCTCCAGGTGCATACAATCCCGCAATACAAGCATAATTCAGTAAGATATCCATACAACACATGTTCACCATTTTTACGAATTAGCATCAGTACACACATTGTCAGCAACACCCATATACAACATACTACAAGAACGCACTAACCTGAAAGTTCGTTTAAACAGCAAAATTCACAGAAAAGATGGGCTCCAAGCTGGGTCTTAAAAGAGGAAAGGCTAGGCGAACTTCTCAGATCAAGTGGCATTATATTTTACACAAAAGGCCCAAAATGGGCAAATGATCGGAAAACATGAGTTCAAATAGTAGTAACCCTTACAGTGCAACCAATGGAATATTTGGTTGGAGAAAACATTCGCTTTCAGTGTTATTGAGAAACTATTTGGTTGGAGACCATACTCTATTTTTTTGCAGAACTCCACCCCCACCCCACATACACACACACACACACAACAAACGTTTTAGTGTTCAGGTATATGATATGAGTGAAAACTTCAGAATTCCCTCCATGAAGAGTTCATGATTAGATGCACGTGATGTTTTACAATCTTTTCCTCCGATGTGATAGAAAATATGACCGCCATATGTGTTTACCATTCAGCGACTTGAAATATGGCGGACAACACACTTCCCACCACTTGTGTAAAAAAATCAACTTTTGCAAAATGAAGAAATAACAGATCTCATTACACCTATATGCTGGTTCGGATCTTGAGTCTGTAATTCACTCAATGGCTGGGAAAGGAAAGTAATGACGATTTGACGTGTGAAGGCGATATCTCGATATGTGTTGCAAAGCCAGAACAAGATTGAGGCAGCCACGATGTGGTTTCTAAGAAGAAGAATGTTGAGAGTACCATGGACAGCAAAGAAAACAAATGAGACAGTCTTGATGGATCCAGACACAAGAAGATCACAGATAAGGAAGATCAGGAAAAAGAGAGGCAATATTTATCGGCCATTTTATGAGGAAAGAGAATTAGAGCACCTGGTCACAAGAGGAAAGCTGGAGGGAAAGAGAGCACCAGGTAGACCCAGGGAAAAAAATATTGGACGGACTTGCAGAGTGGCTGAGGACAGAGAGGGTGGAAGATGTGCTTGCAGCAACAAGGGATAGATACATATGGAGGGCTATAATCGCCAACACCATGCCACATGGCACATGATGATGATGATGATGATGTTGCAAGTCGGACATTACCCAGATGACAGTGAGCGTCCTTCACTATTTGCGTTGGTGACCGACATACCGAAAGAACTGCTGCTTGTTAAACCTGTCGACTTTAAGTAAGACAGGTGAAGAAGGGTCTGCATCAAAAAGGCTCAGTGAGCGCTTTAAAAGATATCTCTGTGTCTTCCATGTCCATCTTGAAGATCTTTTTCTCATATGTATAATACGCACTTGTGCAAACACAGAAACAGATGTTTTGGTCGCACATATGCACATCACTCACTGGCTGCTCGGAAAGACGGCAAACTTGGGATTCCTTTCCGAGCATGTCAGACCTTGTTGAATAGCAATATGGGCTGTGTGTGAAACATCATGCCTGGCCACTTTCGTGAGCCGTTCAAACATCCCTGCGATTGAACAAAGGCAACGTTGGGAGCTTCTGACTGCTTATAGTCGAGACTATAATAAGGGGAAAGGAGCTGGCAGCAATGCAAGCTGGTGGCAGTGCGAGCTGCCTGAAAGAGAGATGAAGCCACAGAGTAGTATGAGAGAGGGCTGTTCCATTCTCCTTTAGTCCAGAGGATGGGATGGACCTGGTTGGTGCGCGTTGTGTGACTATGTCCTGGGGTTTGTCATCTCTTCACCTTGCCATTCAGTTTATAAACAAGGTAACTAATGAAATGGCTGTCTGAATGGCGTCAGGAGCTTGGGAAGTGATTGTCTGGAGAGTGGCGAACCATTGGTGTTCCAGGTCACCTCAGCACCTTCGGGTGTTTCTCATTAATATACATTTGTACAAACACAGAAACAGGTGTTTTGGTCGTGCATATGCTTATCACTCTCATTTGACGTGATGTCTTCATCGTCGTCATCATCATCATCATCATCGTGATCGTGATCGTCATCATCATCATCATCATCAACATCATCATAATCATCATCATCATCATCATCATCATCATCATCATCATCATCATCATCATCATCATCATCATCATCATCATCATCATCATCTTCATCATCATTATGTACCCTGCTGCATGGCGTTGGCGACCATGGTTCTCCACACGAATCTATCCCCTGTTGCTGCAAGTACATCTCCCACCCTCTGTGTCCTTAGCCACCCTGCAAGCCTGTCTAATATATTTTCCCTGGGTCTACCCGGTGTTCTCTTTCCCTCCAGGTTTCCTGTTGTGACCAGGTCTTCTAATTCCTCTGTCCTCATAGCATTTCCTATACATGTTGCTTGTCTTTTCCTAATCTTCTTTATCAATGATCTTCTTGTGTTTGCGTCCTTCAAGACTGTCTCGTTTGTTTTCTTTGCTGTCCTTGGAACTCTCAACATTCTTCTCAGAAACCACATTTTCGGTTGACGTGATGTGCGTTTGTATAAATACAGAAAGAGATATCTCAGTCTTAGATATCCGTCGTGCTCCATTACGCCTAGTGTGTAACTGAAGAGCCGTTGTGACATGTGAGATTATGGCTCTTTGACGACAGCATTGAAAACAGTAAGAAACATTTTCTTGTCAAAATGTGAATCTGTACACTCGTTGTCTAAATCCATTAGAAATGATCACCATTGATATAGATAGGTTTTCTATATGGTATAGCGCTTTTTGCCAAACTTACCTAGACTCACTGTGCTTTACACATGGCATTTAGCGGAGAACTCAAGCTGTTAGGCGAGCTTACCACAGTCCACAATGTTGTAGCAAAGTCTGCATCGTTGGTGGTCGTGCATGAGAGTTTTTTCATGTTTCCATAAGTGCGAGCCTCTGATAAGACTTGCATGCTTTTACGGTTCATATTTGATATTCTGCATGCGTATACACATGACGGGGTTAGACACTGGCATGTCTGAACAGGTGTTGGGAAAATGGACAGCTCTTTGCAATTTGGAGGTACTTTCACTTCTCGCAGATCAAAATTTATTTAAAACACTGTGAGAACACTTTCTCGAGTATTTTGTCTTCAGCTTCAGTTTCAGGCTAAAGAAGACAAGGTCGTGACTGTAACTGTTATTAAACCAGTTGGGAATGATCTTGTTTTCACTGTGCCAATGCTGGATTTAAATCGACGTGACATCAAGATGTAATGTAACTGGACATGATAAAGACTGCGATATATTCCTTTAAGAAAAGATCGAAAACTGTAAAACGAACTGTTCCTGGCAACTATGAGATGACGCAAGCTTGTATGGTTTGGTCATGTCACCCGTTATTATGTGCTATGTAATATTTTCCTTAAGGCTACTTAGAGATGGGGAGGGGGTGAGGCTATTGCTGAGATCAACGGAGGACGGCACAGTTAGGTGGCAGACATAAAAAACTGGACCGTCTCAATACAACCGAAATGGCTGTTGCTCCTGTTGTGTCTCCTAAGTTCCCTCGACGGTTTCGTTGGGTATAAGATTAGAAGATCAAGAAAAAAGAAGAAGTCTTGGACCTGGTCCACGAAAACAAAAAGACAAAAAAACCCACTGATTTCTTTGCCTCAGAGCCTGGCACTTCCTTTCTGATGCTGGCATCGTCAAGTACTTTTGCAACGATCTTACAGCTTGTGTGCAAAAGTCTTCACATAGTCTGTATTTACGTGGTTTGACTGTCAAACTGACTTCAATGAAGCATTGAAAGATCTCATGCCATGTCTGTAAATAATCTTTCCCCAGGGCTAGTATGTATAATAATGAGGTGCCAAGCCGAACACAATAAACGCAAGCCCGCCCAAACTTGAGTGCTCTTTTTTAGCGTGGCTCTCTTCATCCTTGCAATGTTCCATAGAAGGTTTGAAGGTTATTTCTTTCACATGAAAACATAATAATGACGTGCATGTTGAAGCGGTACATGTATCTTCGCTATGTATGATCAAGTGGGCATTAGTGTGAGCATGGTATGCATGTGTATACATGATTAATGTTATATCATTGATAACACATTCTTTTGCAATTTAGTATATTCTTTAGTGAATGAGGGCTAAGCGATAACATATGTATAATGTCTTTACTCTTCTTCCTTGATAAAATAAGATTTTGTTCGTTTGTTCATATTTCCTTGAACTTGCCGCTTAATAACGAACATATAGCTTTTCATTCTTTCTTTTTTTTCTGTAACTGAAAATAAATCCACATTTGTATTTGAGTGGAGTGCATATCCTATCTATGAAGGAGCTTAAGTGCAATGAACTCCAAGTATAATAAGAACGACTCTTCTCTCTCTCTCTCTCTCTGTGTCTCTATCGCTGTCTCCGTCTCTCTCTCTTCTATTCTTTTGCAGTCGAACTGTTCAAATATGGACAATAATCTGGAGGTGTGGCTGTGTTTATACGTCAAACTATTATGCCATTTAATGAGATATTACACAAGTATAACAATACCATGTGTTCAAAATTGTCACGAACATTTATTTCATACTCAAATAGAAATTGTAATCCAAAACACACGTCCACTCTGTCCAAACTCATTGGAAAGCAAAATCCATTTTTTTGCTTTTGTCCTTTATGCCCTATGTATATTAATATCAGATGAATATGTACATATATACATATACATGTATATGTACCAAGTTACATTTTGCATGACACCAGTCCAACTGTAAATGTCCTTAAAGATCCAAGCAGCTGCACAGAGTATGGACCTAACCAGAAGACAGCTACAAGAAAAAAAAAAGCGTAGAAAAGTAGCAATATATACTTGCTATATCTTCGATTACAGAGAAGAACATAACCAACGACCTGATCAGAGAATGGTGTATGTGATGTGATTTATAATAATCATTAGGCTTGCATTACTGTTGTAATACAAGATACTACTGAAAAATATTAAACTGGTTGGTGTAAATTATGAATCTGTGGAAAACATTAAACCGGTGGTATAAAAAGATGTATCCATCTTTGTTAGTGTATGACCAGTGGCTTTCACAACAAAGCAGTGTAAGTGCCAGTGTCAATGTCAGTCTCTCTCTCTTCTCTCTCTTCTCTCTTCTCTTATGTCTCTCATTCTCTTTGTCATTCTCTCTCTCTCTCTCTCTCTCTCTCTCTCTCTCTCTCTCTCTCATATTGTATACACTCCCATACAGGCGAAGAGCCAAGACAGCTTAAAAGACCATAAATCGTCGGAAAAGTTTTAATCTAAATGAGTTGCCAATGCATGAATGTAGTTTTCTGATATTTACATGAGATGAAATAAAACTTTCATCCCGAATTGGGTATGGGAATCCGACAGTGCTGGAAGAATACTGCACAAGAAAATTATAAATGCATGGTTGTATGACAAAGTTCTGTCAAGTTGAAAATAGGTCTGATTTTTGTTTTGTTTTGTTTTGTTTTGCTTTTTGAGTGTTGGGGAGATATAGTCAGACAAACGCTTATACGCCTTCAACAAAATGGGCTTCTTTATTGTCTGTTAATCACGCTCCAGTACCATTTCTGTTTTAAACTGAATGCTGACTGTCACGGATGAACATACGCGTTTTAGATTGTGAAACTTGTCGATCTTTTCCTGTCTGTCTTGGCTGAAAGGGAGAGAAGATTTCAAATGAGCTGTGTGCTTTTTTTGGGGACAGGCGTGCTGAGTTGTGAAATATGTAAGCAGGCTGTTCTTGTGATTAGACAAGTGGTAAGACTCTTAGCTTCGTGTGGTATCCTGGTGTGATTTGTATTTCGTGGTTCCGAGTTTCATAGTGTTCAGAATTTGTAGGTGATGTGTCTGTTTAGGTAGGCTCAGCTCCAAAGGCCTATGTTCTGCTGTACACATTGTGTCATCATTTGTTCAGAGGTCATCTTGCTGTGAAATAAAGTCACAAGTTAGTTGGTCTGATTTTCTACCAACTTTTTATTTTATTTAGACCCTTCCCCGCTTGGGGTATAAGCCGTAACAAAAGACTTCCATAGTCGTCTGTTCTGTGCTTTTCCTGTAGCTGTCTCCAGGCTAGGCCCATCCTCCATGGGGCTGCGTGGAGGTCTTCTGGCCAGCTAGTTCTTGGCCTGCCTCTCTGTTCTCTTGTTGGTTCTATACCGGGGCCTCTTCGGTGACACATGACGTTGATTTCGACGTGTGTTCGTGACCTATTTCTACTTTCTTCATTCATTCGCTCTGTTTTGGCAGTTGATATGCATTCTTCCACAGATCAGTGTTACTGATCTTATCTGGTTAGTAAATTTGAGGATTACTTTCAGACTACTGTTTATAAAACTCTGCGTTCTGTTGACAAAGCTAGGCTAATTTTTTAGAGCCTAAGGGAGAAAGTTAGTGTTTCGATGTTTTATCTACCTTGATAGTTTCCACACCCAATATGATTAAGTAAAGAAATGCTCTTGTTGATTATTGTGGTGGCTTTGTCTGGTACACCCCTGATATCACTGTTGCCATGGGAGTCTGAAACCCATTGTTTTGTATGGATACGTGCAGCAAAATGTTGAACAATTGTCAGTATCAGCCTTGCTGTGTGTGCAGTTGTGTCTTACTGTGGTTGTCAATGCTGTTTGTCATCAGTTATTGTGTAGTGACTGTTTTCTGTTTTCGTTCCTCATGCAACTGTGTCAACTTTGTTGTGTGTTTATTTGTTCCTTAATGATGTTAAATTAGTAATCCAACGTGCAAGTCTGCAACAGTCATTCAACAGTCAGAAGCCCTAATCAGTTCTTTTCTGTGTAAGAGTGTAGCAGTGTCACAATGTGATTTCTGCACTAGTAACTCCAGGTACAACTATCAGGTAATTTATTCTACAAACAGGATTCTACACAGTTGATTTATGATCATGTGAATGCTAGTCAGTCAAAGGAATCTACATGTAATATTGTTTATTGTCGTTTTATATCATGTGTGTATGCACGTGGGGAGGGGAAGGAGGGAATACAAAAAGCGCCTTTTTTCCTCGAAAATCGTCACATCATGTATAGACCTAGTGTTTCGTTTGTGGTTGTAGGGTAGCTGGTAGATCCAGTTCCAGAAAGGTTTTGAATTTTCCCTTCATAACTAAGAACGTGTTTGACACTGACCACACACAAACAATGGCATTTGATAAACCTGAAAGCAGAGACAAACGTCAGCAGAAACTGCCATCATCATTGAAATTAGTAGTACTGATGGTGATAGTGTGGTCAATATTTGATAACATCCACAGTCAGAATGAAGAACACACAGAAGTCTCTGTAAACTCTAGGAAAACAGACAGTGTTAAGAAAAATCAGACCAGTGACCCGTCGAGATCTGTTACGACAGCAGTCTGGGTCCATAAACTGGAACAACAGCAACAGACGGGTATGGTGGACAATGGGTTTACAGCAGTCACCAAGAACGACAACATGGATCATAGTGAACATGATGGTTCCATTCACCATACCGCTGATGATGGTGCGAGAACTGACGCTGTGAATAACTTTCTTACAATCAGTGGCGCAGGTGTATCTCTCTCGGCCTTCAATGCATCTGATAAATCAAACTTTGATGCTACACACTTACCTCTCTCAACTGTGACAAAGTCTTACACATTCCGTGATTCAAGTCAACCATTCTCAACTATCACAGAGCCGATATGGTCAGTTGGACAATCCCAATCAGTTCCAGACCAGCAGAAGACACACAACAGCTGCATTCAGTGCAACTGGACTCAAATCCACACTAAGGCTACACGCCTTAAAGGGCCTGAAGGCCGTGTGGAGTGGACTGAACCTGCCCAAAGTTGTTGGTGTATCCTCGAACTTTCCTGGCACATAGTCACGCCGGATCAAGACAATCTCAGCATAATTTTACACTTCACTGACTTCAACTTCAAATGGTACGAACGTCTTGAAGTGCATGCTGGGGATCGTCACACTGAGGATAAGCTGCTGTTTCGTCATCCTGATCTGACCACTGCTGTTCTGCTTTTGCCTCATGGTGACATAACTGTATGGGTCAGAACCATGCCTTGGCCTTTCTTCACTGTAGAGAATGCTCCGTCCAGTTTCAGCCTCAATTACTCCACCCATCCTCTACATCTCCTGCCCACAGCTTTAGCACAACCACACATGGCGTTCAGACATGTGGCTCCTGTAGTTGCTGAGGATGCTCTGTATGACTGTTCCTTTGCCAGTATCCTGCCTATATCCTGTGTGACAAGGTGCAGCAGTGTATAGGTGGAGAGGATGAACTGCTGACTGTCCCTACAGGTCAGTGTCTTGTGGTTATCCCTGGTTTCTCCACCATGGTCGTTGTCTTCAAGTCGTCATCACATCCACAAAGGACATGTCTCAACCTTGCGAGCAGCAGTCTGGTGGTAAATTAGCAGTCCTACCAGCACCAGCAGAACCCAAGTTGTTGGCTCAAGTGATTGCACGTACTGGTATCCCAGCCATGTGCCTTGCTGTTGATCTAACCTATAAACGCATATTCAGCAAATCTCTACAGATGGAGTCACAGTATCGACACATATGGCAATGGGGACAAGGTATCATGAACCATGGGGATCTGCCACAGCGAGACATACCGTTAGACTCCAAGTTTGCTCTGTTCTTTTCACATGGAAAGGTATCAGTCAGAACCTTTTACGGATCAGAATGTAGCCACAACACTACAGTGGCTGGTTTTCTCTGTATGAAGAACCATGACAACTCCACTGACCTAGAAGTAAACAGTCCACGATCTGAGAGACTTCGTGTTCATTCTGGGACCACATACAATGACAACGACATAGCTCTGCCTCAAATGGTTAGGTTTAAGAATTGCACAGATGGTTCTTTTGTGCTCCGGTTTCAGAAGTGTCCCCAGAACAAAGAGGAATTGCCCTGGTCTCCCAATAACTTCAAGCTGTTTAACTGCATGCTGGGGAGTCAAGTTCACTATGCCTTGGTATGTGACGGACACAGTGACTGTGAAGATGGCAGTGATGAGATAGGCTGTGACATTCCCACTGATATCTCTATACTTCAGTCCTACCATGTCTGCGCCAATGGACAACTCATCCCATTTACCAAAAAGTGAGTATGAATGGCGACAATATACAATATTGTGATATATTTCTGCATTTAATTGAATTTGAGCTTCATCATTTCTGAAACTCCTTTAATAGATACAATCGCCCAGCAAGAATACCTAGGTGGTGGTATCGCCATCCTCTACAACGACTCACTCCATTCCCGCCTATCTTTCTCGCAGTCTCTGCCTTTCTCCCATCCTTCTTTCGAGCACGTTGAAGTATCCTTCCAATCCACCCCTCACCCCATCACCTTCTCCTGTGTCTATCGACCTCCACCTAGCTCTGCCAACAAGCTCACCACATCCATGTTTCTCTCTGACTTTGATCAACTTCTTGATTACTACTGCCTCTTACCTGGAAATCTCATCATTCTAGGTGACATCAATGTCCACTACGACAACACTCACCGTTATGACACAAGACATATCATCAACTCTCTGACCAATCACAATATGACACAACATATTTCTGAACCAACCCATAAAAAAGGTCACATTCTTGACTGGATCATTTCTCTTGATCACCACAATTCAGCTACTGACAACTGCCTAGTTCTTTTTACCCATCTAACTTCAGCCCTTCCATCTGACCACTCTGCAATTCTCTGTTCTCTTGACATTTCTCCTCCTTCCCGTACCACGCGCACAGTGACTCGACGTCATCTCAAATCTATTGACCTCTCCACATTTTCATCTGATGCCTCCCGCCTCCTTTCTGAAAAGTCACATAACCTTGAAGATGAATTCTATACTACTCTCCACCATCTTCTGGACACTCATGCTCCAGCCACAACCCGTCTTTTACCTGACCGACCCCCTACCCCCTGGCTCACTCATGAGATTGCCTGTGCAAAACGTGCCCGCCGCAGAGCAGAGCGCCGCTGGCGCAAATCCAAACTCACTGTACATAGGCAACTTTTCCAAGCCTCTAAAACAAAAGTATCCACCCTCTTGCATCTGCAAAAACAAGCTATTTCCAAACCAAAATCCTGAATGCCTCTTCTTCAAGAGAACTCTTTACAACCATGAATCATCTCCTTGGCACACGAAAAGATTTACCTCTCCCAACAAAACACACAAATGAAGAACTCCCATCTGTATTCTCCAACTATTTCACCACCAAAATACAAACTCTTCGTGACAGGCTTGACAGGACACCCTGTCAACCATGCCCACCTGACCCTTCCTTCTCTGGCACACCTCTTACTACTTTTACCCCAGTCTCACAAGAAGAAATTCTCAACACAATCAGATCCATGTCGTTCAAAACCTGCGAACTGGATCCTCTTCCAGGTTCTCTCTACTCTGACTGTCTCCCTACTATCCTCCCATTCATCACTGACATCATCAACACTTCTCTTCAAACTGGAACTGTCCCAGATTCTTTCAGTCTGCTATTGTTCACCCTCTCCTCAAGAAATACAATTTAGACCCAAATGAACTGAAACATTACCGGCCTATCTCTAATCTCTCTTTCTTGTCAAAACTCATGAAAAAGTTGTCCTCAACCAGCTGAACTCTCACCTGTCTGCCAACAATCTCCCAATCCTTTCCAGTCAGTCTACCGCCAGTGCCATAGCACTGAAACTGCCCTGCTACACATCTCAACAATCTCCTCCTTGCAACTGATACTGGCAAAGTCTCTCTACTCACACTCCTTGATCTGTCTGCATCCTTCGATACCATTGACCATGGTATTCTCCTTTCTAGACTTCATCATACTTTTGGCATCTCTGACATTGCTCTCTCCTGGTTCACTTCATATCTATCAAACAGAAAACAAACTGTTCTCATTAATGGCACTTACATGTACTCTCAACCTGCATACCTGACCTGTGGTGTTCCACAAGGATCTGTCCTTGGCCCTGTTCTTTTCACTCTTTACACCTCCCCCTGTCCACCATCATCAACTCCCACTCTATAAAACACCACTTCTATGCTGATGACACCCAACTTCTAGACAGTGACGCACCAGACAATATACAGCGCCTCTTACTCGCACCACTGAGTGTTACTCGGACATTAAGAACTGGATGACGTTCAACAAACTTCAGCTTAATGATGACAAGACAGAAGCTATCCTCATTGGCACCTGTCAGAAACTTTCTCAGCTGCCTCCTCTTTCTCTCCCATTATGTAACACATCAGTCCCAATTTCTGATTCAGCTAAAAACCTTGGTGTCTGCATTGACTCTACCCTCTCCATGAACAACTTTGTTTCTCAAACTGCCAGATCTTGCTACTATCACCTCCATCGTATAAGCCTGATCAGGAAGTATCTCTCTGTCGAAACAACTGCAAAACTCGTTCTCTCCTTCATAATGTCTCGCACTGACTATTGCAATTCACTCCTGTCTGGTCTTCCTGCCTCCACCATTCACATCCTGCAGCGCATTCAAAACAATGCTGCACGCCTTGTACTCAAAAAGAAAAAAGCTGACCACATATCTCCTCTCCTGGCACAACTTCACTGGCTCCCTGTATCAAAGCGCATACAGTACAAACTAGACACCATGTGCTACAAAAGCCTCAATAACGCAGCCCCCGATTACCTGTCAAGCCTACTTGAGATCTATGTTCCCTCACGTACCCTCCGCTCTGCTCGATCCTCTGACTTTTCGCTTTCCACACACTATGCTCAATACCTATGGTCCACGAGCCTTCTCTGTTTCTGGTCCACTTTCACTGGAACAAACTTCCTCTCTCAGTCCGTCAGCAACCTACTTTTGTCTTCTTCAATCCGCTCTAAAACCCACCTTTTCTCCTCTGCATAAAATCCTGACCTCACTCAATCCCCTCTGCAGCCTGTCTCCACTCGGAGGGGAATCACATTGTAATATATAATTGTATATAGTATGCTCTCTATAATTTTCCATTTGCTTTTATTCTTTCTCCCCACTTATAGCCGTGTGCGTGTGCGTGTGCGTGTGCGTGTATGTGTGTGTGTGTGTGTGGCGTGCGTGCGTGCGTGCGTGCGTGTGTGTGCGTGCGTGCGTGTGTGTCTGTTTTAGCGCTTAGATTTGATTTTATCAAGATTTTGCGCTATATAAAATATTGTATATTATTATTATTATTATACCTACCATGATGAGACAGCATAACCTTTGAATTCTATTATTTAGTTTCAGTTTCTCAAGATGACGTCTCTGAGTTCGGAATGAATTCCATATGCACTGTCTCACAGGTGCCTGTGATGAAGAAAATCCAGAATGACAACAGCAGCTGGCCAGGTCCTGAGTCCTACCTTAATAGTTCCATAACCAAAAGCTGACCTCAACTTTTCCTGGGGCCAGCACCATGAGGGCGGCGCCCATCCCTTCTCCCTTGCTTCAAATTCAAATTCATATTCACATTTTTTTACCAAGATTCAGAAAGGCAAGAAGGTTAATTGGTCTTCAAGGGTTGGGACATGGGAAATCAACCTATTTCTCCAATGTTTTATACCAAGGTAGCCAAGAAATGCGCTGCTTTTCATAATTTTCAACTGCTGTGTGATCTTTAGAGTGCACAGCCAGAAGGCACACGAGTCCATCTCGTTTTTCGTCCCCTTCCGAAAGGACTAGACGTTCAGTTCAATTTTCCAGTCAAACTGAGGAGAAAAGTCGAAGCTTTTATGGGGAGCGAACATTGGAACATTGAGTTTAGTTATTGGCAGGCGAAAATCTGAACCATTCTGCCACTCTTCTCTCTGTACAGAGAGCTTGCTGCAGTAACCCAGCCACAGAGAGTCCACTGGTTCGCTTTAGAAACGTTTACAAGCTGACTGAAATCCGTTAATAACAATGTGGACACGAGAGAAGTGACAGTTATAAATCACTGTGTCTGGCAACTCGCTCCACGTGGAAGCGTCGCCATTGCACAGGAGACACGAACTCGACTGTGGTCATACAGAAGAGAGAGAAGAAAAGCTGCGGCAGCAACAACCCAGCCACAGCTATCAGCCTTCATGTGTGTCAGCTCTGGCAAGGACTGCCACACAAGAATGTTTGTTAAGTTACAGCTGATGCCCTTCCACATCCAACCCATTCCTCAACCAGGTGTATAATTTGTTTAATTAGACAGACGTAGCTATCATTGATTGCACTGTTGAAGCATTCACCCCTCTCTCTCTGTCATTCTCTCTCTCTCTCTCTTTCTCTCTCTCTGTCGTTCTCTCTCTCTCTCGCTCTTGCTCTTTCTCTCTCTCTGTCTCTCTGTCTGTGTGTCTCTATGTCTCTCTCTGTCTGACTCTGTCTTTGTCTGTCTGTCTGTCTCAGTCTCTGTCTGTCTGTCTGTGCCACCCAAGCTAGAGCAGTAGTAGACACCATAGCAACACAAGCATTGACTGACACCACAGTATTGGAGTTAGTGAATGACACCGCAACAACACAAGCGATAATCGATTCCCCACAAACGGAAACAACGTGTGACAGTAGAACGTAAGCAGTGGATGACACTACAACACCAGCAGTGCATGGCACAACAGCAACAGAAAATCAAGATTACAATACAACAGCAGAAGCAGTGGATGACACAAGAACTCTCTAGACAGAAGATGACATCAAGTCTTCAGAAACAATGTGTGATCCTGCAAATACACAACAAGCATACTATTACACTCATTCATTTAGACGAATTTATACAGAATAGCTTGTTGTGTTGTGATTCAGACCTTTAATTGTTTATTTATTTACTTTATATGTATGTTCCTTTTTTGAAGGAAAGATACACAGAGACACATGTAATTTACATGTAACCAAGATCATTCCAGCGGAAGGCTGATAAAATACCAGTATAAATTATATTCTAGGTAAAACATAGTCTAGGTAGGGCTCAGGACCTGGCCAGCTCATGGGTTTATGTGCAGGCTTAAGGGTTGTGCCATATTCACCTACACATGGCACCTGTGACGTTAGTGCATATGGAATTCGTTCCAAGCGCGGATTCGTCATCTTGAGAAACTGAAACTGAAACTTACACTCATTCAAACAGCACGTTGTGTATGGCTCTGTCTGTCTGATCAGACAACAGATGTACCTGACTGAAGGATCAGCTGAGTGTGGAACAGCGTCGGCTGCTGTGGTTGAAGAAGGTGATTCGTGATTGGCAGTCCCAGTCTTGGGCACAGCTGACACAAATGAAGATCTGCACCCTGTCCACCAGCATCCCACACTGTAAACTATGCTAGCAAAACAAAAACTTAACCCTTTGACTCCCTCACCCTATCCACAAGCTCCCTGCAGGAAGCTGGTGAATAGAGTGAAGGTGTCATAGGGTTAAGTTTTTGCAGTTGATAAATAGGGTGCAGGAGTCAAAAGGTTAATGGCTGTGGCTGAGTGGTTGCTGTGGCAGCTCTCTGTCTGTCTGTCTCTCTCTCTCCCTGTTGTCCGAACAGTCAAGTTAGTCGTTTTTCCTCTACAATGGCGATGTCTGCACGTACAGCATGTGGCCAGACACAGTAATTTGCTGCTGTCTCTCTTCCTCATTGATATCAGCAGTGTCCTGTAAATCAATTCAAAAATCGCGCGGGTCGTAAGTATGACTGGACAATTTCTGTTACGAGAGGGATGCTTTTCCTTTCTGTGTGCTCATTCTTTTGTCCTACTCCCCTCCTGCCCTCCCCACTCCTGGTCTCTGAGTGTTTTGTACCCATCAGGTTTTTTTAATCATTGCTAGTGAATGCTTTGTTGAATGACGAGAGTGCGCACTTTGATCTGATTTATATGTATCAAAATCTGGAGCTGTATAAACATCATTGATGATGTTGACAATTATGATGATGATGATGATGCTGATTATCATTATCATTATCATTACTTTCATTATCATAACTTAAGGTCACATTTGCAAACCCCCACACAGTGCAGCTTGTTCTCTCTGTGGGCCGGGATCCCGCAGCAAGCTGTCTGTTCAGGATAACTGTATGGATGTGGCAGATATGGCCAGGCCAATGCAGTCATCGTTATGTGAAGAGAACATACATGCTCAGCATGCTGACCTGGATCAGGACGTCCTTGTTTGGTTTCAGTTTCAGTTTCTCAAGATGATGTCTCCGCGCTCGGAAAGAACGTCACAGGTGCCATGTGTATGGCGATCATGGCACAAGCCTTAAGTCTGCACATAAACCCCGAGCTGGGAAAGCCTTAAAGACACAACAGGAGTATATAAGGCGGGAGGCTGCAGCGAAGTCACTTGAATTCAAACCGTCGGCGAGGTAACACACGCTGTCTGCTCTCAATTAAACGCAGATTACTCGAACTAGAGGGAATCTACATCGCTCATTTTTGGCACAGACTTAATTATCAAGCATTGCTTTTAGTTAGTTATAATCTTTGTAACAAAAAGTGTGGTTGTGTGCTTTTATTTGGAAAATAAAATCCGAATCGAAGGTATAGGGGCGGAGCTACGGTAACTTGATTGGCACATCCACCGAAAATAGAAAAGCACGTGGAAGGAAATTGCAAAGCAAAACAGTCATGCTGCCTGAACACACACACACACACACACACACACACACACACACACACACACACACATCTGAGGAGTAAATAAAAGCAACACTGACCTCTGGTGATAACAGCCTTTACCGAAGTCTGGTTTATCGATAGGGCTGGGGATTCAAATTTCACACCAGCAACAGCACACACAGTCTGACATGATTTCACAAACTCAGCACTACCACTACTACACTTTTGTCAAACAATACCATATACTGATTTCTTTGATAAATAAACTGGATATAGCCTAGAGCCTGACTGTTAAAACATGATCATATCCACTGCCAGTCCAATGCTGAGGATTTAGGCTTCTGTAAAGCATCACGGCTCCAAAACAAAAGGCAGCTGTTCTGTCTGGCTAGCCCTCTCTCTGTATATCTACTGATATCAACACTGAAACTCACTGGTACCAGATGTGAGAACGTCTGTAGGCCTAATGTACATACTGCCCTGTAAAATCCTACACCTGCCAAATGTGAAAAAGCCCAACAGGATAAAAGGACGACATGAAGTGGGTCTAGAAGCATCGGGCGTAACTGTGATGATGTGTCAAGATATGTCAGTGACATAGACCTGCTGTCATCAACCTAGTCACATAGTCACTAGTGTCAGCAAAGAGTATAGTACCTACGGTGTCAGTACAACACACAGTCACATGAGATAGTACTATATCACGTGCACGCTGCCATTCCAGCCACGATTACATTTATCCAACTAGTTCTTTCTCTTCTATGTTTATATCCAACACTGTGAGAACTACAACGATTTATTTCATTTAATACAACACAAAATAAGCACACATCTACATTCTCTGCAAGAAAGTTTGAGCGCGTTAACATAGGCCTAACTGGCGGCAGAAGACAGACGGCGACCTTGCAGCTTCACTTCCTGCGGTTGTTTTTCTTTCCCGCCGTGAGAGGCTGTGCAGGGGATAAACAATGCGTTTAGTGTCAAGTGAGTCTAATACTTTCCTCTTTGCAAGTCTTTCTCAGTGGAATGTGCCCCCTGTGGGGCCTCCTATATCGCGTGGTAACCGAGTTGTTTGACCAGGAAACCCTGCCTTCCCGCGCGTACCGTCTCCCCCCATCTCTCTTAGAATTTTGCAGGATAATTAATCATCAGAATTTCAAGTAGTTTGCCGCTTTGAGTTAGCATCACGAGTTTTTCGACGTATATATGAAATGGAAAATACAATTAATCAATCGATGAACATCACAAGCATAGTAGCAGAAACGAGAGGACACCAGAAGCAACTAATTTTTTTCATTGCGTTACTTCACACACACACACACACACACACACACACAGACGGGGGGGGGGGGGGTTGAGATTAGGACTGTGTGGGGGCAAAGTAGAAGGGCAGCTGCTGGAGAGAGGGGCATGGCCAGACAGTTTACAGTAGAAACACACAACTTCATAACCAAATGGCTGTATGGGACTGGGGTAATAGTAGTGCGTGTTGTGAGGACCGCTAAAAACTTGTAAAATGTACGGGACAGTGCCTTGGGTCAGGGGTTGGTAGTACCAGAGAAACTGCACTGGGCTGGTGAGTGCAGGGTGGGGGTGAGGCAGAAGAAAAGCTGCTTCTAGCACACAGTTTTTGTTTACAGCTGCCGACCACGTGCACTGCCTTATTTAGAAAAGCCACGCCTACACTCAATGCGCATGCGTCCCGATCCATTGGATCGGATGTTAGGCCTTTAAGCTTGCACATAAACCCTTGTTTAGCACACTGTCAGTCCAGAAAATGCCCAGGATCCACAGCATAAGGATGCACGTGAAAAGCTATTGAGACGGTAATCCTTGGTGCATATAGGTTGTCCCACTTTTGTTTCCACAGACAAGGGTACACAGTATGCAGGCTCTGTCTACTCCAGTCTTGGTGGCTTTAGTGAGCTTTTTATTCTCCCACACTCTCTGGACAGCTTTGCCTTGGCCACGGTATGCAGCTTGCCCTATCCGCCTGTCGTGTTCTGGGTCAAAGGATAGATTGTTGGAGAGTGTTGATCCTAGGTAGGTGAATTCATTTATCTTTTGCAGTGTTTGATCATGGATGCTGATGTTGGTGTCTTTGCTGATGATCTGGTCCATGATTATCATTTCCTTCATGGTGACGATGAGGCCAAGCTCTTGGCGTGCATGCACTAGGGAGCTGGTTAGTCTCTGGACACCAGGCTGTGTGTGGGATGTCAAGGTGGCATCATCAGCTAAAGATATGTCCTGACACACTGTGGTCTTCGATTTGGAGATCTTGCTATTGGATCTAGTGTGTCGACATGCTCCGTCCTCAGAGCATACAACAATAAAAAGGAGAGGGAGATCCCAAAGGTGCAACTATGCGTCATTTCACTTTGAATGAAGAATGGCTCTGATTATGATCCGTCAAACTGCACAATCCTTTGCATGCCATAATAATAATAATAATAATTACAATATTTATATAGCGCAAAATCTCGATAAAAATCAAATCTAAGCGCTGAACATACACTTACGCACGCGCGCACACACACGCACACACACACTTAGACATGGCTATAAATGGGGAAAAAGAATAAAAGCAATGGAAAATTATAGAGAGCATATTATATACAAATATATATTACAATGCGATTCCCCTCCGAGTGGAGACAGGCTACAGAGGGGGGTTGAGTGAGGTCAGGATTTTATGCAGAGGAGAAAAGGTGAGTTTTGAGAGCTGACTTGAAGGAGACAAAAGTAGGTTGCTGACGGACAGAGAGAGGAAGTTCGTTCCAGGAAAGTGGACCAGAAACAGAGAAGGCTCGTGGACCATAGGTATTGAGCTTGGTGCGTGGAAAGCGAAAAGTCAGAGGATTGGAGGCAGAGCGGAGGGTACGTAAGGGAACATAGATCTCAAGTAGGCTTGACAGGTAATCGGGGGCTGCGTTATTGAGGCTTTTGTAGCACATGGTGTCTAGTTTGTACTGTATGCGCTTTGATACAGGGAGCCAGTGAAGTTGTGCCAGGAGAGGAGATATGTGGTCAGCTTTTTTCTTTTTGAGTACAAGGCGTGCAGCATTGTTTTGAATGCGCTGTAGGATGTGAATGGTGGAGGCAGGAAGACCAGACAGGAGTGAATTGCAATAGTCAGTGCGAGACATTATGAAGGAGAGAACGAGTTTTCCAGTTGTTTCCACAGGGAGATACTTCCTGATCAAGCTTTTACGATGGAGGGATAGTAGCAAGATCTGGCAGTTTGAGAAACAAAGTTGTTTATGGAGAGGGTAGAGTCAATGCAGACACCAAGGTTTTTAACTGAATCAGAAATTGGGACTGATGTGTTACATAATGGGAGAGAAAGAGGAGGCAGCTGAGAAAGTTTCTGACGGGTGCCAATGAGGATAGCTTCTGTCTTGTTGTCATTAAGCTGAAGTTTGTTGAACGTCATCCAGTTCTTAATGTCCGAGTAACACTCAGTGGTGCGAGTCAAGAGGCGCTGTATATTGTCTGGTGTGTCACTGTGTAGAAGTTGGGTGTCATCAGCATAGAAGTGGTGTTTTATAGAGTGTGAGTTGATGATGGTGGACAGAGGGGAGGTGTAAAGAGTGAAAAGAACAGGGCCAAGGACAGATCCTTGTGGAACAGCACAGGTCAGGCATGCAGGTTGAGAGTAAGTGCCATTAATGAGAACAGTTTGTTTTCTGTTTGACAGATATGAAGTGAAAAAGGAGAGAGCAATGTCAGAGATGCCAAAAGTATGATGAAGTCTAGAAAGGAGAATACCATGATCAATGGTATCAAAGGCTGCAGACAGATCAAGGAGTGTGAGGAGAGAGACTTTGCCAGTATCAGTTGCAAGGAGGAGATTGTTGAGAATGTGTAGCAGGGCAGTTTCAGTGCTATGGCACTGGCAGTAGGCTGACTGGAAAGGATTGAGAAGATTGTTGGCAGACAGGTGAGAGTTCAACTGGTTGAGGACAACTTTTTCGATGAGTTTTGACAAGAAAGAGAGATTAGAGATAGGCCGGTAATTTTTCAGTTCATTGGGTCTAAATTGTATTTCTTGAGGAGAGGGTGAACAATAGCAGACTTGAAAGAATCTGGGACAGTTCCAGTTTGAAGAGAAGTGTTGATGATGTCAGTGATGAATGGGAGGAGAGTAGGGAGACAGTCAGAGTAGAGAGAACCTGGAAGAGGATCCAGTTCGCAGGTTTTGAACGACATGGATCTGATTGTGTTGAGAATTTCTTCTTGTGAGACTGGGGTAAAAGTAGTAAGATGTGTGCCAGAGAAGGAAGGGTCAGGTGGGCATGGTTGACAGGGTGTCCTGTCAAGCCTGTCACGAAGAGTTTGTATTTTGGTGGTGAAATACTTGGAGAATACAGATGGGAGTTCTTCATTTGTGTGTTTTGTTGGGAGAGGTAAATCTTTTCGTGTGCCAAGGAGATGATTCATGGTTGTAAAGAGTTCTCTTGAAGAAGAGGCATTCAGGATTTTGGTTTGGAAATAGCTTGTTTTTGCAGATGCAATGAGGGTGGATACTTTTGTTTTAGAGGCTTGGAAAAGTTGCCTATGTACAGTGAGTTTGGATTTGCGCCAGCGGCGCTCTGATCTGCGGCGGGCACGTTTTGCACAGGCAATCTCATGAGTGAGCCAGGGGGTAGGGGGGCGGTCAGGTAAAAGACGAGTTGTGGCTGGAGCATGAGTGTCCAGAAGATGGTGGAGAGTAGTATAGAATTCATCGGCAAGGTTGTGTGACTTTTCAGAAAGGAGGCGGGAGGCATCAGATGAAAATGTGGAGGGTCAATAGATTTGAGATTGCGTCGAGTCACTGTGCGCGTGGTACGGGAAGGAGGAGAAATGTCAAGAGAACAGAGAATTGCAGAGTGGTCAGATGGAAGGGCTGAAGTTAGACGGGTAGAAAGAACTAGGCAGTTGTCAGTAGCTGAATTGTGGTGATCACGAGAAATGATCCAGTCAAGAATGTGACCTTTTTTATGAGTTAGTTCAGAAATATGTTGTGTCATATTGTGATTGGACAGAGAGTTGATGATATGTCTTGTGTCATAACGGTGAGTGTTGTCGTAGTGGTCATTGATGTCACCTAGAATGATGAGATTTCCAGGTAAGAGGCAGTAGTAATCAATTAGTTGGTCAAAGTCAGAGAGAAACATGGATGTGGTGAGCTTGTTGGCAGAGCTAGGTGGAGGTCGATAGACACAGGAGAAGGTGATGGGGTGAGGGGTGGATTGGAAGGATACTTCAACGTGCTCAAAAGAAGGATGGGAGAAAGGCAGAGACTGCGAAAAAGATAGGCGGGAATGGAGTGAGTCGTTGTAGAGGATGGCGATACCACCACCTCGGGATGGGCGATGGAAAGAAGCAAGCCTATATCCACTCGGAGTGAGACTCGCATGTATGGGTTCGTGACCAAGGGGGTTAAGCCAAGTTTCGGAGATAAATACAATGTCAATATGCTCGTCTGTGATGAAGTCAGCAATGACATCGGCTTTGCCGTCTTTGCACACTGACTGAGCATTAAACAGACATAATTTCAATTTATCACAGTCACATGGCAGTGGCAGAGGTGGAGATGAAGGCGGTACCGACGAGACAGAAGATGAAGGCAGCACCAGCGGGACAGAAGATGAAGGCTGTACTGACGGGACAGAAGATGAAGGCAGCACCAGCGGGACAGAAGATGAAGGCAGCACCAGCGGGACAGAAGATGAAGGCAGCACCAGCGGGACAGAAGATGAAGGCAGCACCAGCGGGACAGAAGATGAAGGCAGCATCGACGAGACAGAAGATGAAGGCGGCACCAGCGGGATTGAAGATGAAGGCGACACCAGCAGGATTGAAGATGAAGGCGGCATCGACGAGACAGAAGATGAAGGTGGCATCGACGAGACAGAAGATGAAGGCGGCATCAACGAGACAGAAGATGAAGGCGGCACCAACGGGAGAGAAAGTGAAGGCGGCACCATCAGGACAGAAGGTGAAGGTGAAGATGACAGAGGAGAAGGCGAGGTCTGCAGCAGCAAGGTCGAGGGCAGGGGCAGTGGAGGGAGACTGGTTCAGCTGGAGGCAGGTTGTGCCAGAGACGGTGGAGACGTCCAGCACGACAGGATCGCGCAGTGCAGGGCTTACAACACAGCCCCAACTTGCGTATGCGTAGGTAACCGTCTCCACCGAGATAGCACTTGCTGTGTTTAAGAAGTGACAGTCCAATTTTTCTAATGCGGGACGCGTCCATTGTTGCAAGCCAGTCGGAAAAGGAAGATATTTGTGGGTTGGAAAGAGACGATGAGATTCGGCATCTTCAGTAGGCTGAGTTCGTCCTCTGTTGGAGGCAGATCCAGGCAAGGCGAGGTTACTGGCAAAGGCTGATTCAGTGATCATGTTTACAGTGGAATATAGGTTTTGGTAGTGTTTGGCCAACCTCCACATCTGCTTTGTATGATCTTTGTTCATTTTGTATTCCTTGAAATTCAGCAGAGCAATGTTGTCAGTGATGAGCCAAAAGGCTTTCTTCATCCCCTCACACATACCTTGAACATGGCCACCTTTGGTGAACAATTGCAAGCTCTGACAGAGGGTCTGTCAACAGTTGTTTGCACACGTATAACTCTTTGATGTTGTTTCTTGTTGTTCTCAGACCAGAGAGGGTTTTTTTGTTTCTTTCAGATGTACATAATTTTTTTAGTTGATTAGTGCTACTCTCTTGGCATCGATGACAGGTTCTGCATGTGTGATTATTTTTCATACAAAATTTACATTTGGTGGTTTGATACGATTTGCGTGTGTGACGTTTTTCTTTGATGTTGTTCAAAATACAGGAATAACATATCTGGTCTTAAAACAGTATATGTGTGATGGCTCATACAGGAATTACAAACGCCAGGGTTTTACACAAGCATTACATGTCCAATGGTTTTATACAGGAATTACATGTGTGACGGTGCCATAGACTGTCTGGACCAAAGTGACGAACGTCTGTGTACCACGTGTGCAGAAGGGACAGTCCTGTGCCCTAGTTTTGGCTGTCGACCTCCCAGTTATGCTGATTTCCTACATTGTGCCATTTCTGACACAGGTAGGTGTATACACCACACACACACACACACACACACACACACACACACACCACACACACACACACACACACACAACACACACACACACACTACACACATATATATATATATATATATATATACATATATATATATATAATGATGAATAGGAAGATGATGATAATGACGATGATTATGATGATGATGATGATGATGATAGTACTACTACTACTACTAGTAATAATAATTACAATAGCTGTACAGTTTGTCTATGAACACGTCTGTTGGGAAACAAAGTCCCCAAAGTTTACACGGCAGTATTCACATCTTGAGACACAGTGGTAAACAAAAGGTAAAACCACTGGAAGGCAGCAAGATGATACTCATAACTGACCCACCAAGAGCTCAATTTCTGGTGACAAAATTATAATATTCTTTTTCAAGGTTTTTTATATGACAGGAGATGGGGAAAATTTTCATGTTTTTGATTTTTGATAATTTATATTTTCATCTATTTCGAAGCAAACTGAATTCAGAAGACTATACATCGTCTTCCACTGCTCAAATGTTTAAAGAATACAGCTTTGTAATGTTCATATTCCATGTGTCGAGTTTGTTGCAGAGGGAGGTTGTTTGGTTTATCTATATGTTAAAGTTTGTAACAATATGAACAATGAATATGTGTTCTTGTTTTCCAGACAAAACAGAAACCGTGTTTAACACAGACACACGATTCCCAGACAGTAATGGTAAGTGCAATTTCAGGAATGCATTTGTAAACGGCATTCTATCTATAAAACATAATACCTATATGAATGCTAGCAATGAAAGTGATATTTGTTAAGTTTATCCAAATTTGATTCCATACCCGCATAGTTGAAAGAGCAAAACCTCTGTTTCTTAACATATTTTAACACAAAATTGTATATGTCGTAACTTTGGCATTTGGGAGATATACATTGCAAATTTTTGACCCCCCTACTGTAGAGTTATGGTCCCTGTTGTCATACATTTCATATCAGCCAATGAGAATTAAGGAGACTGGCGATTACGGATGGCTGGGAAATAACGTCGCTTCGACCTACTAGCCTGCCTATGGACACTTCTAGGTAATTCCTCCCAGCACACGGCAATCCGACATGGTGTCAAGAGTGGGATCCTCAAGCAAGACGCAAGAAGAAGCTAAATACAAGTTCATACAGACGTGGAAACGGGAATGAAAGGTCGGTGATGAATTTCTAACTGTCTAACAACAGTACAGATCGACGAAGCCGTTCGCCATTTGTTCACATTCAACGGACGTCTTGGATCTAGATCTAGATCTGGATTTTAGGTCGTTGTGATTTCTATCTGATTGTTTTACACGATTTTAGAAGAAGTTGAAAAGAAACATTTGATATGGCAAATCGACGGCAATACACGGCTAACGTTCCATTACCGTCGAAACTGAACGTTGAAAGTAACAATCTTGCGCAAAATTGGAAAAAATTCAGGCGACAGTTTGAAAACTACGCAATTGCAACTAGACTGAATAAAGAGGAAAACGAATTCCAATGTGCCATCTTTCTTGCTACAGTAGGCGAAGAAGCAATGGATATTTTTGATGGATTTCATTTTGAAGAAGAACATGACAAAAAGAAGTTGGAAGTGGTCAATCAGGCATTTGAAAATTTCTGTGTTGGAGAGACACACAAAGCTTACGAGTCCCACAAATTTCATATGCGCCGACAGAAACCAGATGAAACAATTGAAGCATTCATCACATCACTTCGTCAGCTTACAAAGTCATGTAACTTTGGAAATCCACAACTGGAAGATCGTCTAATCAGAGATCAGGTTGTTGTTGGGGTGAGAGAAGAAAGTCTCAGAGAAAAATTTCTTGAAGATAAGAAACTCACTCTAGACAAGTGCTTGACAATTGGCAGAGCATACGAAACGTCGAGGCAACAGTCACAGACTATCAGCACAGGACAGGAGGCACCGGACACACAAGTCAATAGACTGCACAAACTCAGTTCTAAGACTCAGTGGAAACGGCAAGACTTCAAAGGAAGCAAAAACAAAAAGTGCCAGTGTTGTGGGAAAAATCCTACTCATGAAAGAAAAGACTGTCCTGCAAAAGAAGCTGAATGTTACAAATGTTCCAAGAAAGGTCATTTTGCTACTATGTGCAAATCTAAGAGTAAGAGGACATCTGTCAATGCTGTGGAAGAACAGGAAGATGACTTTGTGTTAGGTTCAGTAGTGACTGAAAAAGAAACAACAAACTGCATTGGAACTGTTCAAGATGACATGTGGCATGCAACAATCACGACCATTGGCAAACCTGTGAAGTATAGAGTGGACGCTGGAGCGGATGTAACAGTTATACCAAAAAGATTTTTCAAGAAGAATTCACCGCTAATCAAGAAAACGGACAAAAAGCTGTTTGGTCCAGGACAAAATCCACTTAATGTGAAGGGAGTAGTTAGTGCAACACTCAACAGAAAACACTTCCACAGAACAGGATCTTTATGTTGTCACAGACTTGAAAGAACCTCTGTTAGGAAGACCTGCTATTGAAGCTCTAAGTTTGTTGGAGAGAGTGAATGAGGTACAACAAGAAGGGGATGTTAACAGTGTAAAAGAGGAAGTACAGAAAGAATTCCCAGAGTTATTTACAGGTCTCGTCAAAATTAAAAATGCCTACAAGATCACTCTAGATAAGGATGCAAAACCTTTCAAATTTTGCAGTACCTCGCCGCCTCCCAATTCCTATGAAGAAAAAGGTTGAAGATGAATTGAAAGAGATGGAAAAACAGGACATTATCAGACCTGTTACTGAACCTGCAGATTGGTGCGCTCCCATCGTTGCAGTTCCAAAGGCAAATGGGAAGATCAGACTTTGTGTGGACTTCACAAAACTCAACGAAAGCGTGCAAAGAGAAAACTTTCCTCTTCCTACTACTGATCAACTCCTGGCACAACTTTCTGGAGCCACTGTCTTCAGCAAATTAGATTGCAACAGTGGATTTTTTCAGGTTCCCTTGGATGAGGCATCTCAGAAACTGACAACCTTCATCACGCCATTTGGAAGGTTTTGCTTCAAAAGGCTGCCTTTCGGAATAAGTTCAGGACCTGAAGTCTTTCAAAGAGAAATGAGTCACATTCTCTCTGGCATACCAGGTGTCATCTGCGACATAGATAATGTTTTGATTAGTGGAAAGGACCGAGAAGAACATGACGCCGACTCCAAACAGTACTTCAAAGAATGAAAGCAGCAGGAGTGACTCTCAATGAAAAGTGTGTCTTCGCTGTTGACAGAGTCAAGTTTCTCGGGCATATCATTTCCAAAGAGGGAATCCAGATCGATCCAGAGAAAGCGATAGCCATTACCAAGCTACCAAGGCCTCAGAACGTAGCGGAAGTTCGCAGATTCCTTGGCATGGTCAACCACATTGGAAAGTTTGCACCAAACCTGGCTGAAACAACAAAACCTCTCAGAGATCTTTTAAAGAAAGAGACTTCTTGGATTTGGGATGAACCTCAGGAAAAAGCCTTTCAGACACTGAAAAAGCAACTGAGTACTACTCCAGTTCTGTGTCATTATAATCCTGAAAAGCCAACCAAGATCTCAGCTGATGCATCATCCTATGGCATGGGAGGAGTCCTACTACAAAAAGAAGGAACAGACTGGAAACCTGTCTTCTATACGTCAAGGTATCTTACTGAAACTGAACAAAGATATGCTCAAGTGGAGAAGGAGGCACTTGCAGTCACATGGTGCTGTGAACAATTTGAAGACTTTCTTGTTGGACTACCAAGTTTCACAATTGAAACTGACCACTAGCCGCTACTCGCTTTGTTGAAAACAAAGCTCTTGGATGAATTGACTCCACGCATTCAAAGATTCAGGATGAGAATGATGCGTTTTACATACAATATCATTCATGTTCCAGGGAAACGTCTTGCAACTGTAGATACTTTGTCTCGGAGTCCTGTCTGTGTTCCTGCTGAACAGGATCACTTTATGGAGTTTGAGACACAGTTGTCAGTCAAAACAATCATGGAGGGATTCCCTGCAAGTAGCACAAAACTTCAGGAGATCAGAGAGAAACAGGATCAAGATGAGATCTGCTGCCAAGTAAAAAACTACTGCCAGTCATCGTGGCCAGAAAAAGCTAGAAGTGACCCGGCATTGAAACCGTACTGGACTGTACGAAATGAACTGATAGTAGAAGATGGACTTTTGCTATTTCAAACTCGTCTAGTTATTCCTGAAGTACTTCAAAAAGATATTCTGGCACGTATCCATGAAAGACACCAAGGCATAGTCAAATGTAGAGCGTTTGTCAGAAGCTGTGTGTGGTGGCCGAAACTTTCTCAGCAAATAGAAAGCATGATCAAAGATTGCAAAGTTTGTGAGAAAGAAAGAAAACTGCATCCTGAGCCACTACAACCAACAAAGACACCAGACTTTCCATGGCAGAGAGTGGGGATTGATCTTTTTGAATGGAAAAATCACCCTTACTTGTTGATAGTAGACTATTATTCTCGGTGGATTGAAATTGCACACCTGAGACAAACCACATCATCTGCTGTCATCGAGCACATCAAGTCAGTATTTGCTCGTCATGGAATTCCTGAAACATTAGTGTCGGACAATGGACCTCAGTTCAGCTCTTGGGATTTTGTACAATTTGCAAAGTCATATGGTTTCACTCACCTTAAAAGCAGTCCACTGCATCCACAAGGGAATGGAGAAGCTGAAAGAGCTGTCAAAACCACCAAAATGCTGTTGAACAAGGCAGAGGGTGCATACATAGCTCTTCTGAATTATCGTTCGACACCACTTCAGCATAGATTATCGCCAGCAGAACTACTGATGGGAAGAAAACTTCGAACAAGACTTCCAACTCTTCCAAAACAACATATACCTGAAGGAAGCAATGTAAAGAAGTTCCAGGAGACAGACATGAAACTGAAAAGAAAGCAAAAACAAGATTTCGACCGGCGACACTGAGCAAGACCTCAGCCAGAACTGAGAAAAGGAGATGCTGTATGGATCAAAACTCCAAAAGACACGAAGCTGTGATAGTGAGCCAGTCACCTTCATCATCATCTCAGCATGGTAGATCCTACAACCTACAAACAAAAACGGGGATCCAGAGAAGAAACCGTTATCACCTAAGAAACAGAAACAGTAGCCAGCAGCTCAACAAACCGTCGTCTCCACCCAAGGCAACATCTACTCTTACGGAACAGCAGTGTCAACAATGGGAACACTGTAGGACTTCTGAATTTCAAGATAAAGAAAGCTGCACGTCTTCTGAAGACCAGGTTGATGTTCACATTGAAACCAGTGCTCAAGAGACAACACAACCAAACACAAACATTAGTTCAACACCAACCAAAGTTACTAAAAGTGGTCGACGTGTTAAGGTTCCACAAAAACTCAATTTGTAAAGTTCAAGAATTGAACAAAGACTGAAAGAGTTCCTATTAGTTGAGTTTCAAGAGTTAGTTCTTTTAGATGTTTGAGTTTTTGAGCAGAAAAGTTTAATGAGTTCAAAATGGACATGAGCACATGTGACAGTTTTGTTGTTGTTGACATTTAGCCTGAGTAAAGGGGATGTAGAGTTATGGTCCCTGTTGTCATACATTTCATATCAGCCAATGAGAATTGAGGAGACTGGCGATTACGGATGGCTGGGAAATAACGTCGCTTCGACCTACTAGCCTGCCTATGGACACTTCTAGGTAATTCCTCCCAGCACACGGCAATCCGACACCTACTTTTCTTTCATGTAATAGCTTTTAAATTATGTGATGATGATAGACTTTCCAGTCGGTTCAACAGATCAATAGGCATATTGGTCCGCAATGCCTGGTGTAGACCTTCAAGTAGGATATGTGATTAACCCTTTGACTACCACTTGACGAAGCAGCGGGCAATTTGTAGTCTTTTTTCTATTTGTTTTGTATTTGGTGGATTCTTATATATATATATTATATATATATATATATATATATATATATATATATATGTATATATATGTATATATATATATGTATACATAATATATATATCATATATATATATGTGTGTGTGTGTGGTGTGTTGTGTGTGTGTGTGTGTGTGTGTGTGTGTGTGTGTGTGTGTGTGTGTGTGTGTGTGTGTGTGTGTTTACAGCTGAAATGCCACCGTATCTGCAAAGGGTCCAGGCATAGACCTGGTGATCATATTACACTCCACCAGTACATTAACAGACCGTGACTACAGTTTTATCAAAACCCAACTGACAATGATGATAAGACACATGAAAAGGTCCAGCCTCAACGTACGTTTGGGCTTCATGTTGTTTGATTCACAAGCTCATGTGCATTTCCTGTTGAAAGATGTAAGCGACATCACTGAGAACGAAGTAACAAATTTCCCTTTGCTATCTTCTGGAGGAACTAACATAGCTGGGGCGCTCCGTGTAAGTTGTGTTTGTGACTCTCTCTCTGTGTCTCTTTCTCTGTCTCTCTGCCTGTCTGACTGTTTGGTTGTCTCATCTGTCTGTCTGGCTGATTCTCTCTCTCTCTCTCTCTCTCTCTCTCTCTCTCTCATCTCTCTGTCTGTCTATCTCTCTCATTCTTCTCTCTGTCACTCTCTGTATCTCTGTCTCTCTCTCATCTTCCTGTCTGTCTGTCTGTCTGTCTGTCTGACTGTCTGTCTCTCTCATCTATCTCTCACTCTCTGTCTATCTTTCTCTGTCTGTCTCATCTCTCTCTGTCTGTCTCAAGCATCTTGCAGAACATCGTTCAAAACTCTGATACTACAGAATAATCATTTCTATAGAATGAGGTGAATAGATAAGGGTATATCGATTAACGTCATAAGATGTTGCATTTAGAGGTTTTGAGGAAACACACACACACACACACACACACACACACACACACACACATATATTATATATATATATATATATATATATATATAAACACATATATATATATATATATTATTTTATATGTGTGTGTGTGTGTGTGTGTGTGACGGTTCAGAAAAACACACACACACAAACACACAAAAACACACACACACGCATACACACACATGCATGCACACACGCACGCACGCACACATACACACACTTAAATAACATAATTGGTCCCCAGTTTTTGTTGTTTATTGCTGTTGTTGTATTCATATCTTTTTGTGTAGAACCGCGTTCTTGATGTGTGCAAGTCCTGCTTCTTCCTTTTTGTACGGTTGATTGTTGTTTGTCAGTGTGTTTCTTTGTTTATTTTCATTATCAAACCTTATCACTGTTTTGTTCGTCTTGATACAGATGGTGTGTGTCTTTGTTTATTTTAATCATCAAACTCTTATCACTGTTTTGTTCGTCTTGATACAGATGGTGTGTGTCTTTGTTTATTTGCCATTATCAACTCTTATCACTGTTTTGTTCGTCTTGATACAGATGATGTGTGTCTTTGTTTATTTCCATTATCAACTCTTATCACTGTTTTGTTCGTCTTGATACAGTGATGTGTATCTTTGTTTATTTCCATTATCAACTCATCACTGTTTTGTTCGTCTTGATACAGATGGTGTGTGTCTTTGTTTATTTTCATTATCGAATCTTATCACTGTTTTGTTCATCTTGATAAGATGTGTGTGTGTCTTTGTTTGTCTTTGTTTATTTTCATTATCAACTCTTATCACTGTTTTGTCCATCTTGATAAGATGGCGAAAAAGGAAATGTTTTCTGAGCAAAATGGTAATCGCCGTGACGCAGCAAATATTATTCTTTTGATCACAACTGCAGTGTCTGATTCCAACTCTAGTGACGCCATCAAGGAGGCTGAAAAAGCTGTTCAGGGACAAGGTTGTATAATCTATCCGTCTGAGTGTCTGTCTCTCTGTCTGTCTATCTATCTGTCTGTCTGTGTGTCTGTGTGTAAGTGTCTGTCTATCTGTCTATCTATCTATCTACCTATCTATCTATCTATCTATCTACGAGCCGTATCTACTACTATCTATCTATCTATCTATCTATCTATCTATTATCTATCTATCTATCTGTGTATGTATGTAGTATGTGTGTATGTATGTATAGTATGTGTTATGTATATATGTATATTATGTATCTATCTACAAATACATACATAGATAGATAGACAGATATAGATATATGATTCCAGCTACAGATTATGTATATATCAATATCGTATTTATATGTGTGTATGTATATGAATATAACTATGTAAAATATATGATACATACCATTGTACATATATATATATAAAGAGAGAAATAGAGAGAGAGAGACAGATAGAGACAGAGAGAGACAGAGAGAGACAGAGAGAGACAGAGATCTGAAGTCCGAATGGTTCTATTTATTAGATCATGCATCTACATGAAAGAGAATGAACACACATTAAAGATTTACCATGAATACACGAAGGCATATAATCTCAATGGAATTTTGGCAATATTGGTAAAATGCATGACCTGGAAACCTTCATACATTTAAATAGAAATACCTTCGCAGATAGTAATGACAATAAAGAATCTGTAACATCATTCTTGCAATGTGCATTTCACAAGTTCCTTGGCCCATAGGATGAGTGAACTGCTTCCATGTCATGATGACCATATAAGCGCTTCACATTTCATACCCATTGTATGGACGGAAGATAGACATACACGAATTTGAACATGTCCCTGTCCTTCACAAATCAGGCAGGATTCCACACGAACGTGAAATAAACCAGTTCAGGGGCCACTTTAACTACACATATCAAGGTATCAAACACATAGTATACACACAGATACATTCAGTCACGCAGATACACAGATACACTAAGACTTAGGAACAGAGAAACAGGCACGCACACAACATACACATATGCATTCACACACACACACATACACACACACACACACACACACACACACACACACACACACACACACACACACACACAAACACACACACAACACACACACACATCACACCACACACACACACCACACCAACCCAACACACACACACACACACACACACACACACACACACACACCACACACACACAACACACACACACACACACACACACAAGGAAAACTGGCATATTCAGGCACTTCAGTCCTTTCCTCAAACGATAGCACCAGGAAAATGAAGAAGATGCTGCTAACTCCCCACTCAGACCAGTACACTGTATTTGTACTTTGGAATCCAGTCACCATTTGGACAGAAGCATTCAGTTATCAGAACAATTTTCTGCAGAGGCTACACCACAAAACTAATTGAACATCAAAAGATAGAGACAGAACATGTCAATGAAGCATTATGGTTCTGTTCTTTCTTCTCTGTTTTTCATTTGTCTTTATTTTTGGAGGGGAAATTTGAATTTGCTATGATAGTTAGGTGCAATATATTTTGTAAATCATTATACCATAGCATCCTTAATTATTTTATAATATTATTATCATCATCATCATTAATACTGCTACTACTACTACTATTATTAGTAGTACTTTTACTACTACTACATGTATATTAATATTATTTATTAGTATCATCATTTTCATCATCAGCGTCATCATCATCATCATCATCACCACCACCACCACCACCACCATTATCATCGTCATGAAGATGATGATGATCATCATCATTTCTGTTATCATTATGATTATGCTGCTGCTGCTGCTGATCATCATCATCATCATCACCATTATTATTGTTGTTGCTGTTATTGACATCATTGTTATTACTATTATTTTGAATAGCTGATGAGTATGATGATGGTTATGGTGATGATGATGATTGTTATTATTATTAGAAAGTAGTAGTATGGTTAACATCATTATTCTTACGACTGTTATTATTACATTATCATCATTATCATTATCATCATCATCATCTTAACAATAATGATGATGATGATGAAAATGATGATGATGATAAAATCATTACCGTTATTGTTAGAAAAGCGATCAGTGTGCTGATGGGCATTCATAGCTACAGGAAGTGATAGCAGGCGACAGCCACTGCCTTTATATTAGACATCAATTCACTCTTGAAAGTTTTTGAAACCTTTCTCAGATGCTGCAAATCATATCTGTTGTTATGACATGCACACTGTATAATAAAAAAGAATATGTTGAACATTCACGATCACATAATGCGCATTGAAACGTTGATACCATACGCGTGCAGGTATTCACATTCTGGCAGTGGGTGTGGGAGTCACAGACACACAGGAACTGCGGAACATTGTCAGCTGGCCCCCAAAGGAAAACTTGTTTGTCACCAGAAAGGCTCTAGGTGTTGGGCAGCCTCTGTACATGATTGCTTTTGCCTTGTTACCCTGTGAGTAGGCCTAACTAGTTCTGAGACAGTGAGAATGGTTGCTCTTTCTTTAAAGAAATTGTATTTTAGGTTATGTAGTTCTCCTTGAAAGAGTTGACTAATCGGTCTGTCTGCCTGTCTCTTTGTCTGTGTCTATTTCACACACACACACACACACACACACACACACACACACACACACACACACACACACACACACCCCACACACACACACACACACCACGCACGCACGCACCCACACACACGGAGGAAAACAAGAGCAAATGATATAGCCTTAATGCCCCAGTCAAATATGACTTGACAAAGTTTGAAGGAAAAACGACCCCCCCCCCCCCAAAAAAAAAAAAAAAAAGAAAGAAAAAAAAAGAAAAAGAAAAGGACAATAAAGAGGGGTATACAAATGATTTAAATCAATTTGTAGACAAACCCCTCGTAACATTAGATTTCCAATGGGACTGTATGTTCCCTCTCGAGCCCATGGTAGGTATTCAAAGGAACACTTTCTATAACATTGCAGAGAGGTTATATTCTCAAGCAAACTATTTGGACATTTTTATGTGCCTTGCCTCGATACATGTTTCGATGCATACGCAATGGACACGGTGCCACGCAAATCGCAGAAATCCGTAGGCCAAGAAGAATCAACCCTACAAAATAGTATCAATAAAAACAATGGGTTCCAATGTTGAAGTGTTAAAGATTTTTGTAAAATCAGGGAGAAAAAAGCAAACATTTTTTTTCCTCAAATTTAGTGATTGAAAGAACACCGCGAAAACCCTGTGTCTTTCCATGGATCAATATGAAAGTGCATGCTTCGAAGGGAGATCAACGTGTAAAACCGCGACAGAGTGGTCAATCCTGTCATGACCATAAGCATTCAGATCTAGACAAAATAGGTTTTAGTCTCGACACATGCTGCTCTAACATCTACCAGTTGGAGATGCCATTCACTACTATTTGGCTGTTACTAACTGAGTAACACAATAGCAGAGTGAATAAAAGCGTAATGTAACCTACGATTTTGTAGTCAAAATATGACTTGAACGAGTTTGAACGAGAAAAGAAAAGAATAACAAGAGCAACAGCAGCAGCAGCAGCAAAAACAACAGACACCCCAACCCCAAAAGCAAACAAACAAACACACACAAAACAAACAAATAAACAACAACAACAACAACAAACCCCCAACAACAACAAACTAATGGAAAAAGTACAAATAATTCCTCAAATCACTTGTAGACAGCATATTGGGGATACCAGGTTGTCTTAGGACCAAAAGTTTTCTGCCTAAGAAAGAAATGTAATGTTTCCAGTATGCTGTTAAGAACGAAATTCATATCTGTTTACGTTTTTTCCTTCACGTCAATTTATAATCATTCACCTGAATAATGCAAGGCCACTGTCAGTTCAAATAGTATAATGTATATAAGTATACATGTACTTATACATGAAAATATAACAAAATATTTCTTGATATTTGGAAATAACAGTGACGTTTCAATCGTCCCCTACGTAGTCTAAGTATTGTGGATTTCAAGTGTGTCTGTGATACAATTATCAGTACTATATGCTTACATACTTCTTTGATGATGGTGTGGTGATGCTGTTGCTCTCATTTTGCAAGGATATTGTGAACACAAGTGTACATTACTTTCCATGTGTTGTTTAAAGTAACGTGAATCGTTTGCATTTTGCTAATCAGAGCCAGGAGTGGAGACGGAGGATTTAAAGTCTGTTTTTCAAAGAGTTTCCTGAACAAAGGTTCGTGATATAATGTGTGGAAACTGTATTGCTACTTCTCCCTCTTGACTGTGGAATAATATATTTTCCAAAAACAAAAGTTGCATGATAACAACACGATTTCTTTTGTTGCAGTGGGAAAATTACCTCCTATTGTAGACAAAGCGAGAACTGGTAAGCAAAACATGATTAAAATAATCGAAATAGAAGACACACACACACACACACACACACACACACACACACACACACACACACACACACACACACACACACAACACACACATACACACACACACACACACACACACACACACACATACACACATACACACACATTTACACACACATACACCCCTCCACACACACACACTTTGATATTAGCACACTTGGATAGCATATATCAAGACACTGATGATAATGGTAACTTCGCTTGATCCAACAGACGAGAAGGCTTACAGTATTTGTCCTCTATCGCCTGGTGTGGGTCTTCATGTGGAATATCAGCCTGATCTTTAGGCAAATGTTCTTCCACAGGCACTGCATGGGAAGGAGTCTTCTGGTCTTCGGTTCTGCTTCTACCATCCCTGTTCTGTTAGATAACGGCACTGTTCATACGTGATTGTACCCTTCATGTGCCACTGTTGCCAGTTTACTTTGTTTGGGGCAAACGTCTTCCTAGTTGCCATGTTGCATGTCACATCCAATGAAAGTTATTGTTATTGTTGTTTAAAAGCCAGTACTTGGATGGGTGACCACCTGGTAACACCGGGTGCTGTTGGCAATTTTTATGCGGGCTAATTGGTAGTGCCATGGACTCGAGATCTGATATCTTGGGTTCAATCCCACCTCGCAGCATTTAAATCTGGCTTGCTCACTGCCATCTTATTGTTTTCATCATTCTGGTGATGTCAGTTTAATGTTTCATAGTTCCCTGCCCCCTTCCTCCCGGGTCCCGTTTCAAGACCTTGACAGCACACAGTGTTTTGTGCAGGGTCAGGAAGTCTGTCAGATAATCGCAGGCAGATTTGGGTGGAGCGCAGTGAATCCCTTTTGAACAAACTCCAAACTCCAAACTCCAAACCAGTGGTCATGGTGTCCTTGCTTCAGTTTTTCACACAGAAGAATCTCTGGAATACGGTTGTCTTCCAATGGACAATGTTTCCCACACAACGAAGCTGGCATTTGATGTTTAGACACACTGCACGTGGCATACCACACTTAGAACGGGAAGATTGGCATCATGCTACGCCTTGATGCAGATCCTGTGCAGACACCTTGTGTGGAGTCGGTCCTTCTGTTCAATATGCCATCAGTAAGTAGTACAAACCTAGCAGCAGAACAGCAGGACACTCAGAATTATTTCTCTGTCTACGGCTATCTTTGTGACTAGACTTATGCCAAGGCTTTCTGATTTTGGAGATGTACAGTTTCACCTTAGCATGATGAGATCCTTTGCGGCTTACTTCAGCTGCCCACATTGCTGAATTGGTCAACAGTCATGATTTCCTCATTGTTGATAATAATTGAAGGTGATGTTGCGTAAGAAGCCTGAGGTGGTGTTGGCCGAGATGAAACTTCTGTTTTGCTGAAACTGATTTTAAAATCAAAGTACTTACAGCTCACAGCAATTCAGAAAATGTTATGCCAGATTTCGTCTTGTGATGGTGAAGTCAGTGCGCAGTATTCTGCAAAGAGCAGGATGGTTTTGTCAACTTTTCTCTTGCCTTGGAGTGACTGCAGGTTGAAGAGAGGAACTGGATATACACCCCTCTGTCACAGTTTCTGACTATATCAATGAGCGTTGCTCAAAGACGATGGAGTCAAATGTAAACCCTGGAATGAATGCCTTTTTAACTCCATTCTGCACTGAAAAACATTTCGATGTTCCTCCGTTCTCTTGTATTCTGGCAAGCATGCTATTTTGAAAGCAAGCAATTAGCAGGACAAGCTTCTCAGCGCAACTCGAACTTTGTTGAAAACCTGTATAAACACTCCTGCAACTACGTATGTCTGTAATCACCCGTAAATGTGCACCCCACCTGACCTCTCCATTTGTGTTTTTAATACCATTTGTTCACAAGATCCAATACAAATGCTTTACAATCTGTCGCTGTTTTTATCATTGTCTGATCCACATGATTGGAACGAGCTTCCACTTACACTTTAACAATAACGAAATCTTTCTTTCTTCAATTCCAACTTGAAGACATACCTCCCCTCATTCCAGTCCTCTCCTGTCATCCATATCTCAGTATACATGTTCTTTGCACTTTTGAGATGTAATTGAATGTTTTTGAGTGAAGGAACAAAGTGAGTACTTACATACATCAAGGTGTAGTGCCTTGTAATCATCTCGCACATGTTTCTTCAGGTTAATGGTGCTAAATGCTGTGATCAGATAAACAAACATTTGGTTCTGCTCATGACGCTTCTCTGGCAGCGGACGCATGGAAAACATTATGCCAATTATACCTTTTTCACCATGAAAACCACACCAAAACTCAGAAATAATGGGGTTGGCTAAATGGCTGACGACTCTGCTAAAAATTATTCTAGCAAGGAACTTTCCTGTGATGTGCAGGACGGATATTTCGTGATAATTATCACATAAGAACTTATCGCTCTTCTTCTCATAAATGTGGATGATCGTAGCATCTCTAAAGTTTTGAGAAACCTCTTCCTTCTATCATGTAAACTGATACAGGGTAGTCAGTGTCTTCAAGAGTATCTCAGTTCCATTTCTGTAAATATCTACTGGAAAACCATCAGCTCTTAGTGCCTTCCAAATGTGGTTTACTTCAAGACTTCGGTAATCTTAGTTCTGGAGGGTGAGTTTGCCAATTATTCGTTTACTGGCAATTTTGCGAGTGGTGCAATGGCGTCTTCTGATAGTCAACTCCTTGTTCTTCAGTGCAATGTGTCAATGTGGCTATCCCAACGTAATAAGATGTCGGCTTTCTATGTCAGCAGAATGAAGCATTTGGAGGTATGAATTGGTGTCGAGTCTGAAGCCTGTGATCGTACTCTGCACGTAGGCCATCATGGAATGCTTTCATGTCACTGGCACTGGCCGCAGCCCGTAGTTCTGCAGCTGTCGTCTCCAGTTGTTGGTTCTTATTCTGCTGCAGTTTTGTTTGCTGGTGTTTTTTGCTTCCTTTCTGGCAAATCCTGTCGTTGATATGTTCCTTATGAGTAATATGCAATTTGTCAATGAGCTTGATGATGTCTTAATTACAGCATTTAGCCAGTCCCACATGTTCATGGTTTACAAAATCCATGGTATCAGCTGCAGAACTGTAGATAGCGTCTTTGAAGGATTTCCATTCAGCTTTTACTTTCCCTCCCTCATGCTCTATTTCACATAGTATCTTTTTTCTGGAGCTTCTCTTGTAAAACGTCTTTGCTGTTTTGTGGATGGGCGATATTCAATTTTCACAAGGGTTTGTATCTGATTGCCTTGGTTTTCTGAACTAGTAGGATATTCATTATGCTGTGTTGTAGTCAGTGATGAAACCAGCAGTCAGCTCATCTCATGAAGCATTTGGCATGCATGTTTGTTCTGTCTTTCTGTCGCATAACAACATAATCCAGACACACCTATGCTTGTAGCGTGGGTACAATCGTGTGTTCTTAGACTTGTCCTTCTGCTGGAAAAGGACGTTGGTAGTGAACGATGACATTTGGTCAAATGACGTAATCCGCTCTCACGTGAACGATGACATTTGGTCAATTGACGTGGTCCATTCTCATGTGAACGATGAAGTCTCTAGGAATGATTCATTCACATTATGGCTGACTGCAACAATGATATGACTGAGCTCTTCATGGGTTTGTTTGACATTACAAGGGCATAAGGACTAGTGGCATCTATCGTCTTTCCAAGTTATGTATTTTTTGTCTGGACCACTGCTGAAAACCCATGAAGGAGATGAACAGAAGTAAAATTGTTGCTTTATAAAAAAAACCGTCGTACAGAGTGCCTGAATAAGCCTCACGGGAAGGGAAGTCACTTTGGTAGTGATCTAAGATAAAGTATGTTGTTAGCTGACTAGCCTGAAGTTTGATGTGTCTTAGCTCTCATTTCTCTTCTGTGAGGAGCATTTATCTCTCCTCGAAGTTGTCAGTTGGCTACACACAATCTGCTTCAGGGACTCCTGTCTTGTGTGGAATTTTCCCACATAATTATACTGATGCCTAACTTCATACAACCCATCTCGCGCGTGTATGTGAGTGTAGCAGTTTTTGACAGGTTGGCCTTTTCCCTGATGCAATCTGGCTGTAGAAGTACTCTTCAGGGATTCTGCCTTCTTCTAAGCAACACACTTGGGTGAGCCAAGCAGAAATTCCTTTGCTCCAGGACGTGGTTACGCAAAATATCATCTCTCAAGTGCTTCTCTGTTGAAGACTTTGTCCTTCTGCGAAACGAAATGTGGTACAAGAAGTCGCAAACTTGAAGCAAACCAGGAATAGTTGTAGCTACGAATGAGATATTAATATTTGTTGCCTTCTGGTATTGATGCTAGTGCTGTCAGGTACCAGATCTAGAGGAGAAATCCTCTCCATGCAGTAGGCCTACCTGCAGAAGAACATCTTCCTACAGGACGGGTCTTCTGTCTATCATGACGACTCACAACAAGCGCTGAAGACTAGCATAACTCTTATCTGTTGAACCACTTCAACAACAGTTGTGAAATTTTCACAGTAAAATTATTCGTTGGTGTGTATAATTTCGCTTGTTTGGATAAATGTTCACATATAAATATCGAAGACATTGAGTGTTGATGTCGTTGTCATTTGTTTGTTGCTTTGTACCAAATTTTCAATGTAGCTGTGTTGATGTATTCATGTTATCAATTGTCAAATGTGTTGTATTAAAATGTTCCTACATAAATACCTAAGACAATGAGTGTTGGTGTCGCTGTCATGCGTTTGCTGTTTTGTACCAAATTTTTAATGGCAATGTGTTGATGTAATTGTGTTATTAATCGTCAAATGTGCAATATTTCCATTCCCATAGATCTTGAGGATGTTTTCTGGATGCTAGCCTTTCAGATGACCTTCTTGATACTGGTCGACTCTGCAGTATACATGTAATTGCATTTCAAACAATCAGTTTCCTGTGACAAGACAGAATGAATTAACAAACAGAAACCTTTTTTTTTCAGATGTGATGAATATTGCACTACAGAAACGTACATCTTTGAGCAGTCCTACTATCCCCAATTCACACGTTAAACCACAACAAGGTGTAGATGGAGATCTGAAACGATGTGCTGAACTGGATGGACAAGAACCAAACCCTTACCGTTGGTTTAGGGTGGACTTAAACGGGTTGTTCGAAATTCAAAGCATCATCATCACAAATGCTAATTATGCGAGTCAGTATGTGTTAAAAGGAAAACTAAACAAGAAGAACACACGAGCTGTATCCACGCGTGCGCGCGCACACAACACACACACACACACACACACACACACACACACACACACACACACACACACACCACGCACACACATACAAACACATATACACACACGCACACATACAAACACACATACACACACACACACACACGCACACAGCACACACACACACACACACACACACGCACACAACGCAACACACACACGCACAACAAACACATACACAAACACACACACACATGCACACACACACACACACACACACACACACACACACACACACACACACACACACACACACACACACACACACACACCAACATAAAGAAGAAAGCACAAACAGATTTCAACTCCTTTGAAGAAAGCTAGCTGGGAACATTAAACTTCTTTCTGGATTGAAATCAAACGAATAAAATCAGAACAAAAAACATAGCAACAACAAGAGCAACACCATTATCCGGAATAACAATATTAATGATAGTAGTAACAATAATAGTAATGATGATAATAATGATGATAATGATGATGATAATAATAACGATAATGATAACAACAGCAACAGCAGCAGCAACACCACCACTACTACTACTACTACTACAATTACTACTATAACTACAAGAACTACAAGAACTACTACCACGACTTCTACTACTGATGATGATGATGATGATGATGATATATGAGATAGATATGATACATAATAACAACAACATGATAAGTGTTGCAACAACAACAATAGTAACAATAACAATAATAATAACAATGATAATAATAGTAATAATAATGATAATAATAATAATAATAATGATAATGATAATAATAACAATAATAATAATAATAATAATAAAATAATAATAACAATAATAATAAATAATAATATATAAATAATGATAATGACGATAGGGCTGGACTAAATTGCTTTGCTTGTCTTACCTCAACCATTAGACCTACGAGTATTTAAGGAACAAAATCAAGACCTCGGTGGGCCCATAGAAGCCAACTCTATCAACTGTTACAAATGATGTAAACTTGCATGATTTGGTCACGTCAGCCATATCAAGACCATTCTTCAGGTTTCCTGGCTGGAGGCCGGCAGAAGACGAGCTGGATGGCAAACGTAACTCAGTTGGGTGGTAACAAAGAGGAGGATCCTGTTCGCCGCTCTGTCCTTCTATTTAACCCCAACGATAAAATTCGTTATGAGATTGGAAGAAAAGAAGAAGAAAAAGAAGATGAAGAAGAAGAAAAAGAAAAATAAGAAGAAGAAGAAGAAGAAGAAAAGCAACAGGAGGAGAAGAAGAAAGATGAAGAAGAAAAATAAGAGGAGGAGGAGGAGGAGGAAGAAGAAAAAGAAAACAAGAAGAAGAAGAATAAGAAGAGGAGAAGGAGGAGGAAGAAGAAGAAGAAGACAAAGAAAACGAAAACAAGATGAAGAAGAAGAAAAGAAAAAGAAGAATAACAAAAACAAGAAGCAGAAGAGGAGCAGCAGGAGAAGGAGGAGAAGGAGGAGGAGTAGAAGAAGAAGAAAAAGAAGAAGAAGAGGAAGAAGAAGAGAAGAAGAAAAGAAGAAGAAGAAGAAGAAAAGAAGAAGAAGAAAAGAAAGAAGAAGAAGAAGAAGAAAAGAAGAAGAACAACAACAACAACAACAACAACAACACAACAAAAGAAAAGAAAGAAGAAAGAAGAAGAAGAAGAAGAAAAAGAAAAGAAGAAGAGAAGAAGAAGAAGAAGAAAGAAAAAGGAGAAGAAAGAGAAGAAGAAGGAAGAGAGAGGAGAGAAGAAGAAGAGAAAGAAGAAGAAGAAGAAGAGAAGAAGAGGAGAAGAAGAGAGAGAAGAAGAAGAAGAAGAAGAAGAAGAAGAAGAAGAAGAGAGAGAGAAAGGAGATGAGAGAGAGAAGAGAGAAGAAGAGAAAAGGAGATAGGAAGAGGGAAAAGATAAAGAGAGTGGAGTAGGAAAAAAAAATAGTTATGTGCACTTTCACTGTAGCAATTTTCTTTGCAGAATTGGGAGAACTCCACAATATTTATTTTCTTGTGACAACGACCCGGGGGGAGCCGCCTGCTAACCCCCTGAACTCAACTTATTTGTGTGCATACTACCCCAAGTTTGTGCGTTATGGCGCTACGTTACATCTTCCTTGCACACAACCAATCATAGGGCGCTACGTCACAATGGTGACGTTTTCCATTGCACGTTCAACGTACTTCTGTGAGATAAAAGTGCTTGGAGTTCCACCATGGCTTGGTAAGTAGATGATACTTTGTTGGATCAATTGCCTCTTCGTTTTTGCTGAACTACCACCACCACCGCCACAACCAGTTTAACGAAATGTTGAGTGTACAATTAGCTTATTTGGAGGACTGGGGTCACACAATTACATTTTGTCTACTACATGGGGATGAGTCATTGAGACTGTTCACTTAAATTCCTAGATCAGCGCTAGGAGTTTCTGTATCTAATAGGTGCCTACTTGGTACCACTTGCGACGTGGAAAGTAGTCAAGCAAAATAACTGATAAGCGAACGTTTACATTTGATTTTCAGAATTCGGTAGAACTGACGTTATTGAATTTGTGTAAGGGGAAACAAGTTTAATTGGCTCTGTTAAGATGGGGTGGATTTTTCTGACATTTCTAAAATTGTACAGTATCTATGAGATTCGTGTGAAGTATCACGTACACTGCCTACGCAGTACATCGAGGCTGAGTTAATCCACTGAGAAGACCCAGTTCGTGTATCTATTTGTGCAAACAATGTCTATGTCAGTTTTGCCCATGACTAATAACATATTCAGCTTCTGTTAGATACATTGGAATCAGAGAACAGCAGCTCTCTTTTTGAAAACAAAACACAAAACAAAACTCCAGACAAACAAACAAACAAACAAACAAACAAAAAGATATTAGTATAGGCAACCCCATCACTATATTTTCTAACTGAGCATTCAATGAAGTCTGTTACAAAATAAATTCTGCCATCATTCTGTAGTTTTAATGTGACTAACTTACAGTTTTAACAGTTTTTGATTCTGGTTTATATTCCCTCCGGAATAGTTTTCTTATGTCTGCAATGTGAGTTAAGGAGGCTACTCTTTCCTAGGAATCGCTTCTAGCTTAGACACGACACAGACGCACGCCGGTGTATATGCGAGTCACTTAGAAAGGTGTGCTTGTGTTGTTTTTTTTTTTTCATTGTTCGTTTTATTTACAGCATTAACCAATGTCGCTTTACACAAGCCAGCAGCCTTGAGCGCCTATCACGAGAGACATCCTGCCGAAAAAGCAGTAGATGGTTCCAGACGAAATGATAATATGTACGAGTGTTGTCGCACGGCTCTCAAGGATCCAAACCCTTACCGTTGGTGGAGAGTGGACCTGTTAGGGCTCTTCAAAATTTACAAGTATTCTCATCACCAACAAAGGAGGTCCCAATGGTTAGTATGAATTACACAAACAGATTGAAAAGCAAAAGCAAAATATTAATAAAATAAAAAAATACTACTACTAATGATTACAAAGCAAAATATGAATAAAAGCAAAATATGAATAATGATAACAACGAAATATTTGAGTCAGAATAATGTAAATTCGTGATTGTAAATAGAATCTAGTTCTTATTTATGTAAAGAATATTGTAACTAAAACAATGCAATATATAAAAGCTCAGGAAAATGCAGCGAAAGGAGTCATTGAAGATCATGCCTATTATTATAGATGTAAACAACACAGACAGAAACAAACCATTAGTGTCTGCATTTTACATGGATAAAATTTAACCCATTTCAGCAGGGTCGTTTGGATTTCTACTTTGTCTCAAATGATTTGCACGATATTAGGAAACATCTTACCATGATCCAGAACCGATCATTCATTGAGATATAGACATGGATGACAGTATCAAGAAAAGTACATTTTGAAAATAAGCTTACTGCTAACAACTCTCCAGTATATTGAAAAATGTGTATTAACGAAAAGGATCAATGTTCATGCAGCACTTGTACTTCTGCAGTAGAGAACTTTCCCAGTGTCATTATCAAGAATGTAGATTTAGTTTCTGATGAAGTGTTCTTGAGTACCATACACGGACATTTACAACAAAAACTGTTGCAGATATTCGACTATGGAGAAAACAAAACCAGGAACCAGAAAACATCGCTGAAACAGAAAATAAGATATACAACAGAAAGATACAGAAGACAATCAAGCTGTTTTAATAATCTCGTCTTTTTACAGAAAAGGAACACCAAAACCTCGTGTACACACTTCTTATAAACCATCTATTGTAAGGTTAACAGACACACTACACTACACACACACACACACACACACACACACACACACACACACACACACACACACACACACACATATATATATATATATATATATATATATATATATATATATATACACCACGTCTCAGCTTGGGGTAAAGTTTCCAAATGGATTGTATTACGTGACATTACAGTCATAATGGCTGTCTGTATGTTCTCTCTCTGTGTCTCTGTCTGTCTGTCTCTCTGTCTGTCTGTCTCTCTCACTCACTCACTCTCTCTCTCTCTCTCTCTCTCTCTCTCTCTCTCTCTCTCTCTCTCTCTCTCTTCTCTCTGTCTCTCTGTCACACACATTGCACGAACTTGTGCAAAATCACAATGTGTTACATTTGAAAGAACGATTGAAATCCTGATTGAAATCTCTGTGTGTGCTCGTGATATCTCTTTCTTAGATGTTATTTATTCTTTACGTCACATGCTTCTAGATTTTTGGAAAAAGGCAGTGCGAGCAGAGACAATTCATATGGAAAATTCAAAATGGAATAATCTCTTAAAACTGTAAGGAAGCTTTTGCGATATACATATACGAACAAAATTTATTCTTCACAATCTAACCTAGTATTTCTCTTCGATGTATGTCTTTCAGTTTGCAAAACTTCAGCTTCTCTACAAATTGGAAATGCTCGAAAGAACAATTTTACGATGTGGAAATACTAGCATTTTCTGGGCTGTTGAGACCAGACCGGACTGTCGCACATTAAAAGATAGATACTGAGGAAGAAAATTATATTTGTTTAGATAAAAAAATCTTTTGTTGAATATTATCAAGCAGTTGATTTTTTTTTATATATTATGAAACAATCCTTGGAAGTGCACATGACCATTAACATCAGTCAGGATGAATTAAGAACAACCCTTCAAATTTGAAGTTTTTATTTGATTTTATGGCAGCTGAAATGTGTTTTTAGGAAGAATGTTGAGTTCTATGGGCAGCAAAAAAAACCCCAACAAACAACAACAACAAAAAACAAAACAAAAAAACAAAAACAAAAAACAACAACGAATGAGACAATTTCAAAAGAGGTAAACACACACAAAAAAACATCAGTGAAGAAGATAAGAACAGGTAAGCGTAATGCATAGGACATTGTATGAGGTAAGACATATTTGAGCACCTAGTCACAATAGGTTTTTTTTTTATAGATTTAACACAGTAGCTTGCTGACGGTCTGTTGTCATCTGCGCAGCATGACGATCCTTACAGGACATAGGTGCTCCGTAGGATCCCTATTTCCGTCGTTATTCTCATTTTTCTCGTTTTGTCTGGCCATGAATCTGCTTGGGAAAGTACGATGGTGGTTTCCCGTTGCCTTCCATCGGTTTGTGTACAGTCTCTCTGATAGCCTTTATCGTTCCCACGACAACCTACAAGGCAGTAGGGGTGACTGATTTAATAATAATAATAATAATAATTACAATATTTATATAGCGCAAAATCTCGATAAAAATCAAATCTAAGCGCTGAACATACACTTCCGCACGCGCGCACACACACGCACACACACACTTACACATGGCTATAAATGGGGAAAAAGAGTAAAAGCAATGGAAAATTATAGAGAGCATATTATATACAAATATATATTACAATGTGATTCCCCTCCGAGTGGAGACAGGCTACAGAGGGGGGATGAGTGAGGTCAGGATTTTATGCAGAGGAGAAAAGGTGAGTTTTGAGAGCGGACTTGAAGGAGACAAAAGTAGGTTGCTGATGGACAGAGAGAGGAAGTTTGTTCCAGGAAAGTGGACCAGAAACAGAGAAGGCTCGTGGACCATAGGTATTGAGCTTGGTGCGTGGAAAGCGAAAAGTCAGAGGATCGGAGGCAGAGCGGAGGGTACGTGAGGGAACATAGATCTCAAGTAGGCTTGACAGGTAATCGGGGGCTGCGTTATTGAGACTTTTGTAGCACATGGTGTCTAGTTTGTACTGTATGCGCTTTGATACAGGGAGCCAGTGAAGTTGTGCCAGGAGAGGAGATATGTGGTCAGCTTTTTTTTTTTGAGTACAAGGCATGCAGCATTGTTTTGAATGCGCTATAGGATGTGAATGGTGGAGGCAGGAAGACCAGACAGGAGTGAATTGCAATAGTCAATGCGAGACATTATGAAGGAGAGAACGAGTTTTGCAGTTGTTTCCACAAAGAGATAATTCCTGATCAAGCTTATCCGATGGAGGTGATAGTAGCAAGATCTGGCAGTTTGAGAAACAAAGTTGTTCATGGAGAGGGTAGAGTCAATGCAGACACCAAGGTTTTTAGCTGAATCAGAAATTGGGACTGATGTGTTACATAATGGGAGAGAAAGAGGAGGCAGCTGAGAAAGTTTCTGACGGGTGCCAATGAGGATAGCTTCTGTCTTGTCGTCATTAAGCTGAAGTTTGTTGAACGTCATCCAGTTCTTAATGTCCGAGTAACACTCAGTGGTGCGAGTCAAGAGGCGCTGTATATTGTCTGGTGTGTCACTGTCTAGAAGTTGGGTGTCATCAGCATAGAAGTGGTGTTTTATAGAGTGGGAGTTGATGATGGTGGACAGGGGGGAGGTGTAAAGAGTGAAAAGAATAGGGCCAAGGACAGATCCTTGTGGAACACCGCAGGTCAGGCATGCAGGTTGAGAGTAAGTGCCATTAATGAGAACAGTTTGTTTTCTGTTTGACAGATATGAAGTGAAAAAGGAGAGAGCAATGTCAGAGATGCCAAAAGTATGATGAAGTCTAGAAAGGAGAATACCATGATCAATGGTATCAAAGGCTGCAGACAGATCAAGGAGTGTGAGGAGAGAGACTTTGCCAGTATCAGTTGCAAGGAGAAGATTGTTGAGAATGTGTAGCAGGGCAGTTTCAGTGCTATGGCACTGGCAGTAGGCTGACTGGAAAGGATTGAGAAGATTGTTGGCAGACAGGTGAGAGTTCAGCTGGTTGAGGACAACTTTTTCAAGCAGTTTTGACAAGAAAGAGAGATTAGAGATAGGCCGGTAATTTTTCAGTTCATTTGGGTCTAAATTGTAGTTCTTGAGGAGAGGGTGAACAATAGCAGACTTGAAAGAATCTGGGACAGTTCCAGTTTGAAGAGAAGTGTTGATGATGTCAGTGATGAATGGGAGGAGAGTAGGGAGACAGTCAGAGTAGAGAGAACCTGGAAGAGGATCCAGTTCGCAGGTTTTGAACGACATGGATCTGATTGTGTTGAGAATTTCTTCTTGTGAGACTGGGGTAAAAGTAGTAAGAGGTGTGCCAGAGAAGGAAGGGTCAGGTAGGCATGGTTGACAGGGTGTCCTGTCAAGCCTGTCACGAAGAGTTTGTATTTTGGTGGTGAAATACTTGGAGAATACAGATGGGAGTTCTTCATTTGTGTGTTTTGTTGGGAGAGGTAAATCTTTTCGTGTGCCAAGGAGATGATTCATGGTTGTAAAGAGCTCTTTTGAAGAAGAGGCATTCAGGATTTTGGTTTGGAAATAGCTTGTTTTTGCAGATGCAATGAGGGTGGATACTTTTGTTTTAGAGGCTTGGAAAAGTTGCCTATGTACAGTGCGTTTGGATTTGCGCCAGCGGCGCTCTGATCTGCGGCAGGCACGTTTTGCACAGGCAATCTCATGAGTGAGCCAGGGGGTAGGGGGGCAGTCAGGTAAAAGACGAGTTGTGGCTGGAGCATGAGTGTCCAGAAGATGGTGGAGAGTAGTATAGAATTCATCGGCAAGGTTGTGTGACTTTTCAGAAAGAAGGCGGGAGGCATTAGATGAAAATGTGGAGAGGTCAATAGATTTGAGATTGCGTCGAGTCACTGTGCGCGTGGTACGGGAAGGAGGAGAAATGTCAAGAGAACAGAGAATTGCAGAGTGGTCAGATGGAAGGGCTGAAGTTAGACGGGTAGAAAGAACTAGGCAGTTGTCAGTAGCTGAATTGTGGTGATCACGAGAAATGATCCAGTCAAGAATGTGACCTTTTTTATGGGTTGGTTCAGAAATATGTTGTGTCATATTGTGATTGGACAGAGAGTTGATGATATGTCTTGTGTCATAACGGTGAGTGTTGTCGTAGTGGACATTGATGTCACCTAGAATGATGAGATTTCCAGGTAAGAGGCAGTAGTAGTCAAGTAGTTGATCAAAGTCAGAGACTTCCGAGATATCCACCAGGCATTGGTGCTATTTACCCATAACTGGGGGTCTGGTTCGTGGGCACCAGGGCATACCCACACGCCGGTGGGCCTGCGTGCCGCACGTCTTCCGAGTCCCTCGAGTGTTAGCCTGAGTCCGTGAGGTGCTCAGTTACCACATGTCGCCGCGAGGAGGCATAACGTAGGGCTTGCTGATGGAGAGGCTATGTACTGACAGAGAAAGACTTACACATTCTGCTCTCCTTTTAGCATAGCTGCAAGCAGCAGTGCTAGCCAGCAGTACAGGCTGAAAGTGAGAGGTGACAAGCACGCAGTCACTAGCCAACACACTAGACACATCACATATGCTATCTGACATGTCAGGAGAACATGCAATAATATGTTCTGGTGGAAAAACACATGAAAGAGGAGTAGGCATCATAACTGACAGGGACAAATCAAAAGCAGTTAAGGGATACTGGGCTGCGTCTGACAGAGTTTTGCTGGTTAAATTGGATGGCAACCCATTTGATATCAACATCATTCAGGTGTATGCACCAACATCTGCAAATACTCAGGACGAAATTGACAACTTCTACGAAGTATTAGAGATGACCAAGGCCCAACGTAAATAATAAGAAGTTACAACAATAATGGGAGGTTTTAATGCTAAAGTGGGACAGGATGGGGTGGAGGATATAGTTAGACCTCATGGTCTTGGTACACAAAATGAAAGGGGAAGGAAACTTGTAGAATGGGCACAGATGAATGAATTCATAGTAGGAAACACCTGGTTTGAGCAGCCTGATAGAAGAAAATGGACTTGGATGATTCCATGAGATAATACCAAAAATCAGATTGACTACATCCTGATCAATAAGATATTCAGAAATTCTTTGCTGACAGGAAATGCACTATCAGGCGCAGACTGCAACAGTGACAACAATCCTGTAGTGGGAAGATTTAGGCTGAAATTAAGAAAAAGAAAACAGACCAAAAGCAACATCAAAGTAAATCTTGGACTCTAAAAGACAGATGAAGCGATACGTAATAAAATTAATGAACATGTTCAAAACAAATTCAGTGCTCTGGAAGACGTTGGTGACAGTGAGGAACAATGGGCAAAGTTGAGAAACTCGATAAATGATGCTTGTGAAGAAATCCCTAGAGTAGATAGAAAAGCAAAAAAGAATTGGATAACAAAACAAATTTTAGGCTTGATGGAAGAACGGAGGAAGTCAAAAGTAAAGGAGGAAATATACAGGAAGATAAACAAGGAGATCAGGAATAGGTGCAATAAAGCTAAGAAAGCTTGGCTGAAAACAAAATGCAGAGAAATAGAAGACCGACACAAAACGGATCGTCAGGGTAAGTACAGAAGAATTGAAGAAATTGTCCACAGGAAAAGGACATGCACATCAACTAGTTATTTAAAATCGAAAGATGGTACGCTTATCATGAAAAAAGACAAAATATTAGACAGATGGGGAGAGCACATTAAAGACCTTTTTGAAGATGATAGAAACGAAGAACACATTATAAGAATGATCGTTGAAGGACCACCCATAATGAAAGATAAAGTTAGAGCAGCACTGAAAAATATATGAAACCAGGAAAAGCCCCAAGATCAGACAATATTACTACAGAGATGATTGAAGCCCTGGGGGAATTTAGTGTTAAAAAATAACAGTCCCCCTAAATGAAATTTATGACACTGGAAAAATCCCCAAAGATATGTCAAAATCAGCAGGGCACTTGATGATGATGATGAGTCACAATAGGAAAGCTGCAGGGAAAAAGAGAATCAGATAGATCCAGGGATAAAATATTGGACGGTTTTGCCGAATGGATCAAGACAGAAAGAGTGGGAGATGTACTTGCAGCGACAGATTTGTATGGAGGGCCATGATCGGCAATGGATTGCAACAGGGCACATAATGATGGTAATGATGATGATGATGATGATGATGATGATGATGATGATGATGATGATGATGATGACAACAATGACGATTCGATTTAGCCAAACAATATGATAACCATAGGTTGGAAAACACGGGCTTCCCACCATTGTCTGAAGAGAAGGCTGTAAATCTTGAAAAACGAATTGTGTCTTCATGACGAAATCTTTTCAAAGTAAAATGAAAATTCATAAAAATCCAAGTTCTGGTTTCCTGGAAGAAGTAGCAAGAAATTCTGGGGAGTGCCCGACAGCACAAGGTCCTCAGAGGAAAAACAAACGTCAAGCAAGTGTTTGGCCCTTTACTCTATTACACTCTAAAGGGGCCAGCCCGCACCCAGGTCATGATCCTGGATGCCCATCTGATGTCGTCCGTTTTTCATTGGAAACTGTCCACAACCTGGATTCGAACCCACGCATCCAAAGCAGTCAGACGTTCCAAGGTCAAGTCACACCTGTGACAGATGTCTTTAGTCCCTAGCTATTTGGACACTGGCAACATATAGGGGACCTTTAAGTCTATAAAGTTCATTTCTGTTCTTCTTTGACCAGATCCAATTGGAACATTTTTCAGTTGCTTGTGCCATTGCTTTTAGGGCTCTAGTTTTCTCCTTCCCAGAAGTGGAGAACTGTTTTATGACGTCCTAATGCAGAAGTGCCTACCCATTAACCCCTTTGCCCCAGTCCCTGTGGCTAGCAATTTTCTTGGAAGCAGGATTTCATCAAGTTGCTGGATAGACTGGCATACTTTTCAAACTTGATGTAACTGGCTTCTTTGCACAATGAATTTGCTTTCAATCTTTTTGTTCAGATGATTGGGAGTAGAGTACGAAACCTGGTCTATGCCACTCCTGCTGGTGGTTGTACAGGTTGTTCTTTTTTATTTGTATTATGAAAGATTTGACTTTCACTACTCGTCACATGTTCGTGTTTTCGGATAACACTGATTCTTCAGGCAATAGTTTGCTGCCTTCCTGCCGCGTAGAGGGTTGCCAGAGCTTCTTGTGGTCTGTTCACACCCTTCGCATTTCTAGTCACTTGTGCGATCTCTATAAAGCACTATGTGCTTCTATGTGCACCTTCATTGGGTCAGCGCTACTTTCATAAACTCCAGAAATGTTCCACTGTTGTTTACCAGGTACAGCGGGTATGCAATACTGGTTTCTCCAAATTCATTAGATTTACATTTGAGGCACTGGTTTTCAACATATAGCTCGTTTTGCAATTTTCTGAATTCCGATCACCGAATTTCTTCTTGAATGCAGCATTTGGTTGATTTCATGCTGTTAGCAAGTGGTCGCAAATGGGACTTTCTTTCCTTGGTTTATGTTTGTTGATTGTTTTTAGATAGGATATAATCTGTCGTATACCTTGATGCGTGAACCTTTTTTAAGGCCAGAAAGACATTGGGGGACATATGTTCTTCCACTGGCACTGTACAGAAATAAATTGCTTAATGATAATGACATTGCTTGTATCGATGAAGGTGATCGACTCAAGAATTTTTATATCTTGTGACCATGACCTCGGCGGATCCACCTGACAACCCCAAGAGCTCCGTGCATTTGTGTCTGCACATTCCAGGAGGGATTGCACGAGGTGCCACTGAGAGTTTTCCGTGCTTACGGCCAATGAGAGGACGTTATCTGACAGTTATGATGTATGTTGACAATGAAGCTATGAATTTCTGTGAACTGGAAGTGCTTGGGATTCCACTACTGGGTGAGTTGAGAAACTAAAGGTAGGTTACATTCAGCGTGTATACATATATATTATATGCATATATACATATATAAATACAATGACTGCCAGGAGTAGCATTGCCAAGTAAAGTAAGTGGGAATATTTTGTAACAGTCCCTTGCAATGATGCAAAAAGACAGAGAGGCAAGAACAACAAAGTAGACCTTTAAACAGGAGAAGAAGAAATAACTACCCGGTTTAAAATAGAAAAATAAAATGACCAACGACCTTTGAGGAAGACAACTATAAGTAGGAAATAAGAAAAAAAAGACAAGAAAGACAGAAATACTTCTGGAGGATGGGGAGCAGCCTAGAATACTCCTCGAGCGCTCTGTCGGTATTTTTGTCCTTCAACAAGAAATCCAAAACAAGTGTGATTGCTGGCGTTCAAGCAAACAGGAACCAGAAAAAACAACAAACAAACAAACAAACAATTCAAAACAAACACACACACACACAACAAAAAGAATCAAAACGCATATTTAATACAGTATTTAATATTTAGTCCTTTGCTCCTACTGGACGAAGCAGCAGGGAAGTTTCAGTTTTTTTCTCCTAATTTTTGTATTGGTGTTTGTACGTTTGTGATCTTACGTCTATGTACGTTTGTGATCTTACGTCTGTGCTTGACAAAGGCCAGTTGGTCAAAAATGTGCATCTGTCTTTTCTGGTTGTATTAAATACGTATTCTGATTCTATTTTCGTTTTTTTTCCCGGTTCCTTCAATAGCAAGGTCTGATTTTTCCTCTTTTTGTGCTGCCTTCCTCAAAGGTTTCTGATTTGTGTTGTATTTTAGACCAAAAAGTTTGTTCTCTAGAGTAAAAGTCTTTTATTTGCTTGTCTGGTTGTATGATTGTAAGCGAGATAGTCCTTTTTCTTTCTTTCATTATTTTTGTCATGCTTTCAGCTCTGAAATGTTCTTGTGGTTTGCTGGAATTTTTTCTAGAGTACTGGAATCCTCCTCAGCGTATCTACCCACCAGCACTATTGCACATGGATGGTTTGGGCATGTCAATAGCAGAAGGACTGAAGCAGGGACAAGAGGTCTGTCCAGAAACACACTTCCAATGTGCCCGAGGTTTCTGCATCGCGACCTACCTCTTGAACAACGGGATCACAGACTGTCTTTTGGAGATGATGAAAACATTGCTGATCTGAGTTGTCCTGGTTTCTTTCGCTGTTGGATTACCGGTAACTGTCTTCATCCTGTCTACTACTGTGATGGGGTCAACCATTGCCCTTTCAATGAAGATGAACGTTACTGTGGACAGGAATATTGTCCACAACAGTGTGTATGTGAAGGTCAAGCATTTCGCTGTAGGTCAGGGTTTAACTACCAGGCACATTTTCAGCTGCGTTATCTGGATCTGTCTGGATCAAACAATCCCGATTTGAAGGGCACTGAACACCTGACTTATCTTCAATACCTCAACCTATCTTCGTGTGACTTGATGGAAGTGAAGCTCAGCTCTTTAAGCCAGCTGCGTGTTCTGGATGTCAGTCATAACTCTATCCACAGTTTTGACTTTCTGAAACTGAGCCATCTGTCCGAGTTGTTACACCTCAATCTGTCCTTTAACCCCTTGTTCAAACTGATGGATCCTGCCTTTTCCAACTTTGTGCACAGGGCTGCTTTTGTGAAATTACAGAGTCTGGTGATGATGGACATGGGACTAGAGACGATCACAACTAAGGGACTGACAGGATCAACAGAGATATCTGTTCTAGATATTCGTCACAACCCAGTGGACACAGTGCCAACCAAAGTGTTTGGTAAGTCTATACGGGTACTATATACTGACAATCTCAAGTTATGCTGCCATCAGTTCCACATGACTCAGCTGGCGAATGCCATGCTCCTGTGGATGAACTGTCGTCATGTAGTGACCTTCTCAAGTCTGACTTTCTGCGCGTGATCCTCTGGATCCTATCTACCATGGCTCTGATTGGCAATGTAGGGGTGTGGGTGTACAGGACGTTCATAGAACAACAGGGGACTTCTTTGGCATACAAGGTCATGGTCATCAACCTCAGTGCTTCTGATTTTCTAATGGGAGTTTACATGGCGATGATTGGACTCGCAGACACGACCTTCCGGGGTATCTATGTCTTCAAAGATGAATACTGGAGGCACACTGCTGTATGCAAAATTGCAGGGTTTTTGGCCATAGTGTCCAGTGAAATGTCAGCGTTAGTTATTTGTCTCATCACCTTGGATCGTTTTTCTGCTACGATTTCCCTTTAACTTACGTCTCCGTCTGTCGAGGCTGTCAGCATCTGTGGCCTGTGGCATTGCCTGGGGAATTGCAATAGGGCTGGCTACCTTGCCTTTCTTCGTGTCTCACTGGAAGTTCTACAGTCAGAATAGTATCTGTGTGCCTCTGCCCATTACTCGCCGTCAGTTTCCTGGCCAGCAGTATGCCTTTAGTGTCTTTATCGTTCTCAACTTTATCATTTCCACCATCATTGGGGTTGGTCAGGTGTTCATCTATCATACCATCCGCCAGTCATCTAAAGGCCTGCAGAAAGACAGCCGGAATCAGGAGATCGCCATTGCCAGGCGTTTGCTTCTGATTGTAGTCACAGATTTCTGCTGCTGGTTCCCTATTGGCTTGATGGGACTACTGGCTGCCCAAGGAACACAGATCTCAGACCTAGTCAATGTGTGGGCGCTGTCTTCATCCTGCCTCTTAACTCGGCACTCAATCCCTTTTTATACACGTTGAACACGTTGCTGGAGAGACGAGCCAGACACGTGGAGCAGAAACGAATTCAGAAGGTCATGACCAACATACATCTCCAAATGCGTACGTGGCCCAGTGAGAATATGTTGGAACATATACGTAAGTGTTTTAGCTTAGGTTTACTGGGACAGGAGGATGTCCTTGAGCTAGCTGCCCATTGCCCAGAGTCTAGTCAACTGAAGAAGGAAGACATGATAAAGCTGGTGCACAGATGATCAGATCAACTAAGTGGACATAATAAAGTTGACACACAGACGACCATTTCATAATTTAGATTAGAAAATATTTCACGTGCGGTAAAATGGAAATATCTCAAAATACCTAAACTGCTCTCATTTCAACACCCCAGAAGCAGAGATGGAATAATTTGGATTATGTTTTGTTGTTCTATGTGTGTTTGTTTTCCTTTTCTGCTGCAAAAGAAGTTTTCTGTTTGAAAAGCAGGTTATTTTTCGTTGGGATCGCCATAGCGCAGCGCCATCCATTTTAAAACATTTGTTCTGTATGTGTGTGTGTGTGTGTTGTTTTTGTTCTCGTTTCGTTTTGTTTGTTTGCTTGTTTTGATTTTTTTCTTTTTTTTAAACTATGAAGGCGAATTTCGACTGACATTCCCTGGTACAGCCCTCCTATTTTTCGTGGGATCTTTAACATGCACTCATTGCTCTTTTCTGCATGGGACATCAGTTTATCATCTCATTTAAAAGACCAGCAATCAGGCCATCACTCAAGGTCTTGGGGAGAAGGAAGGAAAGAAAAGTCCTTGTCCAACAAGGAATCAAAGGTAGCTGTCTTGCATCATAGGTGGGTGTGTAATCCCTCCTTACCTGGCTGACACTTCTTTCTGTGGCCTAGTTGGTAGAGCCATGGACTCCAGATCTGATGTCTTGAGTTCAACCCCAGCCTGAAACACTAAAAACTGTCCTGTTCGTTGCCCATCATAATGTTTCCACCATTATGGTGGTGTCAGCTTAGTGTTTGATAGGACCATTTCCCCTTTCTCTCGTTTCAAGACCTTGCCAGGGCATAAGGTTTTGTGCCAGCTCAGGAATTCTGTCAGATAATGGTTGGCGGATTTGGGTGGAGCGCATATGGGGCTGTCCGAACACGGTGAATCTCTTTTGAAATATCTCCAATAACTCCAACTCCTTGTGGGCTCTCACTCTACCTGATCCTGACGATTCAAGCGACTGAAAAAAACTCAAAATGTTGAATCATTTTCTATTGTGGTCCTTGGATAATGTGATCAATTAATGAACAGATGAACAATATATGATATATACATATATGTATATATATATATATATATATATATATGTATATATATATATAATATATATATATATGTATATATATGTGTGTGTGTGTCTGTGTGTGTGTGTGTGTGTGTGTGTGTGTGTGTTGTGTGTGTGTGTGTGTGTGTGTGTGTGTGTGTGAATAATTATTTACTATTATTTTTATCTATCATTTATCTATCTATTCCCTTTTCCCTCGGAGGTGGACTGCAGACTGTAGGGGGATATTGATAAAGGAGATATTACTTAACATTTTAATAGGCAATGGAGGCTTTGTGTAGTATTAATTGGGGGTCCTTTTGTGATGCGAGAAAAGTTTATACTTAGTGGTTAGGTGTGTTTTCATTCAGTCCTTATTTATCATTTATTTCTATTTTTTACTTATCGTAATTTGATTAAATTTTTGAAGATGAGATCTACTGATACAGACGTCATTACAGTGTAGCCAAATTAGTTCAAATAACAGACTGATACAAATACCAGTATACAACAACCACAAGCTGGGTAGGCCCGAGACCTGGCCAACTCATGGATTTATGTGCAGGCTCAAGGCGTGTGCAATGAACATTTCGAATCTTCCCCATCACATGACACCAGTAGCGTAAGTGAATATGAAATTCATTCAGAGCACGGAGAGGTGATCTTCAGAAACTGAAACTGAAACTAGTATAATTTAAAGCAGTAAGAGCAATAAGACAGAGAAAGAGACAAACTTCGAACTCTTTACCTGTAACTGGTTTGGCACTTCCTTTGATCTTTTAATCGATGGATGCCACAACTCTGAAATAGAAGCAAGCAAGCAAGCAAGTAAGCAAGCAATCAACCAACCACTAACAAAACCAACAAAACCAACCCAACCACCACCCACCCACCCACCCAAACAACCAACCAACCAACCAACAAACCAACCAACCAACCAACCAACTAACCAACAAAACAAAATAAGAAACCCAATTTTCAACAAGCAAGCAAGCAAGCAAGCTACCAACCAAACCAACCAAAAACCAACTAACCAACCAACCAACTAACCAACCAACCAACAACCAACCAGCCAGCCAACCAGCCAACCAACCAACCAACCAACCAACCAAGAAACCCGATTTCAACAAGCAAGTAAGAAAGCAAGAAAGCAAGCGAGCAAGCAAGCAACCAAGCAAGCAAGCAAGCAACCAATCAACCAACCAATCAACCAACCAATTAACCAACCAACAAAAACAATCCAACCAAGCTACCAACAAAAACAACAAAACTAACCAACCAGCTACCAACAAAACCAATCAACCAACAAACCAACGAACCAACCAAGAAAGAAACTCGATTTTCAACAACTCTGCGCTGCCAGCATCACCTTGTGTTCTTTCTCTAATACAATAAATAACACACAAAAATGGACGCTTTGCCACCAAGTACATAAAATAAAGAGAAAGTAAGAAAACCTTGAAAATCTAGAAGTGTTCAAAGCCTAGTGGGCCTATTCCGTTCACCGTCTGCATGATCATGTCACATCTAGTGACAGAGATTGCCATTTACTCTGATACCTTCTGGTTGCCATGGAGCTCTGTGGTCATCACTGTTCTGGTCAGTCACGTGTCCTGTTGCTGTACTTGATAGAGATGACATCGTTGTCAGACGTGGTCAACTATCTGGTCCCCTCGACCATGGGGACAGGTTTGTGATAGGCGCCAGTCCTACAGGACAAAATTTAGTAAATTGAAGTATGACTTTGATAAACAAAAAAAGTAGAGATTAATTAATCATATTTAGAAGTATATTCTTATAGACCCAATAAACTCATTTAAAGGTTAAAAGTGTGAAATATAATATGATACGATACGATACAACACGACACGACACGATACGATATAACATAACAGAACATAACATAACGTAATGTAATGTAATGTGTAATGTAATGTAATTAATAAGGTAGAAAGAAACTCTAGGGAGAGCTAGACAACATAAGGTCTTCAGAGAAGTAACCCCTTTAGACAAGTGTTTCGGCCCTGAACTCCTTACATCTCGGGGGCCGGGCCACATCCAGGTCATGACTCCTGGATGCCCTTCTGCTGTTGTCTATTTTTTTCACCACGCCGGGGAGCGAACCTGGGCGATTCTGCGCTTCAGAACTGCGGAACGCGGTTTTACCAATGTGCTAACGGGCACACATCATCTGTAGGGAATTTAATCCTTATAAAGTTCACTTTTGGTTCCTCCTTACCCAGATCCAGCTTGAGCTCATTTCTGCTGCCTCTGCCATCGCTTTAAGGGCTCTAGTCCTCTTCTTCCCAGAAATGGCGATTGTTTCATGAGATCATAAGCGGAGATGCCCACAAACCCTCTTGCCCCGACCTCTATGGCGAAGAATTTTGACCCACAGACCTGCTTTCTTCAGGGTGCTTGCAAGACCGGCGTATTTTTCGGTCTTGTAGATATGTGCTTCTTCCATTCTGCTTTCGTATGGCACAGTGAGTTCTATCAGAATCGCTTGTTTCGAGGAGTCAGAGTGGAGAGCGATGTCTGGTCTCATGCCTGTCTTGCTGATGACATCTGGGTAATTTCTCCACTCTGGGAGGTCTGCTGTACACTCCAGTCGACTGCTCCATCCAGAAGACCCTTTGGTAGTGTGCTGGTTGTCATAGCAATTTCGGGCCAGACCTGTTTCCCTCCTGCTTTGTAGAACGTTGTCATAGCAATTGGTGCGTTTGGGGTCATGGTTTTTTCGCTAACCACGTCTGTGATCACTTTCAGAACTTAGTTGTGCCTCCATGTATACCTTCCTTGGGCTAGCGCTACTTTGCAAGAGCTTAGGACATGTTCCACTGTTTGTTTCTTCTGACAGAGCGGACATGCTGGGTCATCTGATTTCCCCCATTTCACTAAGTTTGCATTCGAGGGGAGCAGGTCATATACAGATCTGAGGAGGAAGCTTATCCTTAGAGGAACCATGTGCCACATATCGTTCCAGCTGAGACTTCTTTGGAGTGCACTGTCCCATGTTGTCCATTGCCCCTGTTGACCTTGCTGGACTGCCTTCTGCACTCTTTTGACATCTTCTTCTTTCTTCAAATCCTGTATGATCATGTCTCTTTTTTCCTTCCCTTTGGCTTTGGACCACCACTGCATTTTTGTTGCTCCCAGTCCCTGTCTGTTGGTTTGCGTGTGTCCAATTATTTCATTGATGCTGAGGTTTCTCTTGGCATTGTTTACAGCCTCTTGGACTTTCCATTTTTTTGCCAGTTCTCAGCTTTGGCTGAACTGATCTCACGATATTGTCTTCCGATTCCTCCAGCATGCTCAACAGTCTTGCTTTTCCAACTTTGTATTCCTCCACTATGGATTTGAGAGGTAGCTTCAGCATTGCTTGACGACAGTAGAATGCAACATCAGTGAGACCACGTCGGACACCGAGCCATTTTCTTGTGTATTTGTTGATTTTGGCTTCCATTGCTTCCACTGTGCTGGTGCAAATGTCATAGATTAGCAGTGGCCACAGCAGCTTTGGTATCAGCATGAACTGTAGACACCAGACTTTGTATTTGCCTGGCAGTCCGCAGTTATCTATTTTCTTCAGGCCTTCTTCTGCTGTTTGCTTGGTTTCACATCCACTTTGTGTCTTTCAGGGAGTCATCATACCATCTTCCGAGACTTTTTACTGGCTCTTCTGTGACAGTGGGGATGGCTTGGTTGGCTACCATGAATTTGACTGAATCTGCCACTTTTCCTTTTCGCAGTGAGAGACTTCGGGATTTCTTTGGTTTGAACCTCACTCTTGAAGAGGCCACCAGCTCATCCAGCTGCTTTAAGATTTGGTGTGTCTCTTCCTCATCCGTGGACAAGACTGTTGTGTCATCCATGAAAGCTTTCAGAGGAGGCATCTGGTATCCATCTCCCAGATTCACTGGACCTGAACTCTTCATTGCAGCTTTCAAGATGACTTCCATTGTCAACACGAACAGTATGGGAGAGATTGCACAGCCCATTGCAATGCCCACCTCTAGGTCTATCCAGTCCGTGGTGTATTCTTTGGTAGAGAACCGCATTGAGAACCCTTGGAAATATTTCCTCAGCATTGTTCGGATGTTTTCTGGGATGTGATACATTCTAAGAGCCAGCTGGATCATATCGTGTGGAACTGATCCATATGCATTCGCCAGATCAAGCCAAACTACGTCAATGTCTCTCTTGTCTGTTCTTGCTTTTTGGATGGCATTTCAAATCAACGTGGCATGTTCCAAGCATCCAGGCATTCCTGATATGCCTCCCTTTTGGACTGACATATCCAGATACTTGTTTTCAGTCAGGTATTTGGTCAATCTTGCTGCCATAACAGAGAAGAAGATTTTCCACTCGACGTTCAGAAGTGATATTGGCCTGAACTGATTGATGCTGCTGGAGTTCTGCTCCTTCGGAATGTACACTCCTTCAGCTCTCATCCATTGGTCGCTGATGTTCTGGTTCCTCCATGCTGATCGAATCATCTTGTGGAGCCACTCGAGCACTTTTGGGCATTTCTTGTAGAGCAGGTATGGTATTCAGTTTGGTCCAGGTGCTGACTTGGCTCTGGCTTTCTTTACTACGTTCTTCACTTCATCCAGTGTTGGTGGTTTGTTATTGAATTTTCCTTCTGGCGCTGCAGGCCAAACCAGATTCTGGATTTCAAGTGGTGCCTCGAGCTGAGAATCGGAATGTTTCCCTGAGATGCTGCTCTAGGGTTTCCTTGCCCACTGTGAGAGTCCCTGATTTGGGTTGTTCAAACAGCTTTCTTGCAAAGTCAAAGGGATCTTTGAAGAAACGATCTTGAGTCTTCTTCTTTTTGCTCTTTCTTCGCCTTGCTGATTCCACTTTGCTGAGAGCATTGTGTTTGGCTTTCATATCTTTCCAGAGTTCCAGGAGCCCTTGCTTCTCGAATTCTGAGGCAGTTTTCATTCGCTTTTTAAGCTTCCTTTTTTCCCTCCGGATGCTCTCCATCTGTTGCTGTCTTCTGGATTTCTGGGGAGGCGTTTTTGTCTTTGGCTGCTTCATTCCATAAGTGTCCCTGCAGATAGAGTATATGATGTCTCCGTATGTGTCAAGTTTGTGTTCCAGCGTACTGTTCCCTATTAGTGCATTCAGCTTAAGGACAAGTTCCTCATCTAATTTCTCCCATTGTTCTTTTGCACTGGCAGGCGGCAAATTGAGTTTTTCACGTTTGGCGTTAAGAGCTTGTGCAAAATCCGCACCAGAACCATCAGCGTGGATGTCCTTGGCACTATGGTTTAAATCCTGGCCTTGGTCATCCAACGTCTCACCTGCTATCGCAGTGCGCTGCTGCTGGTTCGTATGAGTCTTCAAACAGCCCATTTTTGTCCTGTGGATCTTCATGCCGCGTTTGGTGTTGAATCTCCTTCCACACGCACACTCCTTCCATCTGGTCATTAATCATGATCCGTTGTGCGTTTCCAGTCGTGATGGAGTCAGTGCCGATGGATTCATCATTCTCTCCCCCTTTTGGTGAATCCTGGGAGCATCTTTCATTTATAGAACTCGTGGCATGTTATCAAAGACAAGGTGGGAAGCCAACCCACAAAGCCCACAGATCTAGTCTTTCCCAGTGTCCTTCGGTCTTTCCCGAATGTCCTCCGAACTATTCCCGGAAGTCAATGGATTGACCATGTGCAGGTAGAAAGAAACTCTAGGGAGAGCTAGACAACAGAAGGTCTTCAGAGAAGTAACCCCCTCTAGACAAGTGTTTCGGCCCTGAACTCCTTACACTCTTGGGGGGTCGGGCCACATCCAGGTCATGACTCCTGGATGCCCTTATATATAATATTATATTATATTATATTATAATATAATATAATATAATATTAATATAATATGATATAATATGATATGATATGATATGATATGATATGATATAATATAATACAATACAATATAATATAATATTAATATAATATAATATAATATAATATAATATAATATAATATAATATAATATAATATAATATAATATAATATAATATAATATAATATAATATAATATAATATAATATAATATAATATAATATAATATAATATAAATAATATAAAATAATATGATATAATATAATATAATATAATGTAATATAATATAATATAATGTAATGTAAAATGTAATGTAATATACACACACATATTTTTTTTAAAATACCAGTCATTGTGAAACGCCCGAAAACAACACGGTAAATATAAAAAAAACACTGATGCTCTAAGAGGAATAACTCTTGTGATACAGAGTGACAATAAGATAGGCAGAGTTACCAATCGCTAGTCAAAAGTGGTAAACGTACACAGACTGACGACTTGGAGATCGTGGGTTCGAACCCCATCAATCGAAACTGGCTACACAAAGTTTTGGTCCTGTCCAGCTGTTACCCACAGTTAAAGGTTTTATGGACTCACTAGTATCTCTTGTTGCTTTGCTTGATATCAGTGCAGCATTTGATATGTTTGATCATTTCATTTTGTCGAAGAGACCAGATTTTATATTTGGGATTCAGGGTACAACCCATAAGAAGTTTGTCTCTTATGTCAATGTACTTTTTCAGTCTGTTAAAGGTGACCTGTCTACTCCTAATTCTCTCGCATACGGTGTGTCTCAAGGTTTCATTCTGGAACTTGTTTTGCTTGCAACATATTGACGGCTCCTGAGTGATGTAACGATTCTACACTCACCATCACCATCATCACCGTCATCATGTGTCTTGTTGCGTGGCGTTGGCGATAATGGCCCTCCATACGAATCTGTCCCCTGTTGCTGCAAGTACATATCCCACCCTCTCTGTCCTCAGCAACCCTACAAGCCCGTCCAATATTTTCTCTCTGGGTCTACCTGGTGTTTTCTTTCCCTCCAGCTTTCCTGTTGTGACTAGGTGCTCTAA